>QOCX01000269.1:44476-131418 GCA_005959815.1 Sarcophaga bullata
TTTTTTTTTTTTTTTTTTTTTTTTTTTTTTTTTTTAAGTTCGTGATATTTTATTAATACAAGTTATAATTTAACGAATTTGTGTTTATTAGTTGTTCTATATGGCATAATGTACTTCAATGGTGCTATTTATTAAATTTAAAAAAAAAAACTTAAGGTTAACTTGTAATATATCTACGTGCTTTAAAAGTTGTTTCTATACTCTCCATCCATCTTACTAACAGTATACCACAACGCTTAACAATAACCGGTACGCTAAATACTCAATTTTTTCAGATAAAAAATATGGAGCATTCACATAGGGATAATATCAGTTAATTTCAGCTTCACTAGTTGCAAATTTTAAACTCATGAATTGTTTAATGTCATATTTCGGGTAGAACTGCTCATATCAATGTTTAATTGACCCATACCCATACTATTCATGTATTGTAACTGTTATTTTATCGAGTACGAATACATGCATATATGTTTAAAATTTCTTTTGTTGACATTTGTTATTTTTAAATGACAATGTTTTGATTATTCTCTGGAGAGTATAGAAAAAGCGTATTCTAAGCAACAAAGACACTTTTACTTTATTCTTGGTCAGTGTTTTGTATTAATTTAAAATGTAATTGGTGGCTGTAAAGTTCTTATTATTTTTTACTTTTTCCTAGTATTGTTGAATATAATTTATTGATTTTTAAATTTTTTATTTTTAATTTAGAAAACTCAACCCACACTGAATGCAACATGTCATTCTCTAGGACAAAGTACACCTACTGGTCCTTTAAGCTCAACTAGGACATCTTCAACATATAATTCGAGGCGCACTTCTTTGGATAATAGTGTCTGCAATGATTTGCAAAATTTGCCAACCAATTTAATAGAAAATAGTGAAAACTTTCAAAATCTTTCTTACGCAAATGTAGAGCAGTCTGGTGCACCAGAAAATTCTCAAACCGCCCAGAAGCTCTCAAAACAGAATAGTTTAGAAAAAACAGTGCCATCAATTTCGGCTGGTAGCGCTGATTCAACGACAAATAATCCCAGTACTCGTAATGGTGGTCTCACACAGAGTTCAATTGCGGATCTGGAGAAAAAGTTGGCTGCGCTCCGAAATGCGGAAATACCAGATGAGGTTTATTTTGTTGTTAGTTTTTATAGCCTCCACTATATATATATCTTGCGGTTTATTGAATTTTTGCTAATATTCAACAGCGACTTGTCTCAATTTTCAACTTTACATATATTTTGAAGAAGGGTTTCTTACTATTCACCGTCAGCAATGTGAGATTTTAGAAAATTTCAGATTTTGTAGGAACCTTTTCATTCCAAAAGGTTTTAATTTTAAAAGAGTTCGCGGATTAATATCTAAAAAATATTTAAAAGTTTTTTGATCAGTGGTAAGCTTTTCAGTAAATTTTAAAATTTAGTAGTTATAGCAACTAATAGGAATAAGTTTCAAACAATTTGAACAAAAATGAACTTTCTATTATAAAACGCATATATTGAATAAATATAAATATATATAAAAATTTCTAAGAATATTTAATAAAGTAAACTTCAACAACATATACACCAATAGGTTTCCATAAACATGAGTTGTATCTTTTGTTAATATTTCTGTTCATTTCTACTATTCTATTCACAACTGAAAATTTATTTTAAATAGGAGTTTAAAGAATCGAACGGCAGAAATTGTGTGGCAGATAGAGAATGGTGGAGGGTATAATAAATTCGGCGATGCCGAATATGATTAACTTATGCTTACATATTTTTATTTTTTATTAAACACTAGTCTAAAAGTTCCAATATTGTGGGCGGTACAAATAATCAAAATCAAATTGGAGATGAGCAGCAACGTAACGTCCGAAAAATTTCTCGCTTTTGTGTCAGTAGAGTTCAAGAGCAGAAAGCAAATGAAAATGCCAATAATAAAAATACATCTTCCGGCTTAGTTACCCCTCCTAATCCTCCGACTATAGATTTACAAGCATCGAATTGTGGAGTTAATAATGATAAAAGTAGTTCATTGAACACTCCTACTGAACAATTACCAACTCCTTTAGGTTGTCCTCAACAACAGCAGTCACAGCAACAACCACAACAACAGTCACTTTCGCAGCCTCTACAGATGACTCCACAAAAGCCTCGGCAGCAGACACAACAGATTACTCCACAACTAGCTCATCAACAGCCGCATCAACAGCCTCATCAACAATCTCAACAACAGGTTCATCAACAACCGCAACAGCAGATTCATCAACAACCTCAACAACAGTCTAAACAACAGCCTCAACAACAGCTTCAACAACAGCCTAAACAACAACCTCAACAGCAACCCCAACTGCAGGCGCAACAACAAACCCAGCAGCAACCCCAGTTTCAACAGCAATCGAATAACAGTGGTAATACTCCTGCAGCTAATGTTGTTCTACCTTTACAAACGCAAGTGCAGCCTACAGTATTAAATTTACAACAGCACCAAACCCAACCAATCTTATACAACACGAATGTTCAGCATCAGCAGCAGATTATACAGCAACAACAAGTACAGCAAACATCTATTCTTCACCAAAAGATGCCTCTTAATGCTACAGCTGGGGGACAAATTGTTATGCCTAACTTACACGTACAGCAACCGTTAGCACAAAAGTTGAGTACGTCTCCAAACCAACATAAGACAAGTTTACAAATTTCTGCTGAAAGTCAAAAGCATAATTTATCACAACAGCAAGGTTCATCATCACAACAGCAGCAAATTACTACGTCTCAGCAGCAGCCCAGCAGCTTACAATCCCTTCAAAAGAATTTAAATCAACCACAAATTCCTGTATCTCAACCAGCTCCTCCTGTTCTTCGGTCTTTGCTTACACCTACTTTACCACAGAATTCATCATCATACGTTATCCAACCTACTACGCATCAACAACATATGATTAATCCTGCTCAGTCTCAGCAATCACAAATACAAACGTCTAATCAGCAGCAAACAGTTTATATACATAATGAAGGTATGTCTATGTAAATCATTTAACACATTCATCATCATTTACTTCTGATTAAAGCATTATTTACGTACTAATAATTACTGTAATCAAATTTTACATAATTTTTAGCCTTTATAAAACATTATTATTATTATTTCAGGAGTCGAAAATGCAATGCGTCTGCAGATGCCACAGGAAGAACCAGTGTCATTAGCAGCCACCCATCCAAATTTGTTACCAACTGTCATACAGTCGGTAGGTATAATTTTAAATATGCAGACATTTGACCTGTCAACATTTCAGGTTTTAAATTCTTCGTGTTAGATTGCATTAAAAAAATAGTAAAAAAAATTAAAAATAGTTGTTAATAACATTTTATAAAATGTTTCGTTTTATATTGTCAATATTTTGGAATTATTGTGAAGTGAGAATTGTTCGATATTACCGCTCTAATAGAGATACAAAATGCAATTAATGTTATTATGCATTAAAAAACATGAATTTCAGATCGGTTGTATATGCACAGTTTTTCAAAAGATTACCTTTAAGGACTAATGAGTAATTGAATAGTTAGAGTATTTAAACTTTTCCGCAACAGATCCACTTAATTGAGATAGTTATGCGTGGACACATGGTAGTTTGTGTTACCTTATATAGTAGCGGGTAGTTACATAATTGCTATACCACAAATTCATTTGCATTTTTAGGTTGATATAGAGGATATGCTGCTAATAAAGTATTACATGTATTTTTGTTGGATTAATTTTCGGTACGAGAAATTTTGTAATATATATAACTAGTTTATACATATTTTTTATGTACCTACTTATTTAGGATTCACTATTTCGCGCGTGAAGAGTTAGGTCTTTTAATAGGTCCAGTGGAATAGCAGAATGAAAACATTTTAGAAATAAATGAAAAAAGGTCTTAGTAAAATAAAAAAAATATTTTAAATTTTGTATTAACTTGTAGCGTACAAGGTATGCTGACAATCTGGTAACCCAGAGAGATCATTTGTTTCAACGAAAAAACAACCCTGTTGGTTTTTAAATAAAACGTTTTTAATCAGTTAGTGTAGATAAAAGCGTCTCATTAGGAAGAACAAATGAATTTAATTGAAAAGAATAAAAGTATATAATTTACTATTAAAAACAGATAATTATTTTATTTCGTACACACCACCTTTCTGGAAACCCGACCCGAAGCTATGGTTTTTACAGGTGGAAGCCCAATTCGCACGTGCGGGAATCACGACAGATGACACAAAATACTACACAATAGTGGCAGAGGTTAATTCTTCGGTACTGAAATTTGCATCCGACATAATATCAAGTCCACCGGCCACAGAAAAATACGAATTACTCAAATCAAGACTCATAGCTGAGTTTAGCGAATCAGATGACAGCCGTTTTAGGCGTTTAGTCGATGACTTATCTGTGGATGGAAAAAGCCTTCGGCCTTGTTACGGGAAATTAAGGAAATTAAAGACCTCGATTTCGTTTTCCCGTATTTAGACGATGTTTTAGTTGCATCGGCATTAGAAGAGGAGCACTTGGACCGCTTACGACAAGTTTTCGAAATTTACAGAAAGAAAGGTTTGGTTAAAAATATGGAGAAGTGCCAGTTGGGACAGTCCAAAGTGGAGTTCTTGGGGCATTTAATCACCAGTAAAGGCATCAAACCACACCCGTAGAAAGTAGACGCTATCGTTAGTCGCAAGAGACCAATAGAAGTACAAGATTTTCGTAGTTTCTTAGGCGCAGTGAATTTTTGCAGAAACTTTTTACCCCTTGTCGCGGAAATTGAAATACCACTACAGAAAATGATGGGACCATGCAAGAAACAAGATCGTACGAAATTAGAATGGTCCGTCGAGTCCGAAAATGCGTTTGAAAAAATAAAGGCAGAATTTGTCAATGCAACATTACTAGCGTTTCCACGAAAAGGAGCTACAATAGCGCTCATGACCGATGCATCCGACAGAACAATGGGAGCAGTACTACAACAGAGGATAGGAACCGATTGGCAACCATTGGGTTTTTTCGAAGAAATTCACAGCAACCGAGAAAAGATACAGTACATACGACCGCGAACTGATGGTCATTTATGCTGCAATCAATCCGATTCTTTTTAGAAGGCACAAAGTTTATTGTATTTACAGATCACAAACCGCTACTATATGCATTTGATAGAGGTTGGGAACGCTTATCACCTCGGCAAACAAGGTAACTGAATTTTATAAGCCAATTCAGCATTGATATACGACATATAAGTGGAATGGAAAATGTTGCTGCAAATTTTCTGTCAAGGGTGGAAACTATCAAACTTCCAACATCCATTGATTTGCAATTACTCAGTGAAAAACAGACAAGATGCCCTGAGTTACAGAACCTTATGCAGTCAGGATCGACCTCACTTATTTTGGAAAATGTCAAAGTGCCAGGTATAGATGGCAAAATCGTTTGTGATACATCTACGGGCAGAACGCGCCCCTACATCCCGGTTACAATGCGGTCTATTGTTTTTGATGCACTACATAACCTTTCACGCCCGGGCGTCGGAGCTTCAGTCAAGTTAATATCGAAACATTTTGTTTGTAGCAAAATGAACACGGAGGTAAGAACATTGGTAAGGAATTGGTTGCAGTGCCAACTAAGCAAAATACCGGGACTCACGAAGAGTAATTTAGAAAATTTCACAGTTCCTGACAAGAGGTTCGAACAACTGCTTTCAAACAACTGTACATACTGCCTTACATGGGTGGATAGATATTTACGATGGATAGAAGCTATTCCAGTTACAGACATCACAGCGCAAACTGTAGCAAAAGCATTGCTAAGTGGTTGGATAAGGCGTTTCGGAGTTCCAAAATATATAACGACTGATCAGGGACGACAGTTTGAAAGCAACGTTTTTCACCACCTTTCAAAGATGTTGGGCATTAAACATTTACGGACGACCCCATATCACCCACAGGCAAATGGCCTTATAGAACGCTGGCATCGCGTCCTGAATGCGTCATTAAAATGCCATGAGGCAAACACGGATTAGACAGAGGTACTGCCCATAATAATGTTGGGTCTAATAACGGCCGTAAAACAAGATCTAGGAGTATCAGTGGCTGAGATGGCTTACGGACAGGCTATCAGGTTGCCAGGTGAGTTTGTAATAGACGAAGCGAATAGTCATGTCACCGAAAATCAATTCCTGACAAAATTACAACATTTCGAAAACTTACGCCCGAATTCAACTACACAGCATGGCAACAAAATGGTATATGTACCAAAGGATTTACGTTACTGCAATCATGTGTTCCTTAGAGACGATACAGTAAGAGCTCCGTTGAAGGCTCCATATAACGGTCCCTACGTGGTACTCGAAATACACCCGAAAACTTACACTATACTTATTGGTACGAAACCAAGAACAGTTTCCATAGATAGACTGAAACCCGCTTATGTCCCTATGGAAGTTTCTCAATTGGAAAGCAGATGCTATAAGCCGCGCCGGCTTTGATTTTTGACTCAGTTGCCATTTGCGCGGAGGCAAATGTCAGGAGAGGGGTGATGTAGCGTATAAGGTATGCTAACAATCTGGTAACCCAGAGAGATCATTTGGTTCAACGAAAAAACAACCCTGTTGGTTTTTAAAAAAACGTCTTTATTCAGTTAGTGTAGATAAGAGCGTCTCATTAGCAAGAACAAATGATTTTTATTCAAAAGAATAAAAGCATATAATTTAATATTAAAAACAGATAATTATTTTATTTCGTACACTAAAAACCGTAAAAGGATTGACATAAACTCCAGAAAATCCTTTATATTTTATTATGCGATTTATTCAGTTATTTTACTTAAAATAGGCACGTCCATGACATAACACAATTATGAAGACTATTTGCATATACGCTTACGTTTTTTTTTTATTTAGACACTTATTCAGCGACGGGTGTATTTTTTGGACAATAAATTATTAACTTTTTATCTTTCTTCAAACTTACGCCATAAATCCATCATATTCTGAAGTTTTCGTTTGTAAAAATCGTTGATTATGACTGAGTTACCTACAATGCGTCATACGTTAAACTTCGAATTTTAAATGACTAGAGTTAAATCTGTGACCCGCGTTTAAGACCACCCGTAAGTAGTTTTGTTAATATTTTATTTACAATAATTTTTATTGAGAAAGGAAAGAATATATAATAATAATGATATAGATAAACTTGGAAAACCCCAAAGGAAGCCCCAAATCGACATTAAGTGAAGTATAAATAGAGCAAAATATAACGTTGCCAGTAAGTTGTAGCAAAAAGCTCAATGTATACTCAACTGTATTATAACTAGTAAAGTGTAATCTTCTTAATAAAAGAAATAGAGTGGTATTGCAAATTAAAATGTGTTAATTTATATAAATTACAGATTTATTTAAATATAGAGACTTATACAGATTAAAGTGAACGATTTCTTTTATATTACAAATGCAATTCCCGAATCCTCAGGAAATATTGGTTTTTAAAAGATAACAATATATTGTTTATAGTTTAACAGTTAGGAAGCTTTATGAATATCCTGAAACGATTAGTACTTTTAATAAATTTCATTGAATTGGTTTTCGAAAATGTGTAGTTTTTACGACAGGTGAAATCAATTATGCTAATACATACTTTAAAAAACTTTGGGATATAAAGGCGTATTTCAAACGGTTTTCGTTTTTATGCACTATAACACTAAAAATAAAAAATTTATGAGGGTTTTATTTATCTATTAATTTATCTCCCTAATAAACAGAAAGAGTAGTGATTCTTATCAAAAAATACATTTTGTTGTTTGTTTAAGGATATAAAACACAATCTGGATTCATTAGTAAATCAATTGTGTAACTTACGATTGGGCACAAATCAACATCAACGTTTGTTACTGTTAAGGCAACGTCAACTTATTGAAGAGGATGAACTACGTTTAAAGCATTATGTAGAATATGAGAAGTTTCAAAAGGCCATGCGGCAAAGTAAGTGTATTTTAAACACATTGAATAGTATACAAATTAAAGACTACATGATTTTTTATTAGCCGTTGATATGCCAACTCAGCAACCTTTATTATACATTCAACCTTCTGGTGCAGCTCAACAAGGCTTTATTAACATTGGCGGCGGTTATATACCGAACACTGGTCATACATCACATAATCAACAACAAATAGTTAATACGAATTCCCAAAGTGCTGCAATGTCAGCGGCAGTTCAAGGCTATACTGTTATGTTTAATCCCCAATTAACAATGCCAACTCAATCACATCATCAACAACAACAACAACATGCGTCGACTTTACAACAACATATTAGTGCGCCATACATGTTAACAAATCAAAATATTCAGCAGCAACAGCTTCAGGCTTCTAAGCAAGGAATGCCGGCACATGCAATACAGCAAGGCTATACCGATCTATCACATGGTATCCACTTAGCAAATATAAGTAATCATCCTACGTCAATGACGGACTCTAATTGTAAGTACATTCTTACGTCCATAACGAAAAAAGACGTTATAGGCACTGGTTAGTTAATTTTACTTGATTTCACAATATAATTATAAGAAAATGGAATCATATTTTCGAAAGTATTTTAATCTTAGCATTTAATATTGATGTCCTTAATATAAAAATGTTTGGATGTTAGAACATGTCATATGATATATAATATTTTCCAGATGTTACAACTGTGCAGCCATGCATTGCTACAACGACCCAGTGTCAGCAGCAGCCACTTCAACAGCACCAAACAGCGTTTGCTAATATGACAAATGCCGCTACTTCCAATTCAATGTTACAAGTAATGACGCAACCAATGACTTCCGTATCTTATATGTGTAATAATAATAATCAGACTGAAGTTAATTTACCCGATTCGGCTGTTTCTATATCAACGCCGACTCAAGAAATGTCCAATGCTTTACATCGTAAGTAAATAGTGGGTTTACATAAGAGTAAATGAGCACGTGCCTTTAAACAAAAATGTAGTGATATTCACTTACTCCACTAAATGGTACAAGGGAATCGAACGAGTTATTGTTAAAAACGAACACGAACGTATAAAACAACTATATATGAGAAAAATATAAATTTTATAATTACAACAGCTGTAACTTATGTTCAAGCTTTTTATAATAATATCTTCGAATACAACTCAATTATATTTATATTTTTAAATGAAGTTCATTTTCTTTAATATCGCTCCATAAAGCATGGATTCAGTACAAGAAAGCAGGAAAAGAATATTCGAGTGAATATTCCAAGCACCTAATCAAAAAAAAATTCTTTTCAGAACAAACGTGAAAAACACATTTGCTAATTACAGCAAATTTTTCCTAAACTATCTCTAATGATGATGTTACCACTAGTCCTTGCATGTGATTTGTATTTGTTGCTTATATTTTCGCGTATAGCTTAAGAGTATTGTCATCGTGTTCTTCTCTACATCTTTGGATTTGTGCTTAAGTTTCTTTATAAAGCATGGAAGTTGATGAAGGATAACAATTTATTTGAAATGATATGTAAAGATGGTCAACAGGAAGACGCTTAACATCAGTGTGGTCTTTGTTGAAAATGCTCATAGCATCAAAAAAGACAATTGTAATGTAACGTTTATAGTATAGTTTTTATACATTTGTTTGGATTTTTATTAACATATTTTATTTCATTTTGCCTTAATAGTTTAAGAAAAATATTTATATTTTCAGTTAAATTAAATCATCGAATTCACATTCTTAAATTGAATTGAAAATCAAGAGTATGAAACAAAATTCCGAAATAAAACAAATTAAAAGTAACACCAAAATTTTAGAAGCTAAATCTCGTATGTTTAATTTCAAAATACAAAGATTCACATTTTCCAATTATCTCGTAAACTGAGGAAATCTTCTCGAGGAAGCATGTAGTGCGAAATTTTATTTCTTAAAACTTTTCATTTATAAAAATAAATAATAATAAATTGAACGAAATTCAATTAAGACTACAATCGATAACGAAAAATATCATAATTATAAGCTTCTGACAAAAATCTTTAATACAATTTTCAATTTCAAACTATAATATTTTAAACAAATATATTTATGGCATATGACTTTGATTGTTATTTTTAAAAATCCTAAATTTCTTTCTGTGTAATTGAATAAAAAATACCATAAAATTTGTAATGTAATTAAATTATAGTAACTATATATACAATATATTTTAATAGTTTTATATTTGTTTTTGAATTTAGTTGCTTTATGCTCTTGTTATTATTTAACATTAAAAAGATTCAAGTGTATTTTGTTTAACAAAAAATTGAATTTTCAATAAAACTACACTCATAACAAAAAAAAGTTAGTATTTTTATTACAGCTTATCCCTATTCCCGTAATTTCTTTGTTTTGTTATTGCTTGTTTTATTTTTGTGTCAGTATTTATTCTGGAAGAATATCTTTTTATCTCTACTCTGTAATTTCTATATTGTTTTTCTTGTTTTCTTGTTGTTGTTGCTGTCAAAAGATTTTTACTGTCACTTATTAAATAATCGGGAAAATAAATATGGGGTGTTGGCTCACATTTTTGGCAGCTTTGTCAGCGCATTCGCTACCTTTTATGCTCGAATGTCCGGGAACCCACATTAGTTTCAGTTTTTTCGGATGTTTCAACAGTATATCCTGTACTTCTCGAACCAAGTTGCACTGTTATTGGGATTAAGGATTTCAGATATAAATCTTTTGCTGTCACTGCATATTATAAACTTTCCGCGTATCGTAGCTACGTGCTTGCTCGGTGTCAGAATGGCGCAGCCTTCCGCCGTAAGAATTGATACATACGGAAATAGTAGTCCTGAATTAATAAGTCTGCCATTTTCCTCTACAACAGAAAAGGAGGTAGTCTGGTCATCTTTTCTTTCTTTACAACTTTCGTTGTACCAACGATCTCGGATCTCAGCAAACAGCTGTTTGTATATTATTGGATGGGTGGACATTTTAGACAATTGTTGTAGGAAACTGACTAATGTTTTATAGATTACAGCATTTGTTGTTTTATATATTTTACCAATAGGTTTAAGTGTATTGTGTTTTACACAAACAGGCAAACCGGCTTCTGCTAGCAGTATATTTGTTGGTATCGATCGGAAAGCTTGCAGACTGTATCTAACAGCAGAATGATACGGGCCGCATAATTTTTTCATGTTTGTTTTGCAGCAATTACCGTAGATATGTAGGCCGTAATCAATTATAGATAGTATAACTGCACGAGTAATATTAATCATGGTTGATGGGTGAGCATTGCATTGCTTCGATGATAGGTATTTGATAAAATCTATTTAAAATTTTATTTTTGATATATGCACAATGATCAGAGTAAGTTAATTTTTTATCGAATATGATACCAAGGATTTTCAGGCTGAGAACATTTTCGATGGTGTGGTTATTGTGTATTAAAACAGGGTTGTAGCAGTTATGCTTTTTGCAGATGTGAAATATCGTCCAAAATATTTGCAAAATTATTATCGACTTTGTGCAAATCAGTAGAACAGGACATCGTCTACATAAATACTGCAGGATATGTCGTGTTTTTGTTTGATTTCCTTTAGTTCTTCAAAAGCTATAACAAACAGTATGACTGACATTGGTGAGCCTTGAGGAATCCCGTTTTCTAATTTTCGAACTTCGGAGTAGATGCCATTTGTTTTTCATTTTATCTTGCGGTTGTTTAGAAAGCTCGACACATATTAGTAAATTTTCCGGCCCAATTTCCATTTTTGGAGTTGCCCTAAGAGTAAGTGCGAGCCAATGCGATCGTATGCTCTTTCGAAGTCTAAGGCTAAAATTGTAACATGATTTCTAGAAGATATTGCCGATGATACAAAATTTAACAACACATCTTTTGTCCCCTGTCCTTTTTTGAAAGCAAATATAAGTTTCTTGTAGACAGATGATGGGGTCATATTCTTTAATTAGTAAGCTTTGTTCGTGAAAATTGTTGAAGAATCCATTGAGATTCCATTGTAGTATATTTAACATTCTATTTATAAAGATGGTTCATCCTTTGATATTTCTGTGTCTGATATATTTGTTATTGTATTATTGAGCCGCCGTGGTCTAGTAGGTAGTGTGTTGGCTTATTAGACGAAAGGCAAGGGTTCAAATCCCCGGTCAGTCATCAAAAACGAAATATGAAAAAATATTTCTTCGGCGACTTCCTCTCAGCAGATTTCTGGCAAAAACTCTGAGAGTAAATAAAATTGCCATGAAAAGTTTCTCGAAAATCTGTCGTTCGGAGTCGACTTTAAACTGTAGCTCCCGCCACTCAAGTATAAAATTAACACACACAACATAAGTGGTGTGAGAAGCTAGGTCGTAATCCTGACTGAAGGGTTGTAATGGCCAATTATGTATGTATGTATGTATTATTGAAATATGGTTGACCCGTTAGTTGTTGCTGTTGTTGTTTTTGCTGATATATTTGTTGTTGTCGTGCTTTTGTAAAGAGTGGGAATTGTTGTCAATGCTCTTCTATGCATAGTCCTTAACAATTTTGTCAGTGGTTGCTGCGTTAAGTTGGGTTGTTGGATTTATAACAGTATGGTTGAGTGATGAAAGCGTTGTTGTTTGTGGTTGAATTTTGGTTGATTTAGTTTTAATTTGATCGTTATTGACATATGTTTTGTTTAAATAGTTTGGATGGGAGACTTGATTTTCTTTGTTTTTGTTGGTTTCGGTTGATGGTGAAGTTAAGGTTATAGACGTACTGTTGTTGATTGAGTGTTGTGCAGTTACTTGGGCCAATGATTGGATGTAGAGGGAACACTGTCCTTGTACAATTTTAACGCTTCTCTCATAGAATATTTGTTGGTTATTTTAATTTTTAATATTTCCTTATTTTGAGTAAATTTCGGGCAAGCATTTGATGATGAGGGGTGATCCAAAGAGCAATTGAAGCAAAAGGTTCGTGTGCATGTTACAGGCGAGTGAGAAGGGAGAGCACAGGTCTCGCATAGAGATGGTCGCTTACAGTATTATGCGGTGTGACCAAAGATTCGGCAGTTTTTGAATCTCATTGGATTCTGAACATATTGTCTAATTTTGATAAGACATAATAGTTTAATAGTGACATCTGTGGTTTTTTTAAACTTGTATGCTTATATTATCCCTTGAGCATTGAAGTTCGATACTATTTCTTCCTCTGGAATGTTGATGAAGCACGAAGCGTAGATCGTGCCTTTAGTACACTTTAAGTTTTCGTGGTACTTAACGGTTATGTCACAAATTCCATGAAGAGTTTTGCTTTTAAAAAATTTTGAGCAATTAGCCAATAGTAATAAACTGCCCTCACGTAGTTCGTTTATGACTTTGAATTCTGTGCATATTAATTCAAGGGCTTGTTTAACTGCAAAACATGAGTACTGATTAAGTGGCCTGTTTGCATCAGTGGCAGCCACAACTATAAATTTTGTGTCGGAGAGTTGTTAGGTTTGGAGGCCTGGGAAGTCAGTATTGCTGAAAGGTATTTTTTTCTTTCTTTTGCTTTTGGGACCCTTGCCCAGAGTTTAAAGTGCCATGATATCTTTTACATCTATTCCATTTTCTTCGGCCCATTGCAAACGAATATTAAAAGAATCAATAATATTCTGGGATTTAATTTTCGATTTCTTTTTCACTTTTAATTTCATCCATAGTAATTTATTCTACAGGTATGTAAATTAGTGTAGTTGCTCCAAGAATTACTTTGTCCATTTGAAATCTCTGGAGTGATTTTGTGAACACAATCATCCATTGTAGCGGTTAGGTTAGGTCGAAGTGCGAAGAAGTTAGTCAGCGAAGGACTGTACATTAAAAGCACGACTATCCTACGCTGGAAAACCAGCCTGAAAGTTGAATTAACAAAACTATATCCTTGACATCAACAGATGATAACTCCATCTTTCCATAACGCAAAGACCTGTATGCAAGGTAGCTGTGATCGAGATGACATTGCGATCAAGTCCGGTAACTGACCATTGTCTCGGCTTGAAATATGCTACAGTTATTTAGCAGTCGGTGGGAAATGTTCAGGTAAGTACATAACATATAATTTTAAATTAAAAGTATTATTTCTTTTTAAAAAATGTTTGGGCCCTAAAGTGGAAGACTCATCAGCTGCAATACACTGATATTGTTTGTTCAAGCCGGATTCACAGTCGGACCAAAGTGGTAATTTCTCGAAATCGAGTTGTTCTTCCCATTTCGATTTGGTGACTGGATCTACTTTTGGTATCACTAAATGTACGATAATGGTATTTGTCTTATCGTCACCAATTGACAATAAAAATCATACATTGCGGATATTGCATTTATCATACTTCGCAAAGCAATAGCTGATGGTTTTGTGATTTGTGGCAAATCAAAAAGTTTTCTTATATTGTCGAAAAATATAAGGCATTCGTTGTCATAAACCTTGTTTAGACTTGCTATTGCTTTGGGATAATTTTCCTTTGAAATCTGAATAACTTTCACTGTACCCAAAACTTCGTCGGACAAGCTTGATATTAAATGATTAAACTTCTCAATATCTATCAACGTCGGATCGTTGTAGACCAAGTTCTCAAAAAAATTCATAAAATTCTCGTACTGTTGACGAATTCGAATTATATTATCAACAAGCTTTTCTTTCTTCATAATTAATTTCTAGAAACTTTCCGATTTGGAGGGAGAATCCTGTCTTGTCCTACTCATCCTTTTCAATTAGATTATGAATTCAACGCAAACCGAAACCAAATTCATTTATTGGTTGAATGAAATTTCTAAAGAATAACAATTTACTAGTCCAAAGCTAGAAAATTTAATTTGTTATTGTAGAACAAGAATTAAACCTCAACTCGAGCACACTGTGTTATCCGAAGACAACAATCACGAATTATTTGAAAATCGACGGTTATGTGAACACTCGATTAATTTTATACCGAATTGCTGTCTGAAATTCATTTTCGTAGATAGTGTGAATGGTCACACTGTAAACAGCTCTGTAATGTATATACCGTAAGTGGTAATAGAACGACGGAATGGAACACTGATCTTATGATATTTATACTCAGCGAATATTCAAGACAGTAAAATACGAAAAGAAAATCTGAAAGAATTTGTTGAAAAATTAATAAATTCAAAAAACTCGCGACTATTCTCGTGTTTCAATTTTAAAAATATAAATTATTCTATATAATTTAACTACCGACGGAAGAAAAGTTTTTATATATAATATTGTGTTCAATAATGATTATTATTCGCAGGAATATGAGTAATTTATATACGTTTATGTATATACAGTTTTATGGGTAGTCTTTAATTTGTAATTTAAAATATTTATATAAATATTATATATATAAAAAATGAATTAATTTTTGACTAATTTTGAAAAATCTCTTAATTTTACTAGAGGAACAAAATTAAGGCAATATAACACGAATAATTAAATACACTTTACCTCGTAATCTGATTTTGAGCTACTTCCCAGATTATGTTCTCGCTTGAATTGAATACAACGGCAACTAGTCATTAGTAATATCCCTGTAGTTCCTCTTGATGGGGTTGTTAGAGATGAGCTGACGGTGTAATGATGTGTGATGTGGTGACGGCTTATTGTGTGTGGTGTAGTTAATATTTTATGTTACACTGTTTTTTTGTTTTTAATTGGTTTTGTTATACGTACTTTTTGTTTTTATATATTTTTTTTTGCTTTCTTTGAATAATTTTTTTTTTATTTATTTTTATTTTTTTAATTCTTCACAATACTATGTATATATCGTTTATATCGTTTTTCTTTTTATTGTTACTGTCATTTTCGTTACATGTTGCATATAGTTATTGTGTTTTATATTGTTTAAGTTTTTAGACTGGTTTTATTATTATTTTATTTTTTAATTTTAAACAATTTATAGATTTACCAATCTTACTCGAAATATTTTATCGAATAACCCACACAATTCGAGACAAGGTGTATTTGTGCAGTTAGTATGTGTATGACTGCCAATAAAACAATTTAACATTTTCTAAAGGCTTTTTAATAAACTTCGGTTCTTCTTTATGCCTTAAGTTCTTAAAATTTTTTATAAATCCTTCTTTCCTATTCTCTACATAGTCTTCTCTTGATTTATTCCTTTTTTGAATCACTCAGAGTTTCGCGTTTTTTAATCTATCTTATCTTTAATAAATTTATTTTGCATATCCAAAGGACTACATTTTATTGTGCTATGATATAGCTACTATTATAGGATTTTACTGCTTTATACATTTGGGTATTTATTGGGAGTTTTTCTTCTAAATTAAAGACTCTGATTTTTTCTTTGATAGTATTATTAAATCTTTCAATATCTGAATTACCGGTATGACTATTCGGTTCTGTAAAATAATATTGCATTCCCTCTTGATCAGGGAAGGTCCTGACATTTGGGTTATTAAATTCGTTGTCTAGTACAAATTTACTAACCAACTAGGGTTTGACTATTTCTGTCGAGCAAATAAAATGAAACTACATGTTTTAAAAATGTGTAAAGGCTATGAATGAATGTACACTGTTGACATAAGCATCAACATGAATTATTTCATTTTTGGTTGAATGGGGTTTCAGTTAATCTGAATTTATTTTTTATTGGGTTTCTCCCATATTTAGCTGCGGAACAAGTTTCGCAATTATTGATTACTCTATGAATAATTTTTTTTAAATTATGGTTCATTATTTTATGTTTTATTTTTTCAAAAATTGGAATTATGCAAGCATGACTCCTTTCAAATTTATGAAACATTGATATTTGCTTCCTTAAGTTGTTTTCCTCCACAGGGTAACCAGAGGCGAAACGGAATTTGACAGTTGTGAATGTAATGTGAAAGGGACAGCACATATTACCAAATAGTATTTCTGTCTCTCTCAGATTGTCTGTCTGTTTTGTTTATTTACGATTTTTAGCTTTTGGGATGGGTTTTTTATATTGGTGCGTCTCAAAAAAAAAAAAAAAAATTTTTTTTAAACTATTAATAAATAATAATAAGAACTATTAATAATAATTAATTTTAACTTTTTCGTTCAAAAATATTGGCAACTTTCAGCAAAAAAAAATTATATGAGCAGTACGTCTTACTTTGATCTTGTAATATTTAGCTTCTTAACTACCTTTTGCACAAGAAACTATATTCATTTTGACCCACATTTCGTTTAATATTTAAATATGAAGGAATTTTTAAAACTTTCATTGAAGAAATTAAAAATATTCCAAATTTTCCCTTTTTACACAAATTAAATGTTTATTTACATTTAACTTTTCTCCTTTAACCGCCAATTTTCGCTCTGCATATTTGTTACTTCTAACACATTTGCTTTGCATTGTAACATTTTTTTCACCCTCTAGATAAAAGGTTAAGCGGCTGTTTTCAGCGTTTTTAAACGTCATAATTATCGTCTCTTGTTACTCGGTGTTTTCCTCGACGATAGCCTTAGCAATTGTAGAACATTTATCAAATTTTATTTCGCTGTTTCCCGAGAATTCTTTGATAATTATCTTTTGTAAGGTATTGTACTCATGATCATTTAATTCGGATTCGAAATTTCTCTTTTGAGAATGTTTACGACATTTCCATTTGCACAATCATTCCTATCAATAAATATTCGTTTTTTCTGAAAACTTCCTGTTTTGTTTTTTGTATCTAAAATCCGTTAATTACGGTATCTAAAATTGGTATGTGATCATTAGCTTCTTCTTCTTGTGAATGGACGGTTTGGACCAATAATAAATTTTCTGCTTCATTTTCATTCATTTATTTATTTATTTATCATTTTCCGTTAAATAATTAATTTCATTCGTGTCGGAATTAATACGACTCAAAAAATCGACAACTTTGTTTGGTTCATCTATTATATAATTCACTCGTATATTATATTCTCCCAGTTGGACCAACCAACTCTGAAGATGTGGGTTGATATCCTTACCAGAATATTTTACTTGTAACCACTTCAACGGCTCATGGTCGTACTCAAGATCAAACTCTCTTCCATAGATATATGGTCGGTTCGGTATGGTTCTTTTTCAATTGTTGAGTAGTTGTTTTCGGTTGCGTTTAGATTTCGAGAGGCATATGCAATTGGATGGCCTTCTTGTGAAAACACGGCGCCAATGGTGAAATTGCTTCATCGGTGATTATCTTGAATTTTTGGAGAAGATTTGATATCTAAGGATTAGTGCATTGATGACGATTTCTTTTAATTTTTCAAAAGCTAAAATAGAATTAGGGTTATATGCATTATTTTTTTCGTTTTTTCTAAGTGCTTTTGTCAAGGGACTTGCGATTTTCTCATAATCCTTAATGATCTTTCTGTAGAATGCTGTCATTTACAGAAAAGATTTAAGTTGTTTTGTCATTTTTGGAAGTTGCATATTCGAAATTATTTTAATTTTTTCAGGGTTTGGCTTAATGCCATTATTGGTCAGGAAGTGACTTAAAAACCTCTTTCTTCAGAATGTGGCATGAATTTTTAATTAGGCCTACCTTAATATCTTAAAATTTGATTTTAAAGAATTTGTGTGTTCTTCCAGACATGTACTGAACACCAATATGTCATCCATGTAGACGACACATGTTTTGTTAATTTGTTCACGAAGAACTGAATTAATCAGCCTTTAAAAGATTGATGGCGATCTTCTTCTCTTAATAAAATTTATTGAAATCCTTTGGCAAGATCTAATGTTGTAAAATATTGGGATTTTCCCAACTAATCCAGAATACCATTAAGATTTGGTATAGGAATTTTATCATCGACTGTGTTTTTGTTAATTTTTCTATAGTCGATGACGTTTGGACTCCAGAAATATCTTGGTTCTTCGGTGCGACCCATAATGGGCTATTATAAGGAGATTTACTCTCTCTTATAATATTTTGCTTAACCATGCCTTTTATCTGTCTGTGGATTTCATTCTCGTGAATTTGTGGATAACGATAAATTTTTGAATAAAAAGGTCTATATCTATATTTATTTATTGGATAAAGGCGTATGTAATTCTGAAAAATATCTAACATTACGTTTAGTAATAAACACTCAATGTAAGACAAAAAGAAAAACAACTCAATAAAACATTTACATTTTACGACATTGAAGAAATGGAAAATTGTCTAAAAAACATCAAATTATTTAAATCAATTAAGTCATCTACATTCATAGTGAATAAACGTGTTTAGCTCTTTACGAAAGTAAAATTCAAAATTATTTAAAATAATAATGATAATAATAAACATTAAAAACAATATACTGTGTTAACTAGTTGTTGTTATATTTCAAACAAGATTAAAAGATTAAAGATTAAAAAAAATTGAAAAACAACTTTTATTGCTGTTTTTAAAGCAACAACATGGATGCTGATGCTGATGAAGCTGAAGCAAGCAGTGAATCAAGTGACAACAGTTACTTACACTGGCAAAAAGTAACATAAAATAGAAAAAGTAATCTAAACGAATCGCCAAAAATTTACAAGAAAAAAAGGTCAACGTTTAAAAATGATGATTTAAGTGCCAGTTAGCCACACGGAACGTAACGTACCGTAAAAAACGTTCTCTTTTTATCATATGGAAAGCAATATTAACGCTTACCGAAACGTTCCTTCTCGTTAGCAAAACGGGACGATCTGTATAAAACAGAATTCTCTCACGTTTTTACTTGACATTTGAACATGTGTGATGAGGCTATTGTATGCAGAGTAGCATTGCGGCACAAATGTCCTCTTTGGTACATTCATGTTTATTTATATAAACTTTTACATTTTGCATACATATAATGGAATTTAAATTTTTAATTAGATAATAATAAAAAAAATATATAGAAATATATACCTTATTGTTATGTTTTATTGTGCTCGCAAAACAATTTTAAACAAAATAAATAAATAATTATGTATGTATTTTAAGTGACGAAGTGGTATCTAATTATCATTTTTGGTAATTTTAATGTATATTAATCGTTTATATAAACTTTTAAATTTGTATATAAAAAATGATTTTTTTAAATTATTATTGTTATTATTATTATTTATTGTTTATTGTTATTATTATTAGGACTGTAATGTGTACAAAAAACTTTGAAACAAAATAAATAAATTGTATGTATTTTAAGCGCCAATGTAATGTAAATGCTCTTTTTGGTTCTTTTCTATTTATACATAAATCTTTTTATTCTTTCAAATTGTTAAATACATATTCTCATGATTACAATGTTCATAATAATTTGTATTTTTTATTATTTTCTAACTAGAGATATTGATTTGCAAATTAATATAAAAAAAATATTTGAATAGAGCAATCTTCGACAGTACTTATATCTAAATTCCATAAATATTGACTCAGATTAAACTAAAAGTGTAATATTCCGTTATATTACAAGAATAAAAATAAATATAATAACACAAAATTGAACAAGTAAATATAACTTCTTCCAATTAAGGCTCAATTGGTACTTTTTGAAGTTTGCTTTTTCTTAACAACGTTCATCACTGTTCTGAACAGATGTCTTCATGCAAATGTCTGTATACCAATTTCTTTGCTTTGTGTTTTGTTCGTATGTGAGTTGCTTTGTGTTCTGTTTCTTTTTTGTTTACATTCTTCGTTGACGTATGCCCCGTTTTTAACTTTTCTATAACTACACAACCGTTTTTAAGGCCACGTACGTTACGTTTTACGTTTCTTGCGCTTGACTAACTAACCCTTTACCCTCAACCAGCAACAAGTTTTCTATCCTCAAAATGATGATACTGATGACAATACACAAACAACAATACCTAAACCTCCACCGATATACATTCCTGATGTAGTTAATATTGATAAAATGATAAGCAATATATCTAATATTATACCTAAGGTAGAGTTTAATTATAAATCCTTAAGAAATAATCAAATTAGGCTCATGATTAAGACTATTGAATCATATAGAAAAATAGTTAAGTAGTTTCAGATTCGCAATATAGATTTTCATACCCATTAACTCAAACAAGAGCGATCTTATAGAGATGTTATTAAAGGATTGCATCATTCGACCCCACCTGAGAATATCAAGGCAGAGTTAATCTTGTTGAGTCACCAAGTACGTAACATCACAAATGTAACAAAGCTGCCTTTGCCTAAGTTCTTTGTTGAAATGGATCCCCATCCAAACAATAAGGAAATTTTTAATATTAAATCTATAAACAATGCAATTGTCACTGTAGAGGCGCCAAGAAACGCAACTGAAATAGTTCAATGTCACCGATGTCAACTATATGGTCATACAAAAACATATTGTAAGAGGCCATTAAGCTGTGTAAAGTGCGGTTTAAATCATCCAACTGCAGAATGTAGTAAAAATTCTAATACTCCCGCTCGTTGGATTAATTGCCTGAGAAATCATATGGCCAATTATCGAGGCTGTCAAGTTTACAAACAATTAATTTCAAAAAGATTTTGTGATCGAAACTTAAACAATATCAATAACCAGGCCACACACTTTTCAGTAAATCCAAACGACTTTCCTCAATTTAACAATTACAATTCTACAAACGCAAATGCTAACCAATCGTCTACAACCCACCAACCAAATTTGTCCCACTCTGAAATTTTAAAGAATGGTAACTCTAATAATGTAAGCAATAGCTCAATAGAAAGGATCGAAGTTATATTAGGAAATCTCGTTAATATGATAACGTTGTTAATTTCTAAATTAACAAAATGAATTTAAGAATTGCAATATGGAATGCTAATGGATTTTCCAATCATATAGCAGAAGTAGAAACTTTTATAAGCTTAAACTTCATTGACATATTTTTAATATCAGAAATGCACTTTAACAACAAACCGTTCTTTAAAATCAATGGTTTTGGCCTCATATGTTGTAGTCATCCAGATGGCAATTGTCATGGTGGATCAGCTATATTGGTGAAATCAAATATACAGTATGATATTCTAGATGACTTCAAAAAACCCTATCTACAAGTTGCTGGTATACGACATAAAAACAACAACAACAAAATTAATATTTACTCTGTATATTTTCTATCAAGACAATATTAAATATCAAGAATATCAAGAATTCTTCCTAAAACTTGGACATTCTTTTTTTGGTTGGCGGAGATGTTAATGCCAAATATTCATGGTGGGGCTCTAGGCTAACTAATCCTAAGGGCAAAGAACTATATAAAAGTATAATAAATAATAAGTTCTCGGTTTTGTCTACTGGGAGGCCAACTTATTGGCCAAGTGATGCTAGGAAAATTCCAGACTTGCTGGATTTTGTTATATATTCTGGCATTCCAAGTAATTTATTAAACATTTTAGATATCAATGAGCTAAGCTCTGACCATTCACCGCTAATAGTCAACTATGACACATTTTTATCAACAGAAAGAGAATCTTACTGAACAATTTCAAAAACCGATATTGACTACTTTAAATATTGGTTGGATAGAAATCTTAAGATAAGAATCAAAGATTGTGCTGAATTGGATAGTGCTGTAGAACATTTTATAAATTTAGTGCATGAGGCAGCTTACTTATCAACGCCATTAGCTATTAGGAGAAATAGAGTTGTTGTTTCTGCTGAGATTAGACGTCTTATACAGAATAAAAGAAAACTAAGACGATTATGGAAACTCACCAGAAATCCGGTAGATAAAAGAAATTTAAATAGAGCCAGAACTGTGCTCAAAGAACGATTAAATGAGATAAAAAAAATCAAAATTTTAACATACATAATACATAATTGGCCATTACAACCCTTCAGTCAGGATTACGGCCTAGCTTCTCACACCACTTATGTTGTGTGTGCTAATTTTATACATGAGTGGCGGGACCTACAGTTTAAAGTCGACTCCGAACGACAGATTTTTTTGAGAAACTTTTCATGGCAATTTTATTTACTCTCACAGTTTTTGCCAGAAATCTGCTGAGAGGAAATCGCCGAAGAAATATTTTTTTTCATATTTCGTTTTTGATGTCTGACCGGGGATTCGAACCCTGGCCTTTCGTCTAATAAGCCAACACACTACCTACTAGACTACGGCGACTTCATTTTAACACATATTTCAAAAATCTCACTATTCATAACAATCGAAACGATGAAATTAATTTATGGAAGGCGACAAAATACTTAAAAAGCCAACAAAAATAAATGTTCCCATTAAAGATTTTAATGATTCATGGTGTAAATCAGATCGTAGTAAAGCGCACGCTTTTTCCAATTATTTAGAATCTACACTTCAACCTTTTTCTTTAATAATGATGACAGGAATATCACATCCTATTTAGATATCCCACGTCAAATGGATTTCTTATTGCACACATAAGACCTAAGGAGGTTGTATTTGAAATATCGAAGCTGAACAACAATAAAACTCCAGGATATGACAACATTAGTGCCAAAGATTCTAAATTATTTCCTAAAAAAGCTGTACTTTATCTTACTTTAATATGTAATTCGATAATGAGGTTACAATACTTTCCATTGCAGTGGAAATGCGCGGAAATTGTAATGGTTCCAAAACCAAATAAACCAGAAAATGTGATTAACTCTTATAGGCCAATAAGCTTACTATGTTGCCTTTCTGTTTTTAAAAAGATTACAAACAATATTGGACAACAAAAAAGTTATTCCCGAATAGCAGTTTGGTTTTCGGCAAAAACAAGGGACACCAGAACAGTGCCATCGGTTTGTTAAAGTGATAAGGAATGCTCTCGAAGCAAAACAATACTGCTCAGCGATATTTTTTTGTTAAGCAAGCTTTTAATAAGGTATGGTACCCGGGCTTACTCCTCAAATTGAAACAAATTCTTCCAGCACCTTTTTATTTACATAATGGATCGCTACTACTACGTCAAGATAAACAACACTTTCTCTGAAGTTTGTAACATTAAAGCAGGAATACCTCAAGGTAGTGTACTGGGTTCTGTGCTTTATACATTATATACCTCAGATATGCCAATAAGGATATAACTACTGCTACGTATGCGGATGACACTGCTCTAATTGCGTGCAATAATAACTCCACAGAAGCCTCCAGGATGTTACAAAGGCACGTTGACGTTATTTCAAATTGGTTTAAAAAGTGGAATATTTGCATCAATCCAAAAAAATCAACTCATGTCACATTTGTTTTGAGAAAAGGCGATTGTCCAGATATATATAATTACGGACAACAAATTCCGAATTCGAATCGCGTAAAATACCTTGGAATGCACTTAAATAGAAGATTAACATGAAAAGATCATATAAAAGCAAAGAAAGAACATCTTAATATTAAAACAAGACGCATGTACTGGTTGCTAGGTACTAATTCTGAATTAAGTTTAGACAACAAGGTATTACTTTATAAAACGATTTTAAAACCTTTATGGACGTATGGAATAGAGTTGTGGGGTAGTGCCAGCAACTCCAATATTGAAATTTTGCAACGATACCAATCGAAGACTGTTCGAATGATAGTAAATGCGCCCTGGTTTGTCACCAACGATAGTATTCATAAAGACCTGTCTACACCAAAAGTCAAAACTGAAATCAACAAATATAGTTCAGACAATGTCAGTAGACTTAGTCGTCATTCGAACGTCCTTGCAATAAACCTACTAGATGACAGTGACGAGGTTAATAGACTTAAAAGATATTATGTACTAGACTTGCCTTTTAAATATTTAAATAAAAAACATAGGTAATATTGGGCGGTATTAGGTTGAGGTGAAAACGTCAAAAATGTATAAAATCGTCAACATTTGTTATTTTATTTTATTATTAGAATATAAAAAACTCTGAAATTCATACAAAATATAGCAACCAATTGAAAAACTAATATGAAAATTAAGTAAACAAATGTGAAAAAAATCTGATAACAAACGTAAACAAAAATGATGTCAAAATAAAATAAATCTCGCAATCACATTTACCGACGTTTCATAATTTTCAGTTGTTATGGAAATAGTCTATTATCTTATTCTTTAACAATAAATACTAAATATTTGAACATAGTATCTGTGGTTGTTTTCCGTTAACCACCAAGTTTTAGATGCCGAAGTATCATAATTTCTTAATTTTTCAAACTCAAAGGTTTTCTAGCATAGATTACTCTGTGTTTCATAGCCAGTCTTAAAAATTAAACCAAATTTCTACTAATTTATATCCATACCATTGTAGTAGCCATAGTCCAGTAGGTTGTGTGTTGGTTTATTATCCGTGAGGCAATGGTTTAAACCTCACGCCAGAGTTATCCAACAAAACGAAATAGGAAAATTATTGTTACGCTTTTACGTTTTTAAAAACGTTTAATATATGAGCTCGTAGATCTCAAATAAAATAAAAATAAGTTTGTTTAATTTTAATTAAATTCTTTATTATTCGCACAATTTTGTGTGCCACTGTTCATAGCTTGTTCTAACAACAACAATTGCTTCGTTTGTTATTCTTCTGTTTATGCGCTTTGCAATAAACAATAACAATTACTAATCAATTGTTCTATAGATCTTTGTAACGGAGATCTCCAAACCACGATTGCTTTCTTCAAACTCACAGCGTTTTCACACAAGACTGACTGAACTTTTACTGATCCGTTGTCTGCTTTGTTGCCTTTTATACAGGAACGTGAACAATCTGATGAATGTTCTTGAAGGCGAAAGTTATAGTTTATTTGAACAGAACCTCAACCATTCTGTTAGCTCTTCTTAATTTTCATTCCGTTCGTGTGGTTAGCTTTTTTTAATATAATCGAGATGCCGAAATCGAGGAAATTATCGACATTTGAGAGGTTTGCCCAAATATTCCTGGACTTCGAAAGGGAATTTAATGCCACTCCTCAGGAAGGTAATACGACCTTCTCCATTGAGATCCAAAGAGAGGAGTTCAAGTCGTTGTGGGCAAAGGTACGGGATTCCTATGAAGCCTTCGCCACAGGTGATGAAGAGGATTCGGAAGGTGATCGGGAGACAGCGAGGGAACTTTTCGGACATTGTAGGTAAGGTTACATAACCGTTGCGTCGCTAATGGGTGGGCTCTCCCAGAGTTTGGTCAACCAAGCAGGGATGTCATCAACCCACTGCCCTAATGGTTCAGGCAGTGAAAACCGCATTCGGCATAATATGCAACTGCCCCCTTGTACATGGAGGTGTTTCATGGGGATTACAAATCTTGGCCATCCTTCCGCGACATCTTCACTGCTGTTTATGTGAACGGGGCTAACGTTTCCCCAGTTGAACAGCTCTTTTATTTGAGACAGTTCACACGCGGTGAAGCCTTGGAGGTTGTGAAGAAATCTCCCCTGACTGTTTCAGGATTTCAAGAGGCCTAGAATAACCTGAAGGATAGGTACGAAAATAAGCGCATCTTAGTGAACTCTCAGCTGAAAGTGTTGTTCACACTCACACCGGTCAAATCCGAGGCAGCCCATGATATCAAAATAATTAATTAATAATTCGATATCGGCACTTCGGATACACGATATTGATATCTCAAATTGGGATCCAATTTTTGTTTATTTATGTTGCACCAAGTTACCGGTGCTGACTTTGTCTCTCTGGGAACAAACGATTCGAAACAAGGTGGAGATTCCCAAATGGAAGGATTTGGATAGTTTTTTGACTTCACGGTTTCAGACTTTGGAAACTGTGTCCGAAATTCGGAACTTTGAACCTGTTGGTAGTGGTCCTAGGCCTACCCCTCAAACCCTTTCTAACCCAAAAAGGGAAGTTCGATCCTTTTCTACTAAATTGAATAGAAAAATTTGTAAACATTGTTCAGAGGATCATTTGTTGAATATTTGTCCGAAATTTTTGGATTTATCTTCCTGAGAAGACGTTTTTGTTGTGAAAAGAAACAGCCTTTGCATAAACTGCTCACAAGTGGTATTAGACTCAATGATGCAGGTGCACATTTAGTTGTTCAGTCTTAAGCTGAAACACCACACACTACTGCATCGAGAGGTGTCTGGATCCTCTTCAGAAATAGGCGTTTTGGATGCGCCAAGTCTAGTGGTGCAGTTATGTCACGCGTGAGGTTCAGAATTGTTTTGCGTACATCGAGGCAATACTTTTGGGGACTGCGGAAGTTGGTATCTACCACCGAGGGAGGCGTTCAGAGCTAGGGCTCTAATCGATTCAGGTCTCAGGCAACCTTCATTTTCGGAAGGATTACAGAGGAAGTTAGGATTACCAACAGTGATATACGGGGCTAGCGTTTCGTGTTTGAATGGAGCATATGTGGTGCTGTCCAAAAACAATGTTCGTTTTGTCTTGACTTCACTGTTGATAATGAATCTCGTGTGGAGGGCAATTGGTTTGGTGTTGCCGAAGTTGGACAGGAATGTTACCCAGCTCCACTGTTAATCATATCGCGATCGGCGCCTTTTCGGAAATCACATTGTGAGTCCGAAATTTAAGAAAGCGATCACGTGGATATCCTGATTGAGGCGACATTATCCTAGCGTAATGTTGAGGGCGTTAGGAAAATCTTCTTGGGAATTTGATGCCCAGGGATATTATTTGGATGGGTACTGACAGGTTCACTACCCGAAATGCGTTCCAAAAGTTTTACGACTCTAGTGTCGTATTGTACTGACGTGGAACTAGACAAGCAGTTGGAGAGGTTCTGGAAATTGGGAGAACCTCCACGACAGTCGAAGATGTCGCCGGATGATGAGTACTGTGAAGAACATTTTAGGAAAACAGTACGGAGAATTCGCTGGGCGATACATGGTATCATTACCTATTAAGCCGCAATATAGTGCCCTGATTGTCTTGATTCTTCCGCCCAAAGAGCCTACAGACCAATTTTGAAGAAAATGAAGCTTCCCTGCTTCGAAACCCATCCCTTAAATTGGATTATGATGCTGTTTTTGGAATATGGTAATTTTGGGGCATAGACAAGGTGAATGGAAAGATGCGAGTGAAGGAGGGTTCACTATATATTACCTCATCACGCTTACATAAAACCTGAAAGCCTCTTCCACCAAGTACGGTGTTTTCAAGCCTCTAGAAGCGCCAAGTGGACTGAGCTTGAATGATATCACTATTTACTGCGGACCTTTTACAAAATGACTTGAGGCTTCTTGATTGTTAGATGGGCGATCTTAATCGATATGTCGTTAATGAGAGACATTGAAAAAAATGTATCGACAAATCTCGTGATCCCGATCAAGTGAAGGTATCAAAGAATTAGTTTTTCGTGAAGTAATTCACATGGGGAAGTAGAAGATTGTCCGAGTTGAAAAACCGTCACGTTTGGGGGTTAAATTTGCACCCAATTTTTGGCATACGAACATTGCTACCAAACTCGCTGATGACGGTAGCTCAAAATGGCCTTTGGCTTTCTGAGATTTGTACGGAGATGATGTATAGTCATGATGTGGCAGTGGCTCAATGAGGTCTCTGGAGAATTAGAGGGCTCGAGACCAATTAAGGTCGCGTTTTGACTTCAGCAGGATTTTTCCCTCCAAATGGAGGAAGTGGACCCAAACGCCGGAGAATTCTGAAAGGGTTGCCATCTATCACTGTATTGAGGACAGCTTTTTGGAGTTTGAAGACATAGTCTACCAAAACTCTGGGCGGCGATGGAATGCCAAGTCTGATCAGTTTTCTTTAAAACAACGGCAATCGAGATTAAGGAAAATTTCACCAAAAGAGATATGCTGTCAAATCATAGCTAAGCTTTCGATCCTGCGTGATGGTTAGGTCCATTATTATCACAGCGAAGATTTATGACAGAAAGTATAGAGCGAGAAGACTGTATTGGATGAATTTTAACCCCGGAAAACCATTCATAATGGAAGAAAATTTCTAGATTGGAATATAGTTTCATGATGAGATGTAAAATACCTCGAATGGGTAGTGTTTCCGGCCGACTTGTTACATTGCAGATCAGGTTTTCGGATGCTTCAGAGAAAGCATACGGGGTGCATATACCATTCGTATCACGGATGATTTTCGGTGATATTCAGACCCATTGTTTATTGCTAAGTCGAGGTTCTTCTTTGAAACCACTCTATTGTCCTAGGACTTGGAACTTCGGGCCTTTTAAACCGTAACTGATGGAGGCTGTAAAGCAAATTTGATTTTACCAGCGAAAACAACGTTCTGAATGGGTGGACAGATTCTACCATATGAGTTTTGAGCTGCTTCAAAAACCACCTAGTCGTGGTAAACCTTTGTTGCTAATCGTGTTCATAAGTGACTGGAGCACTTGAACAAAGGGCCTGTTGGAGGCAATGTACGGTCGTGGCACATCCGGTGATTTGATAAGCGAGGAGTTTGACCGCAGGACTGGCAGCTGACAAATTGTGGTGATGGTCCCCCCTGTTAGGCTCTCCTATAAACGAAGGGTAATCATCTACTCCGAGGATAAATATTGACACTAAGGAGAGAAGAAAAATGTCACATGGTTTCTTCGCTTACTTTAAGGAGTTCGACGATCTTCTGAAACCGATTTCCTCCTACTCGAATAGCGCTTGGCGTGAATGGCCTTAGTATTTAGGGTTTCGATATAGAAAGTTCGGGCTTGGTTCTTTGGAGATTACTCCACGCGAAATCCGAATGTGAGGGGAAAATTAATAAAAATAGCTCAAAGAGGCTTGGTACCCTCAGGAATACCGGCGGTTGTCTGATGGAGATAAGATTGTAGAAGGGGAACTTTGAATTTAAATCCCTTCTTAGATGAGAATGGGTTGATGAGAGTCGGGGCAGCTGGCTAATGCGGTACATCTCAATACAACGAACGGTTCCGATTCTTTTGCCAACAGCTAGTCGCTTCGCTTATCTGTAGTAGAATTTTATTCATCGGCTAACTTTACACGGCGGAAACCAGTTAATGCTAAGAGTCTTGAGAACCGAATTCTACATGCGCAGTCTAAGAATTGATAAAGACCATCGTTAGGACGTTGCAGAACTTGTGCTATTCATAAGGGAATGACAAGAAGTCAGATAATGGCAGGTTGCCTACATCTCGTACGGTGTTCACTCGTCCTTTCCTAGCACTGATGTGGATTTTGCAGGACCCTTTGACATTCGCAACTACACTGGCAGAGCATGTCTTCATTACCAAGGTTACGTGTGTTTGTTATTTGCTGCGAGAAAAAAATTCACTGGAAGCCATTAGTAACTTACTACGTCGGCATTCTTAGCCGCTCTGACTAGATCATTTTAGTCGCGGATAATCCTACGGATATGTATTCCGATAACGGCACCAATTTTGTAGGAGCATCGAAGATCTTGAAAGGTGAATTTCGAGATTTTCTTAGAGAATCAGGTTCCCAGGTCAATGCTACGTACGGACCTAGGGGTTGACTTGGCACTTCAACCCTGCTATTGCATCTCATATGGGAGGTCTCTGGGAAGCGGGTGTCAAAAGCTTTAAACATCATTTTAAGAGACTTGCGGGAAGTCTAAAATATTCTTTTGAGGAGTTCTCCACTCTCCTAACTCGTGTAGAGGCATGTTTAAACTCGCGTCCATTATGTCCTATGGCGGATAATGCCGATTGTTTGGATGCTCTTACACCAGGTCATTTCTTAACTGGCGGTCCTTTACTGTCTCCACCGGAATTAGAAATTGCGGATCCTTTGCCCTCAATAACAAATCGATGGCAAAGAGTTAAGGCTCTGAACCAATGCTTGTGTCTTCGTTGGAAAGAGGAATACTTGAAGGAGTTACAGAAGAGGTATAAGTGGAAGTGTTTGAGGAAAGATTTACAGGTCAGTGATATGGTGGTCATCCGCGAAGACAACGTGCCTACTAATGAATGGCGCCTAGGTCGCGTTTTGAATTTGCATTCGGGTAGGGATGGTCATGTTAAAGTCGTGGATTTGAAGACTGCACGCGGAACAATTACTCGACCAGTTGTGAAACTGGTAATTCTCCCTACATTTTCAAATTGAAATATTTAATAATTTCAGCTAATCGTATCATGGTTTCTGCGAAAAAATACAAGCATGGCGACAATGGTAAGAAAATGGTGTGTCGAGTCTGCTTGAAGAACCACCCATTGCATTTCTGTGAAAGATTTTCGAAGGCAGACTACGATGAACGTATGAAATTGGTGACCATCTATAAGTACTGCGCTGGCTGTTTGAGTCACGATCATACCTGGCGGACGTGCGTTAGTACTGGCAAGTGCAAGCGTTGCGGTGATATGCATCACACGCTTCTCCATAAGCCGGACAATAGACCTCGTTCGTCTGTTCCGGGCAAAGTCGTGAAATCGAAGAGAGGTAAACGCAATCGCAGATCGCCTGCTCGCACATCTAATAAAGGACCTCGTTCGTCCCGAAACACCGCCAAGGGACCTTGTTCGTCCCATGAACGTGAGAGCCGAAGACCTAGTCCATCGAACGCTCTGGTTCCGAGTCGACCCAGGAACCCCAAATCTCAACGGTCAGGAGAAATCTCTCGTTCGACAGCTGGTAGAGTTTTGCCATCTACGTCGTATACGTTGACAGATAGCGTTCTGATAAAACCAACCGCTATAATCAGCATTGTGGCACATGGGCGATACATCTCGGAGAGAGCAGTCATAGATCCTACTGCTGAGCGTACCCTCATTTCCGAGAAGTGGTTCGTCGGTTGGCGCGAAAACAATAAAAATTGGACGCTCGGAGCGGTACTGCTGACAATTCGAGTAACCAGCAGCAGTGACACGGTCGAGGCATATGCGGAGGTGTGAAGGAAGTTGGATGGCCTCACACCGTCAAGGTCGATAGATGGTCGCTTAGCAGATGAGTTTCCGGGATTACAATTAGCAGACCCAAACTTATTTGTGGCGTCCCCTGTTGGAATCAGGTTGGGCTGTGACGTCTACAGCAAAATTATACATAATGGTGTATTTGGTGGTTCGATGGGTAAACCTTTGGCCCAGTTTTCGTCTTCGGTTACTTGATTTCAGGAGTGTGCTCGTGTGAACATAAGTATGCAACACATAGGCTTTAACCATGATACGTATTAAATACAATTTTCATTTTTTTTAGTTCTAATTTCATTTTACTTTTACAAAATGCATCCGTCAGCTGGAGTCTGAGGATCGTGAGCTGACGTAGTTTTAATTTCAGCTATTTTATTTCTTTTTTTATTTTTTTTCGGAATTGTGGAGAAATAAATTAATGAAACTTGAATTAATCTAATGGTTTTCTTTGTTCCTTCCGATCTCTTTTAATATAGTGTTAACTTGGGTCCCAATTTTTTCTTTGATTGCAGTACTGCAAGGGCGCCGGAATGTTTATGTCCGGAGATTTCAAAATCCCATCCCCGGCGATCAACTAGAAGAGGGCTAACAACCAATAGAGGGCGCCATAATATTAGTTTAAGCTTTTATCTAACACCTTAATTTAACGTTATCTAAGCTTTTCTATTATTAACATTATCCTGTAATTTGTGTAACTTAGGCCTCTTATTTGTAAAACCAAAACTTAAAATTTATTCTTTGTTAAACATCCGAAGGGATGAAACTAAATTTGATTAGAAAAAAAAAGTTGTGATACAATTGTGACATCTCAAATTTTGTGAAACAATAAGTACAAATAAATGAAATATATTTGGAAAAAAAATAATAAGTGAATTTTAGTTTTTTTTTTCGTGAAAAAAAAATTTAAACAATAAAAGGATTATCAATAAAAAAGGATCATTGTGAAGTCAACGGGACATAAAAGAAAGAGAGCGGGGTAGAAATTTGATTACAAGAAGTCGCCACAATCTCCAACACAAAAGACGAAAATACAGTCTNNNNTTTTCTTATAATTTGATTTTTTTTGCCAGACAGCGGGGTAGAAATTTGATTACAAGAAGTCGCCACAATCTCCAACACAAAAGACGAAAATACAGTCTACAATTCAACCTTTGGTTTAGTCCACGGTTTAACAGTAGCTTTAGTTTATAATTGTAGATTTAAACGATGTAGACTTTGTTCCTTTCCATTTTCGTAACAATATTATTTCGGCCACTTCTTCCCAGTAGTCATCTGGCAAAAACTCTGAAATCAAATAAAATTGTCATGAAAAGACAATTCTATCTCTCGAAGTTGACTTTAAATTGTAGGTTCCGCGTCTCATGGGTAACATAAATACACACAATATGGGTAGTGTGAGAAACTAGATCGTAGTTTTAACTTAAAGTTTTTTTATTATAATAATAGTACAATAATAGATTTTCATTTCAATATAGGCCTCAGCGCCAATAAGGCATTATTGAGGCAAGTTGGCAATATATATACTTAACAATAATATTATATACTGTATATTATATACTGTATCATAGTGAAAAATGTTAAAAAAAAGAAAAAACTGATTAAATTAATATATACTGTTGTATGTTATACTTTCAAATTCAAATTAGTTACATAAGAAGCATTTCAATTAAACCACATAAGTATTCCTTGCATAATGATTTGAACGTTGATATTCTGCCGATAGATTTTAAATTAGGTGGTAAAAAATATTACCACCTATATAATCAATACGCTGTTTAGTTCTTTCCAACCTGCATCTAGGAACTCTAAAGTTTCACATGTTTCGAGTGTTGAAATGTGACTGGTTATGCAAAAATGTTATTGTCTGCTGACCTGTGGCGTGGACACTTTTAAATACAAATATCGAAGCCTGATACTTGTGCAAACCATAAAAAGGCAAAATAGTTCTACAAACACTCCAATACAATGAATTTATTGGATGTGTTCTCGGTAGATTGTATACAATTTTATTTTTTTGAAGAATATTGTTTCTGTTATAAGCATACACACAAGCTTTCACACTCCACCATAATATACCTATAGCAAGAGTTATCTTATTCTTCACCTCATTGATGTGAAGATCCCAGGATAAGATACTTTGAAACGTAATTCCTAAATATTTTACTGAATGAGCCAATTGATGTTCTATCGACATAAACAGAAAAGTTATTATTCATACTATCTGCATATAGTCGAAAACGAAGTAATCTGGTCTTATCAGAATTTAATAATAAACTACTCAAACGAGTAAATTCAAATAATAGAGACGCATATCTCTCAATATGTATTTTTAGAATAAGATCATGCCCAAATGGGTAGAACAAACATACACCATCGGCGTGTTGACCAGTGAAATTTCCTAAGTCATTCAAGTAAATTGAAAACAATAAAGGACCTAGTCCACTCCCCTGTGGTACCCAATATTCAACAGTACTAAGAGAGCTTTTGCAGTGTCCAATTTGTACATACTGTTTTCTGTTAATGAAATATTTTTTTAAGAATAATAGCTCCCGTCCTCGAACACCATAAAATTCCATTTTCTGAAGCATTGCTACATGATCAAAAAGATCAAATGCCTTTGAAAGGTCAAAAAACATACCCCTGCTCCACTGTTTCCTTCATCGAGACCATTGCAAACATATCTTACCACATTCAAGACAGCGTCTTGAGTACTAATACCTCTTCTAAATCCAAATTGGTATTTGTATAAAAGGTTATTGTCCTCCAGATAAACTGAGAGCTTATTATACAAAAGTTTCTCAAAAATTTTATCCAAAGTAGAAAGCACAACAATCGGCCTATATTTATCCAAAGTAGATGCTTGTGCAGTTTTCGGAATGGGCACTATTCTATGAATCTTTAAAATATCGGGGTACTGTGGGGTGGTAATCATTTTATTGAAGGTTTTAACTGTGATAGTTGATATTTCATCAAAACATTCTCTCACAAACTTTATAGGTATGTTATCAAATCATGGAGATTTATTTACCTCCATATTACACATAATATTATTAACATCATCAGGTAAAATATCAATCTTATATTTGAGTTCCCTTACGACAGAAATAAAATAATTTTACGTTTTTACCTTTTAAAAACTTTGAGATATGAGCTCGTAGATTGCAAATAAAAATAAAAATAAATTTGTGTTTAATTTTAATTAAATTCTTTATTATTCACACGACTTTTGTGTGCCACTGTTCACAACTTGTTTTAACAACAACAATTGCTTTTTTCGTTATTTCTTTCCGCAAGTATTCTTCTAGGGTTCGATTAAACCGTTCTACCATTCCGTCGGACTATGGGTGAAGCGGCGTTGTTCGAGTCTTCTTGATACCATATACCTCACACATTTCCTTAAATACCGCTGACTCGAAATTTCTGCCTTGATCGGAGTGTAGTTTTATCGGAACCCCGCAGCGGCATACCCAGTTGTTTACAAAAGCATTTACCACTGCGTTCGCCTCTTGATTGGGTATGGCATACACCTCCGGCCATTTGCTGAAATAATCCATCACGACGAGAATATATTGGTTTCCGGTATTGTTGACAGGAAAAGGGCCTGCTACGCCCATCGCTATCCGCTCGAAAGGTGCGCCCGAGATATATTGTTGAAGCTGACCTCGACTTCTTCTTACTGCACCTTTAGCTGCAATACACTGGGCACAGTTCGCGATCCAATCCGCCACTGCTTGCTGACATCCAACCCAATAAAAATGCTGTTTTAGTTTCTCCAAAGTCTTTGTCACCCCAAGATGTCCTCCCCTAGCTCCATTATAGAATTCAGTTAAGACTTTCTTCATTTTGGAGGAGGCACCACTATTAGGTTGAATGAGGTCTTGCCATCAGTGCTTTCCCATTGTCGATATAAGTATCCGTTTATCACTTTTAAACTGTCCCATTGCGCCCAATATGCTTTTGTAAGGGGACCTTCTGCGGATATCTCATTTCTGGTAGACCGTTTGTCCTCTTCCTTAGCTGCTATAATTTTCGCCAATATTGGGTCGCTCCTTTGTGCTTCGGACCAATCTTCGGTTGCTTTGATTTGCGTTAGCGGGATGTCGATGATGGATTCCTTCGTCTCGGCTCTCACGCAATGTTTACACTTCAAATAACAAGGTCGACGTGAGAGAGCATCAGTATTCCCATGTTTTATGCCTTTTCGGTATTCAATGCTGAAGTCGTACGTTTGGAGGCGCTCAATCCAACGTGCTAACTGTCCTTCAGGGCTCTTGAATTGCAGCAGCCATCTGAGTGCGGAATGATCTGTCCTTAGTAGAAAATGTTGGCCGTACAGGTACTTATGATAATGTTTTATGCATTCCAGCACTGCAAGTAGCTCACGTCGAGTCACACAATAGTTCCGTTCAGGTTTCGACAGTGTGCGACAGTAATAGCCTACAACTCTCTCTGTACCATTGACCACATGGGAAAACACCCCACCAATACCATATCTACTAGCCTCACTGTCCAAAATGAATTTTTCTCCTGGGACTGGATACGCCAAAACTGGTGCAGCACACAATAGGTCCTTTAGCGTCTGGAACGCCTTTTCCTGGGACTCACCCCAGTGAGACCCCTTGGTTTTCTTGGTGAACTCGTACAAGCTTACAGCCACACTAGCAAAGTTAGGCACAAAGCGTCTGTAGTTTGTGCATAGTCCCAAAAAATGCGTAATTCATGAAGATTCCGTCTGCGGTAATAAGATGCCCCAAATACTTCACTTGTTTTTGGAAGAATGCACATTTTTTTATGCTTAATTTCAGTCCGGCCATTGATATTCGCTGCAGAACTTCTGCCAGACTCTTAAGGTGTTCGTTGAATATCCGCTGACAATATCCGCTTTGTAGATCCAATGTGGAGAACCACTTTGTTCCGGCTAGCGTGTCGTCAATTCTCGGTAGTGGGTAACTATAATTTTTAGTGACGTCACTCAGCTTCCTGTAGTCTACGCAGAACCTTGTACTACCATCTTTCTTTTTAACCAAGACAACAGGTGAGCTCCACGGACCCGAAGACGGTTCAATTACCCCGCACCTCTTCATTTCGTCGACTTGCTCCTTAACCTCATTACGCTTCGTCAGTGGTATGCTTCTGGGTACGTTTTATCGGTTTCGCTTCGCCAGTATCAATTTGACCATGGCTGTTCTACCATGACTCTTATTGTTTGTGGCAAAAGCGCAAGCGTACCTCTTTAGCATATTTTTGGCTTTGTTTCTTTCAGGCTAAACCTGCTACCCATTTCCCCACAATGACTTCGTATTCCCGTTGGTCTTTAGCTGACATTTCGGCACGTTCCGGCAATAGTTCGCTGTTTATCACTGCATCTACTGGGGCACATTCGCACACCTCGGAGTTTCTACAGATGACTTTTTCTTGGCGTGATAGATTCAGCACTCTTACCTGGACTATTTTCTGTTCGGTGGATTTGACGAGGGCCTTTGCTGACAACAAATGCGTCTGAATCGCCGCTGGTTCAACAACCCACAAGCTTTTTTCCTCACTATCTCCCTCCACACGCGCCCACATCAACGATTCACTCTGAGATGTTGTCTGGGTCACGTATTCCATTAACAAACGCCTCGGTTTTAAAGTTGTCTATCAACGGGTGGTTTTCTCCAGTGCATGCACCAACTTCTCGATTTCCATTGCAAAGGCCTGAAGTGATTCATTAGTCTTTTGCGCTCGGCACCTTAACTCCATGCGGTACAGTTCCCATTTGCTCTTGTCGAAGAAATTACGCTGCACCGCCACCATTAAGTCATCGTAGTTGTTCCTTCGGCTGGCTGGCATGGTTTCTAGAATCTCGGCGGCGACAGCTTTTAAAGCTAAAATCAGTTCCAACGCCTTCTCCTTGTTGTCCCATGCGTTTCTGCTGGCTACTCTTTCGAATTGGATTTTAAATACGGATAAGGGCGAGCTACCATCAAAGTGAGGTGTTTTGATCCTGCCGATGCCTTCTGATACGACTCTCACTGGTTCCGGTCGCTTTTTGTTGATCTTCTCCTCCATCATAACGAGTTTTTCGTCAAATCGATCACTTTCGTGGCGACGGCCTTTTCCAAATTGAACACCTCTTCCTCGACACTAGTCTTTTGTCGACCGACTCATAGAGTTTCTGCAGCTTCTCCTCAAATTTCCTTTCGATTTTTGCCACCAATTTTGCTTGCATTTTTTCCATTCTCTGCTAAGAAGCTTCTTACAGTTTTTGATTTGCGACTTGTGCATCAGCAAATAACTTTTGGTTTTCTGCTTGCATTTTTTCCAATTTCTGATCAGTTTATTTTCGATAAGCTTGCATTTGTTCCGTCAAAGCGGCTGGCATCGAACTTATGTCCAATAAGCTGGGGGTTACAAGGGCCTGTTACTCTCGTTCCTCCTCATCTCCGAACTCGTAAGAATCAATATCGATGCCCTAATGCTGAAGTTCCTCCCTTAGCCGCCTTTGGAGTTCATTTTTCGTGACCTTTGTTGGCAGCTCTAATTTACCCAACTCTTGTTTAAGACGTTCCACTCTTAGTTCGAAGAGTTTCATTTTTTTTACTTATTTATTTATTTTTACTTTTCGATTTTGCAATCCCACTTCTGACACCAATTGTTAATTTTTAACTTTTAAAAACGTTTGAAATATAAGCTCGTAGATTGGAAATAAAAATAAAAATAAATTTGTGTTTAATTTTGATTAATTCTTTATTATTCACACAACTTTTTGTGTGTCATCGCCTTCCGAAGATTTTTATGAATGTAAACATGCTTTCTTCTTTGTTGTTTGTATACCTTGTTTACGTTCGTCCCTTCAAGGTTGTAGTTGTTTGTTGTCTACTTGTTTATTCCTCTTTCTTAGTATTGATGTTGTTGTTTTATTTTTGTTTATTTGTTAAGCAAGTAAACAAGCCTGTTGTTCTGTTTTTGTAGCTTTGGTTGAACATATTAATGTTAAACGATGTTACACCACTTCCATTTTCGTAACTTTATTTATCGATACCATTCGCAATAGAATATAATTTGTCATCCATAAGTTTAAAAAGTGCTGACTTTTTCCAGCAGTACATGAGACGCATAGAAAAGTAGAAAGTAAACCTACTCAATGCGTTCTATGCGACTATGCATTCTATGCGTTTTCTTCTGTAACTTGTCTCAAACAATTACACTGATTCTACTTTTTTGGCATCCGCATGTAACGCGAGGTCGCATTAAACGCATGGTGTGGACTTTCGGCTTAAACCTAATCTATGCGTTATATACTACAATGCATTCTATGCGTTTTCCTCTGTAACTTGTCACACACAATTACACTGATTCTACTTTCTTGGTATACGCATGTAACGCAAGGTCGCATGAAAAGCATGGTATGGACTTTTTTTGTGCAATTACCACGGTTACCCAGTGTTATATCAGTTCAAGAAACTTAGTTTAGTAATGAATTACTTCAGTTATAACGTTATATAGTGTTTTCACACTGGCTGGTTTTAATGCAAAAGTTAGTTTTAACGTTTAAACCATAATTAAAACCTGGTTTTACCATACAAAATTATTGTGTTAAAACCATCTTAAAACCTTTTTTGAATTGGTTTTAAGAAGGTTTTATAAAATAGGTAGGTTTTATAATTTGTTTTCGATGTACTAAATCAGAGCTACCAACATTGAAAAAAAAATAAAAACAAAACATATATAAAAATACAGAAAGCCGGTTGTCTGAAAAAACAAATTTAAATAATGAATGCTGCAACAACAATAAATAAAAACAAAAGAAAAAGAAGCCTGTGGACAGAACAGACGGAGCATAATTTATTGTTCATTTCTTAATTTTTCTTATTTTTACTTAAACAAAAACAGCTGTTGCACAGTCATAAATGTCATGAATGTTAAAGGCAGGTTTTAACTTTAGGTGTGAAAACATTAACACATTGTGGCAGAGCTGATGGATATGGAAGAGCATCTGTTTATGTACATAACAACCTCAAGTATAGAACTGAAATATGTGAAAACAAAGATTTTATTAATGCCATTGCGTTATCATTAGATTATACAAAATTAAATGGCAAGATTTTGAAATTTGTAACATTTTACAGATCACAAAATGTGGTTCCAACAGATTTTGAAATTTCTTGGAGAATATGCTTTGTTGCTATGTTCGTAACCAATGTATTTTTACTGACGATTCAAATATTGATATTTTAGATTTTGAACAATCTAAAGAACTGGTGAATGTGCTGGCCAATTATGATGTTTTAAATTCTCACAATATGATCTCACGCCCTAGAAGTGGAACTTCCATTGATCGCGTTTATAGCAATATACATAGAAACATATTTGTGAAATTAAATGAATGTCGATATTCGGATCGATTAGTCACTAAAAAGAGATTTAATGAGGAAACACGTTTTTATCGCGATTTTGATCAAGCTAAAAGATATATTCAATCTGAATTACTACAAATACATGAGTCATCTGACCTTTCTACAGATATTTAATTTGTTTGGATAATGCTGTTAAAAATTTAACAAATGTTGAAACATTAAAAATTAACAATAAAACGCAAATAGCCCCTTGGATTAATGGCAATTTGCAAAAATTAATTACTTTAAAAAAAAACTGTTACGACTGAGAAAAAAGAAACCCGATAATACAGATGTCAGGGAAAGATTGAGAGGTGTTAGCAATGTAATCAAAAAAAGCTCAGAGAATGCATTAACGATTATTTCAAAAACAAATTAGAAACTATTAAAGAATACCCTGAAAAGAGTTGGAAGTTTATAAATAAGTTTCTTGGGAGATCTTCAGGAGTAAGCATTAATATAAAAAATATTTATGGAAAAGCAATAGTTAATGACGTAGAAAAAGCTGAAACGTTGAATAATTATTTTATTGATTTAATATAAAATTTAAAATCACAAATTAATTACTCACAAACTGATCATTTTAATTCTTTGCGAACTCTAAATGAAACCAATTCGAGATTTAGTTTTGAAAATTCTATGCCAGATGAGGTAAACAAATATCATTTTAAAATTAAAATTTAATAAAAGCTGTGGCCTTGATAATATCCCAACGAAGTTATTGTTAGTTTGTGCTGATGTAGTAACTCCCTTTTTTGTACAAATTTTTAAAAATATGATTAGTACTGGAACATATCCAAATATTTTAAAAATTCATTCATTCATTCTGTGGTTGATAAATACAGACCTGTTGCTGTATTACCAGTACTTAACAATATTTTAGAAAAAAGTTTATACAATCAAATGTCATTGTATTTATATTTCAATTTACTTAGTGATTTTCAATATGGCTTCAGAAAAGGAATTTTAACGGAAGAAGCAGTTGTTAATGTTAACTGCATCTGTAAGAGTTTAGATGAAGGTTATAGTGGAGTAGCTGGGATTATTTACGATTTTAGTAAAGCATCTGACCTTTATTTAATTTTATGGTTTTCAAGAAAGAGATCGTTTATTGTTAAGGAGATACCTAACAAATCGTCGGCAATTCGTCCATATTAATGCTAATAAAAGTAGCTCACGGAGAATTTTAAATGCAGTGCCACAAGGTAGTGTACTTGGGCCGTTATTATTTTCTATTTTCATCAAAGATTTGCATAATATTGGTCATAGTGGAAAAATATTTATGTATGAAGATGATGTCTGCTTATTTTACCCATACAAGCTTGAAACTGTTGTCAAAGCTTATATGGAACGGGATGCAGCCCTAATATGCGAGTTTACCAGAATTAATAAACTTTCATTAAATGCTAATAAAACTCAGTTCATACGATTTACCCCAACTTATAACAATGTAAATTTATCGATAATTGATGATGGAAAAGAGGTAACAGAAGTTAAGTCTATTAAGTACTTGGGAATAAACATTGAGAGCAACCTTGCTTGGGATAAACATACAATCTCTCAGAATGAAAGTTGCTCAAGCTGTTGGTGTGATACCAAATTAACCATTTGTAATGCTTTAGTCCACAGTCATTCTAATTATTTAGCGATCATCTATGGATATAAAAAACCAAAGAATTAAAATCGTTACAGCGCTTGCAGAATAAAGCTTTAAAGGCAGTCTACAATTACCAATATTATATCCAACTTTAACATTGTTTACAAACATATGTCAAACTATTTTGCCAATACATGGTATTTGCGAAATGCAGCTTTTATTATATTTTATTATTGAATAATATTGGGTATCATACCATTTCATTTACAACAAATCAAAATATATACAATACAAGAAATTCACCCGAAACAATTTTAGTTCTTTGAGAGTTTGTTCTGAAACTATTCACCCACTTCGAACAATTGTTCTGGAGAAACAAGGCTACCATATGAAATATGTTTATAAACAACGTATTAGTTTTACTATTTTATTAATTTTCTATCAAATTTGCTTATAAAATTGAAGTACCTGGCAGCACAGTTTAATTGTTTCCGAACAAAAATTAAAATTAAAATTAAAAAAAAAAAAAAAAAAAAAAAAAAAATTGGGTGATCCAGCTTTTAAGAATAAGCCGGTGGTAGTTGGAACTAAGCAAAGTGTAGAGTTTAAGGGTTGAGTATAACTTGCCACAAAATCTTAAAAATTAGAACAGAATTTTAATATCTAAAAAGTCACTGAAAAGAACATATTGTTAAAGTACAGAGATGATCTATTATTGTAAAAATTATAAAAAGAATTACAAAAACTAAAAAAATTTTTTTTTTATTCTTATTATGTAAATATGTATATTTATTAGTATAAGATTGAAGTATTATGCCAACTTGCCTCATTAATGCCTTTTGGTGCTGAGGCCAACTATTGTAATGAATTAAATTGAAAATAAAATAATAACAAAAACAAAAAAATTATATGTTCGAATATAAAGGAATTATACATATATGATATGAAAGGTATAATGGAAGTACGTATCAATTAAATTGATATTGAAGACAGTGAGGTTTATAAAAAAGGCAGGAAACATCTTAAGTGGTTAAACAGCGTGGCCAGGAAATAACTCGCTCAGGCTATGCATTTCATTTATTTGTATCAGGTTATCATTCTCATCTTTTTTGATACAGAACCCCGCGTAGTGAAATAGTAAATCTTTTTAATCTTTAAAATTTATAAATACTCATTGTTATGATTGTATTTTACATAAGGAATATAAGAGTGTTTTTTTATCATATTATTGTAGCTTGAGTTAGATTATATTGAAATTTAATAAATAAAAAAACAGAAAAGTCATTTTGAATATAACAAAGTTCGACTGTGTACTTATATGTAAATTCCATAAATATTGACTGAGGTTAAAACAAAAATGTAATACTTTATAATATTACAAGAAAAATATTTATAATAACATAAACCTTAGGAAGCAAATATAACTTTCTCCTACATAGGTCTAATTGATACTTTTTAATTTTGCATTAACTAAAAAACACTCACCACTGTCCTGAACAGCTGACTTTACAAAAATTTCTGTAAATGAATTTCGTTTGTATTACGTTGTGTTCGTGTATGTGTTTTGCTTTGTGCTCTGTTTCGTTTTCATTTACATTCTTCGTTGACAGATGTCACATTTTTAACGTTTCTATAACTACACAAGCGTCCGTACGTTAACGTGCGTTTCGTTTTGACGACGCTTGGCTAACAGGGCGTTAAGTCTTAGCGTTATATACACATATATCTACGCTCCTGAACGACCCATTGTCAACCCACTGAAAGCTGTTTCAACCGGAAGTTTTTTTGCCAAAATGAGCAAAATATGCCAGCACTTTTGCTCTGTACCCTATTAATAAGAGCTGGCATTGAACAGAATTCAGGTCCTATATGGATCTGTTCAGAATGCCACATGAGAATCAGGAACAACGCTACATCAGTGAGATATAATAGATGTAGCAAATGGTGCCATTTAAAGAGATGCTCTGGCCTTATTTCTCATCTGGAATGGTCAGACAACTACAGGGTCATCTGCTGTAGTGGACAATCGGACACTAACTTAGCACATACGGAACGCATCGCTTTTTTTAATGCCAATGGCCCGTCGACTAACAATGAGGGAAGACAACAAGACAACTAGACCTGTTCTGCCTGTGAGGACACTATTAGAAGGAACACGACGTCAGGGAAATGCAACAACTGCAGTGGTTGGTGCCATATGAAGAAGTGCACCAACCTTACACAACATATGGAGTGGAGTGGCTACTTTGTAGCTGACTGCTGTACACATCAAGAAACCTCAGCAGCTCCGTCCATACTACGTCATCACACGACATCCAACAACAACATCACGACAAGGATATCGACAGGAACAGACAATAACCACATCTACACCACCCACACTACCCATCCCACCACACATTTCTCCTATAGACCAACAGATCACACCTCAACATAAACATCAATTATTTTTAAATATCATGCAGTTCAATTGCAATGGACTTAGGATCAAAATAGCAGACATACCCACTTCATGTATAATAACATCAAAATAGCTGCCTAGGGTGTGCCCCATAACATCCACAGGAAACTATAGCATTGTGGAGAAAGACAAGGAGAGGGATAATGGAGGAGGACTCGTCTTCATCCTCGAACGCAACGTCAAATATAAAATGACAAATACACCAGCGCCCCTCCATCCGGATGATTTCCTGGAAGTGATGTCCATATCATTTTTGCACACACCACCTGGTAACCCATGCAGCCTTAAGCTCTGACCACATTCCCATTGTGGTTAGCATTGAAAAGAATAGCGAATTTCTAAAATCTGACCGACAGACGTTTGTCAATTATAGCAAAGCCAACTTGGTAGGTTTTAGCGCCTTTATGGAAGAGAACATAAGATAATTGGACTCTCCTACATGCGCCTGAAGTGCAATTCCGATATTATAAGAGCTGAAAACCCAGCGGATGAATGGCTTCAACCACTGACATACAGAATAAATAAATTAGTAAAGTCCTTAGCCCAAAAAAGCCTCTGGAAAACCATTAGAAATCTATCTGGCTCAAAGACCAGCAAAAATCTGACAGCAATTGAATTTGACGATAGGCAATAGACAGAGGCGAAAAAGTGTGCTAAAGAATTCTGCAGACAATTTATTGAGCATCCTACTGCGCAGAATAATGGGAAAAGAGCAACATTAAGGAATATAAGGAACTTACGCAGAGACCAACAAGAATACTCCTTCTGACAGACCACAGTTAAGAACACCATCGTCAACGCCAAACCATCCAAGGCCTTAAGTCCTTATGGTCTATCTATGCTAATGCTGAAGAAACTAGGAGAGTGCATTGAGGTTCCTTTCCAGTTTGATAGATTTGTCGATTGACAGCCTGATGATACCTGACGTCTGGATAATCGCGAGAATCATCCCGATCCTAAAACCCAATAAACCAGCGGACCAAAGGAGACTCGTATCGCCCAATCTTCATATTATCACCAGTAGTAAAGATCCTGGAAGCACTTTTGTTCCCATCTTTTAAACTTCACTTCCCACTATCTGATCACCAACATGGATTTTGGGAAGGCCGTAGCTCTACTACAGCCCTCACTGAAATTACATCAACTATTACAAATGGACTCAACCAACAACGACCGTGTCAACGAACTGTTGTGGCGCCCCTTGCCATGGTCGATCACTTCATACTTTTGAAAGACATCCTAAACTCAACCTTGTCCAACGACTTGAAGCCCTTTGCCTCCTACTATCTGGGAGATAGGCAGGCATTCGTTGAGTTTAGGGGACAAAAATCTTTCCACAAAGCGGGGTTCTGTCGCCTATATATACCTCACATCACTTCCGGATCCGCCATCAAATATCTCAATGGTGTCATAAGCGGGTATAAATATAGATGACAGATTATCGGGCGACAATTGTAGACTTCTTTCGGAATAAAAACTTTCGACTATTAGCTCCCAAATCATCCGTTTCTCTTTTCACCACGTGGACGAAATAAGTGAGGGGACAACTCAACATTGCAGTGGAGGGTAACATCATACCCACTGTCCGTAACCCCAGGATCCTTGGGGTTACTTTTGACAGTCTCCTACATTTCTCCTCCCATGCGATCAACATCAACACCAAAGTTAGAATAAGAAACAGGGTCCTGTAGGCGCTGTCAGGAACTACATGGGGAATGGACAAAGAAATAATCATTACCACCTACCAATCTTGGATAGTGAAAGGCAGCTACCTAGGCTAACTAGAACCATTCTGGCCCATCTAAGATCAAGATGGTCGAATGAACATCTATAGGGCGAGGATTATTCCGGGGACTTTGGATCGATGCCCATCATGCAATCAGTGACCACATGATACGATGCATCTCTTTAGTTGCCCCGAAAATCCGACAACCCTTCGACCTATAGATTTGTGGTTGAATCCAACTCTAGTAGCGTAAGACTACCGATCATCTAACGACGACCACCTACATAGGCATACAATCAAACACATAATTAATTTTCCTATTTCAACATGGAGACGCTTCTGGAGAGCTGTTACAACAACAACATCCATAAATAAAGATAATAGTTTTTAGATGCTTCTAATTTATTTATAGGTACTCAGCTATATTATCTTCTGTTACAGTAGTTTCATTTTTTGTGTTTTATATTTTTTTTTGTGTTTTATATACTTTTGTAATGTTATTTTTGTTTCTTAATCCACACAATGTTGTAAACTCGATACATTTTGATATGAATTAAGCCTATATATACAAAAAGTTAGAAGAGAAAATATTTATTTACCAATCGAATAGCTAAACTTATTTGGCCAATTCACACAACTTTGTATCGTACGTGAATACACTGTTTGTTTGTGAACGCGCAGTGTTATGCTGTATTGTGAATTTCGTATTCCAAACGTCAGAAAGTAATGAGAAGAAGATCAGTATTTATAAATTGGTTTTCAAACAACAAAATTAAATATACTATGAAAAAAGTTAATTTATTAATTATTTATGCGAATAATATAATTTTGAGATGTTATTTGTTGACTCAAATTGCATAGAAATAATTTAAATTTTTATTCTTCTTCATAATGATTAGCATTCACACAATTTGATAACACGAAACCAATGCAATTTTTAAAACATATGAAACAAATGTGTATAAATGTATCGGATTTTTATAAGAAAATTATCAACAACAAGCATACAATGTTGTATTTTCGTCTAACAATACACTCAATATAACGATACAAGGGCTTGTGGGATTGCCCAATTATTGTTCTCAAAGTTGTTATTCCGAATTGAATTTGGAGTGTTTGAGCCCTTATGTCAGGCCCATTTCTATTGAAATCCAACATGTGTATTAGCTGGCGAAAAATTATGAATACTTTTAGGCATGACTGTAGTTGTAGTTACTCAGCAGTAGTCAGTGAAAATATTATATTTTTTTAAAAATTTTCTTAGTCAGCCTTGCGGCAGAACACAATACAGGTGAAATGATTGTTTTATGGTTACATTCAAGCTGCTGTCATGTTTTTTCTGTACTTCTTCGACACTCACAGTTTCTACCGCATTTCTTGCATTAAAACTAGGCCCTTAGTTTTTTTTAATTTATTTAACCAACTCCTAATGACCTTATCTCCAATTAAATATTATATATTTTAAATACTTTTCAACTCTTCGCAAAATTATAGCCTCATATGTTGTTTAAGCTTACAGCTAATTGGTTGATAGTCAACTGTACACGTGTTACGTTAGTAGCTATTTTCCCGAGAGCAGAGTTGACAAATTCATTTTGCAAAAAAACGTTGTCCTAAAAAGTTTTAAAAAACATAAATATAATTAATTCATCCCAAAACCAAGTTCAACAACTAAATAATGAAAGGTAAGTGAGTAATTTAAAAACCCGACATGAAAATATTTGGTCAATTCACACAAGCCGTTGTATCGTTGTTGACAATTTTCATGTAAGAATCCGATACACTTATACACATTTTTTCATTTGTTTTTAAAATTTGTATTGGTTTCGTGCTATCAAATTGTGTGAATGAAAAATGTGTATATGTTTTCATATGTTTATATAAAGTAGTATAGGTTTCGTGCTATCAAATTGCTTCAATGCCAAAAATACACGAAATACAAAATACACCAAATGTATTCAACACAACGTACACTATACAAAGTCGTGTGAATTGGCCAATTATTTAGTTTGTCTGTAATAATTTTGTAAATGCAGTGTTCGTTTATGCAACATTGGTCTATTGTGGTAATTTTCGAAAAAAAAGACTTATTTTTGTATGCACTGGGCATTCTATGATGTGCCTAAAAGGTCTGACGAAGAAAATTAAGAAGAAAGAGATGCAAATATGGACAGAATTATAGAAGAAACTTTGAAAAATTTGGATAACAGAGCTGAAAATATGCAAGTTAGTTTTATTGACCAATTTATTGCAACCGAAAATGATGAAGATTTGAGTGAAAATGAAAACGTTGCACAGGAGGTGATGGATAAAATTTTGAAGTGGAGGAGTGCAGAGTTTATGGAAAGAGAGGTCAACTGGAAAAGCAAATTATGCATCAATGCGGTGAAAAAACCTATCAAATATTTTAGTATTTTTTTTTTGCGGATGAACTGTGGCAATATGTGAGGAAAAATGTGAGGAACAAAGGGCATAGCATTGAATTGTACTGTGGGTTGTTGTTTGTTGGCATTCAGCTATACCTTGCAGTTGTGAAAATATCAACATATAGAATGGCGTGGGTGGCCAATTTCAAACTAGTGGTCGATGCAAATGCAATACCAAAAAGCAGATTCAAAAAAATCAAACGGTTTTTCGATTTGAGCAATAATACTAAACAGACTCAGAAGGGAACACCTGAGTACGAATGTTATACAAAGTTCGGCCTTTGTTGGACTGCATAAAAATAAAAGTCAACGACATTTCACAGGAAGAATGCCAAAACATTGATGGGGAAATGCTTTACTCTCTACATTGGAGAAGGAACGGGCTCGGGAATATAATCAGACATTGTGCTATTTTTATCTTCCAATATGCCAAAAAAGTCAACTTGTATTTGAATTTATAACACCATTGCCCAGTGTTGCCTATACGCAACATCCTGTAGCTCTTGAACCAGGACACCTAGTACATTGAAATTTCTCTCAGTTGATATTAAGGTCAACTCTTATATGTCCACACCAAAAAATTTTAGCCACGCCAATTTTAAATCGGGCATGAGAGGGTTAAGGAAATTACGAAATTAATAGCACTTTGTTAAAGAATCAGCTGAAATATTTGTAATTGGTATTGTTTATGTGCATACTTAATCGTATAATAGTACAACACAAGTTCTAATCATCTTATATTATTTTTAATAATTATTTGGCACAATAACATTACAATTTGTTGTTTTTTTTTTCCTACATTTTTACTTTATTTATAATATAATTTTTTTCAGTAATTCTTTGATATAAGAAATAAAATGATATGGCTAAACATATTTTGCATATATAAGTTTATTGGTACAGTATTGAATATAAATTGGTATTAATTTCAAGCATCTATTACTTCTGGTTTTATAGCTATGAGATATTAGTTGTAAGTAACATTGCGTTATAGTGGTATTTTGAAACACATATGAATATGGATATATTAAATAAAACTAATAATCAATTGATGTTAATTATTATAATTATTATTATAATTAATTATTACGCCATAATCTACACCTTCATTTTGCTTCCCATTTAATCCAATGACGGGCTTGATTAAGGCATAGATTTTGAAGGTTCTGGTATGTGATCGTTTTGTCGACGATAATAAACTTCGTTGTAATACCTTCGAAATCTTAGATGGTGCTTCAGACGCAGGTGGCCATTAATGTGGTGAACAGTTATTCGAAGTAAAAGAGAAAATGCAAGGAAATAAGAATAATTATTAGAACTGTTACAGTTTAGAATTAGTATAATATTGTCATGTCAATGCTATTGAAAGTTGCAGGAACTGTACTGTCTCGATCGGTCTTATCGAGAAGTCCCTCTGGACAACCACATACATGAAGTAAATCGTGTAGTCCTCGTCAACACACTGTGTATTGGTATGTCGAGTTACAGTGGCTCAAACGTATAATTGGACAATAGTTATGACATTTATAGTTATGATGGTAAATCTAGTCAAAATGCCTGATGATTCTGAGCATACAGCTGGAGTTCTTAAGAAATTCCTAATAAACAATGCTCCTCCAAAACTTAACACTCATCATAAGATTTAATCACAATCGAAAATTTGTGGTAAAAACTGGAAATTTAAGGGCCATTATTACAACTTACCTATTAACTTAACGGTTTTTCATTATTATGAGTACCCAATAAGATAGAAGTGAGCATTAAGCTAAAGGGAAGATCATCCTACCTTTAACATTAAAAGTTCACTTTATCTTTGAATTTGCCACATTATATTGTTACGTTTTTACCTTGTAAAAACGTTTTAAATATGAGCTCGTAGATTGCAAATAAAAATAAAAATAAATTTGTGTTTAATTTTAATTAAATTCTTTATTCAAACAATTTCGTGTGCCACTGTTCACAACTTATTCTAACAACAACAATTGCTTTATTTGTTATTCCTTTGTTTACGCTCTTTACGATCAGCAATAACAATTATTACATATTGTTCTGGAGATCTTTAGAAAACAACATGTTTACATTCATACATGTTTACTTGCTTGTTGTTAGTGTAGGTTGTTTACGTTTGTCCCTGCTGTTGTTGTTGTTTTTTTTTACTTGCTTATTTCTTTTATACTAATGTTGTTGTTTTATTTTCGTTAATGAAGTAAACAATTCCGTTGTTTTGCTTTTGTAGCTTTTGTTTAATATTTTAATGTGAAACGATGTAACACCATGTCTATTTTCGTAACAATATATATTATTTTCGATATGGCAATAATAAATAATCATAACGAATAAGTATAAGTCGTTGCCACTGCGATTTTAAAGAACTTTTTTAAAGTGGCAAAAGTTCTCGATATTGCACTGGCATTGTCATATTTTTGAAAAAGTTAACTTTATTTTATCTGTAAGTTGTAATAGCGAAAATTAGTTAGAAGCTAAAAATACCTTTAACAAAACCCAACTTTGACGGCAACTTGTAATAAAGGCCCTAAATATGAAAAAAATACACTCTCGAACCAAGCCAAAGTAAAGAAGATTCTTTTGGAAGAGCGAAATAAATTAAGCTCTTAATATGCAAAAAATATTGCTGAACCTGTGTCATTCACCATGACGGCTATCCAAATAATTATTGAAAACGTTTTTATTTTTTTTTGTAGATTTTGTTATGGGCTGATTTTTTTATTTTATTTAATGTAAGATTTAATTTTTTTAATGCTTAATTGAATTAACACATTTTGTTTACTTATCGTTTAAATAAATTAAGTCAACTGACTGAGCCCAAAACTTTTAAATTTAATACAATTTCACTGTAATCCACTGTAGGTGCGAACTATAGCTTTCTGTCGAGGATTGCCCTCAAGACATCGGGGTACCGGACCTTTGGAATTGTCCGTCATTCAATAGCAATATCGAGATTCAACCTTAATTCTTTGGTTAAGGAGGTAAATAAGGTCTTTTTTGACTTCACGTTAGTTGAGAGCGTTAGGTTGCGTTTTGTAGGAAGTACGATACGGTTCCCAGGTACGTAGGATATGTTAGGCGTAATTTACCGACTACAGTGAACTCGCGATAAGGTGAACTAATTTCGACAAGGCAGTTTACATTTTCGATTTATTCCCGTTATCGAGTACCCAAAGTCAAAACAACAAATTACCATCTTTAACAAAACATTGATAAAACTAGTCATACAAAATTTTATGTCATCCATGCTTACTTGGAGAATTTGTAATTCACTGTACAAGTAAAGTTTTTGAAACTTTGTGAATTTTTAGATTTTCAAATTACCAATAAATTAAGTTTGTGTGTCGCTGGCGCATTTGAACAGCCTATGTAAGTTAATCGTTATTTCTCCATCCTTGCGCTTGAAGAACTTTTCGTCAATGATGACACATGTTTTATCTGGCAACTGCTTTCAACCCATTTTCTTCTATCTTTTCTTCTAACTTTTCCTTAAATGGGTCAACAAGTTGCGGCTGCGCAAAGGTTTTTCTCTGGAAATTTTAAGAAGTCGACCACCAAACCTTTGTTAAAATTTTTGAAACCATCCGTCACTGGCGTTAAAACCACGATCATTTTCTTTAATTTGATAATGAATTTCTAAAGCCTTGAGTTTCAACATCAGTCCACTTACCGGCATTTTTTTTTTGTTTCGCATGTATAAAGGATTTTTTCCATTCTTGGAAATTCAGATGCACCTAATGTTTTACGCTTTCCAGTGACATAAAGTGTATTATTTACACGATTATTAATTTCCCGTTTTTTTTTAATGGAAGAAACTGTTGCTTTTCTAATTCCATATTTTCTTGCCAAGCCTCTATAAGCCTTTTGCAATAATTCAAGAATGTCAAATTTATCTTTTAACGTTAACACTTTAGGTTTTTTAATGACATTTTTCACTTTCATAAATTAACTTTTTTATTCACTTATAATATCTTCGTAGCAATGTCAAAGAGCAACTAACAGGTCAGCAAGCTAACATAACTAAACGAACAAATTGTAGTTCGGGGATTGCCCAATTTAAAAACATATTAAAAAAAACAATTAAAAATGTGTTCACGTTTCTGAAACGATCACACTTTCGAGTGTTCACGTTTCTGAAACGTTCACACTTTCGAGTGTTCACGTTTCTGAAATGTTCACACTTTTGAGTGTTCACGTTTTCGCAAGTTCTCTGTATATAAACACTAGTGATGAACCATGTTGTAAATCGGAGTTTTGAAACACTCGATGTATTTAATTGATACATCGATACAATTCGACGTTTTTTCATTCATCAACAGCGATGCTTTTTTATTCGATGAATTGAAATAAAAACATAATACGAATACTTTTTGGAATCAGTCAAATGTTATTAGCATATTTTATACACTGTAAGAGATCAAAGTAAGAAACGAATTATTCGTCTATAAATTTTGTTATAAATTTATGTGAAAGAAAAAAAGTTGCCATATACCTTATACTTTGGTAATAATTTCTTGGGGGTTTTCTTCTAAAGATTTTTGTTCTACCTTTGAATTTCTTACAACAAAATATTTTTATTTGTGATCATTTTATAATCCAAACGTAAAAATTACAAAATATTTAACTTATATTGTTTTTTAAACAATTACATTCTTGAAAATAGTTCAGGTGGAGTTAGATGATTTGGTATAAGCGATGTTTTGGGAGCCGGTCGTCTGATGGGTTTAAGGCAGTTGCATATGGTAGTGGAGACCAGACACTTGGAGACTATGATTAGGACAATTATTGACAAAAGTGTCGTGAGTTTCCAAATCGATTTGCTGACAGCTCTGGACTAAGTAATTCAACTGAATTGAAACAAATGCTCCGTTTGTTACATACTGTTTTAGAAATGATACTGTTCTGTGGCTTTCAGATGAATTTATTAGGACATATAATAAACAAAAGCATTCGATGCGCGAAAAACTTCGATGTTTTTTGTGAAAAATCTATATAACATCATTGAATCTTTGCGATGCATTGCATTGAAAAAAACTTAGATGTTCTTTTTTATATTGTCCACCACTCTGAACACTCTGTGGAGGTTGTGTCACAGAATTCGAATATGTTCATCGAAATTGCGCCTTTTGAAATCGTCCTAATTTTGCGAGACTTTTCGGAGATATTTTTCAACTAATGGACAGATCTTGCCTATCCTTATTGTGATTAAGAAAATCTTGAGATGAGATAGAAACCTTTTTTAAAACTTTGGAAAGTTTATTTCAATTTCATAGCTTTTGTTTATTATAAAATTCATTTTTTAAAAAATATTTCAGTCGGTTTCATATTTATTTGATTTTTTATTGAACGACTTTCTGTCCTTCATATTTTGTTATACAGTCGAGTTTGGTTAATTGCAAATATTAAAAACCAACACTTTTTTGCATTTAAATGGAATTTTCACTTAAGCTAACTTCGGAAAAGTGTAAATTAATTTCAATTAAACGAACTGACCTCAAAATAAAACAGTCAGGGTTACGGCCAAGTTTTCTACACCACTTATGTTGTGTGTGTTAATTTTGTACATGAGTGGCGGGACCTACAGTTTAAAGTCGACTCCGTACGACAGATTTTTGAGAAACTTTTCATGGCAATTTTATTTACTCTCAGAGTTTTTGGCAGAAATCTGTTGAGAGGAAGTCGCCGAAGAAATTTTTGTTCATATTTCGTTTTGTTGGAGAAAATAAGCTATGGGTGCAGTATTGACATTAAAAGGTTAATAAAATAAGTTTTTAATACAGTTATTTGCAATAAAATCTTTATAAAATGTTAATATTGAACAACAATATTTTTCTCAAGGAACTTATGTTAACAATCACGCATTTGGGGGATCTGCAGATACTTCTGTCGTACGACAAAACTACAAGACGCTCATCCTCTCCGTGCTTCTTTATGGCGCAGAGGCATGGACCCTATTAAGTACTTGAGAGTATTCGAGAGAAAAATCCTACCTAAGATATTCGGTCCAGTGCAAGTTGGCGATGATTTCCTCACCAGATCCAACAGTGAACTGAATTAGTTTCGAAATCCGTTAATCGGGTTGTTGATAGCCAATTAAGGAAGTAAGTAAACAAAAACAGTTACGCCAGCTTTGCAGAACAAAGCAAAAATATTTTCAAAAAAAAAGAAAACGATCTGGAGGTAATAAAGAAGTCGAAAATCTTTTGCTCTTCTGGTTTAGCGAGATGAGATCCATAGAAGCTATTTATTATTGGAGAAGGTAAAATTTTTCGAAAAACAAATTAACTTTAATAATGAGACGAAATCAAGTTGGCTTGAAAGATGTAAGCAAAAGGAAGATATTCAATTTAAGAATGCGTACGGTGAAAAAAAGTAGCGCTGATATTGTCTTGTCAAGAGATTGGATGCTTAACATTTTACCACGTTATCTTCAATTGCGTTCGGAGGATGAAATATGTAGTGCTGACGAGTCAGCTTTGCTATTCAAAGCGTTGCCGTCTGGAGTACTGGCAAATAACAGTGACATACCTTTTGAAAAAAACTTCCGAAAGATAGACTTACAATATTTTCCATAACAAATTCTACTGGCAGCCACAAACAAATTTACTGCATAAGCAAATCTCGAAGCCCACGCTGCTTAAAAACTCTTTGATTCCAGTTAAATTCCATGGATGACCAGTATTCTGAGTTTAGAGCAATTGGAAAAAGATTATACTATTTGTCGACAATGCCGCCTGTTATAAAATATGTGATGGCACAATATTGGAAAATATAAACATCATTTTTTACCACCTAATAAGACCTCTTTGACCCAGCCATTAGACCAAGGAATTATTCGATCTTTTAAAGCCCAGTATCGAATAATTATCCTTTCTAACAACTAGAATAATAACACTGATTGCTATGGACAATTGACAGATCAGATCCATTAGACCAAGGAATTATTCGATCTTTTAAAGCCCAGTATCGAATAATTATCCTTTCTAACAACTAGAATAATAACATTGATTGCTATGGACAATTGACAGCAGAATGTACAAAATAGTATGATGATCATTTAATAAATATGAATTCACAATAATTGACTCTAAAACTTCTTTCAGATAGATTCTTGGAGATAGTTATGAAGCTTTGAAAACAGTAAATGATTTCGAAGAAACAATGTATCGAATACATTTAAAACAACTGAAGCAGACAAAAATAAATACGTATTTTAATGCAGAATCAGTTAAATAATATTTTAAAGCATTTTTCTTTTTATTTAGAATTATTTTATATATTTGTTAATTTTTTATTTTGCTTAAGGTACGGTCACATATGACAAATGTATGTCCCAATTTTGTTTCCTGTTGAAACAACCTGAATCCTGAAACAACTAAAATTCTGTTTTGTGGTTACACTATGCACATTTTTTTCCCATTTTTGTTTCATCAAATACGGGCAAACAGATGTATGGCAAGTGCCATGCGGTAACACTTGAGAAATAGTTAATACAAAACATTTATTTGACCAGAGTGTTGAAAAAAGTATATGTATATGTATACCTTCATACATAATGGAAGATGAATATTTTTTTTTTGATTTGTGTTGCGAATCTTCAGTGATATTTTGCGAAAAAAACAAGAAAAACGGAAATGAGTTCAGCGCAGAAAAGAAGATATCTGCTGAGAGGATGTCGCCGAAAAAATATATTTTCATATTTTATTGGAAATGTCTGACCTGGAGTTTGAACCGTGACTCCGACGACTTCACATAATACATATGTATATACATATGTATATTTAATTCAATAATTGTTGCTTTCAATATTCAATATTCTTTCAATATTTGCCTTTACTCATCATACAATACATTTCCTCTATTTTGAATAGCTTTGATGTAGAAAAGTATAGCAATTGATATATGCATTCATGTGTATTTAAATTTCAAACTCTGAATGTATGTATGTAAAATGAATACATCGTCAACGACTAAAAAGGATTAACATAAAATAAATTATTTACTTTCTTCAAATTTTATTTCAAATATTTTTCTTCTAGCCTTAAACAGCTGTTATTTGCTTCTATTTGACCTTAAGAAAAATATGTATGTGCCCAATAATGATGAAAATACTTGTCACTGCAAATAATTTTATTTGCCTAAATTGAAGACTTTTCGCGATATTTGAATAATAATATCTTTTATATAATAAATTTGAATTTAAAAGTGGTATATATACGAAATTGTTATATTTTCATCACAATAATAATTAAAAAAAGGTCAGTTCGTTTAATTGAAACGGTTTTGCACTTATCTGAAGCATGCTTAAACGAAAATCCTGTTTAATTGTAAGGAAAGTGCCGTATTTTACATTTGCAATTAATCGACTGTATATATATATATATATACAGTGTATAACATTATATATATACAGTATATACATTATAGCTATTTCATGAATTTGTAGCAGAAGTTCGTATAAATAATTAACGCTTTTATAATTATTATATTAATTTATTTCTGTATTATTATAAAACAAAAAAATTTTTAATGTCTGATGTCTCCTTACTTTAGCACCGCAAAAGTGTAGGTATACCCAAGAAGAACTCAAAGTAAATTTAAAACTTAAAGTTCTAATATATGAAAATGTTATCCCTTATATTTAGAAGGATATCCCTAAAGGCCAAGCACACCATTTAACCTATTTGGCATTGAATGTACCAGTTTTGTTTAGTGTTTTCTGGTATATTTGCCGTCATGAACTCATTAGCAAGTTTGTCGGAACTTACAAACTCAAACTTACGTTTGAGGTTTAGCGACTACGTAACCGTTCGTCCAAATGATCTCCTAAATAGTCTCTTGGAGTCATATCGGACTGTGGTAGGCAAATCACATCTTCACATTAGCAGCCGTATGTTTCGGTTCATTGACATGTTGGAAGTAATAATCATTACAAATTCTTAATTCTTTCAAACTTTTGGTGAATTTGTTCTTCAGAATGTTTAACCGTAGATCGAATCTTAAAATTGTATCACTTTTGTTAAAAAAACTATTATTTCGATTCATTTTAGTTCATTTTAATAAAACTATTTTTTATTTTTACATTTTATTATCACTTTTATGAAATTTAAGCCAAAATTTTTGTCATGATGTACATTGCAGCATGGTCTTTTACATAAAAATCAAACGCTTCATATCAGCTTGGTTTTATTTTTTTATAAATGGTAATAATTTCACATCTAGCACCCTTGATTTGTGGCGATTTATAAGTTTCCAATTGTTTAAATAGGGCATCTTATTGTCACTCGCAGCAGTAACACAATCAATTGAGGGCTGGCTGAAACCTGATGGTACAAACCATTGTTATGTTTCGTTAGAAATATTTGTTTTTAACATTATGTGAGGTAAAAAAGTTTCCCGGTGCAATAGAACATCGATTATGTCAATAACAATGCGCTCTCTTTGATTCCTCTCTGGTTTCTGGGATACTGGTTTCCCCAAATACGGCTGTAATTAGTTGCTACGTACGTATTTGAATCTAAAACTGCGAATCCGATTTCGGTGGACCATGAAATTTATAACGACCATAAAATTCAATTAGTTACTAATTTACAGTGGCAAAATTATTGAGATTTTTCAAAACTAAAAGACTTACAGCTTATTTTTCGAAAAGGCGTAGTAGGTGTAAATTTAAGATCACTTCCGAGTAGCACTTTATCAAAACGAATGATTCTGTTATCTCATACGTAGATAGTTGACCGAAATATTATCATCTGTAATATCTATGAAATAAAACATAGGACGAAACACTTAACTTAACTTTTCCAGTGTTTGCCTGTCACGTGAGATAAATATAAGAAGAGTTGTAAGAAAGTCTCTTCAACATTTCAGAAAACAGCTGCTACCAAGCTGCCTGAATATTAGTAATATTTTCTCTTCCCAAACTACTAAAGACATACGGTTCTCTATTCCAAGTATCCATCTTCAGCGATAAACATCCTATTGTCATGTTTGTTGTTGCCAATACCTTCGTCAGTTTATAAGAGGAAGAAAATAGAAATTTTCTTCTGCTTCAGAGTCTTCAGCAGCAGGAATATTACATACATACATACATAATCGGTCATTACATCCTTTCGGTGTAAATTGGAAATGTCTGACCTGAGGTTTAAACCTTGGTCTGACGTCTAATAAGCTAACACACAACATTCTAGACTACGACTACTTCAAGCAATATCAAGAACATATAATTTAACCTCTTCATTTTCTTCTAACACTTAACTTTCAATTCCTTCTCAAATACTATAAATAATGTATTATTCACGGTAAATTGCACAAAATCTTCGAAAACTTTAAAAATTCAAACGCAACACTAAAGAATCCCTAGGAAAATTGTATTTATCAAAAATGATACATAAGCCAGAATTATGCAGTTTTTGAATTTTTTTAGCAGCTGTTTGAAATTTTCTTGTTTTATTTCGTTTAAAATAATGGCGATAACAATTCCAACGTATTCAAAAAATATCAGGCATCTAACTTTTTCTGAATTAAAGTTACATGGTCTCAAAAATTGAAATGTATCATTTTTGATACAAAGCTCGATCTACGGTTAAATACTCTCTCCAATTCATTAGTTCCTCAATAAATTCCAAACTGTCTACACATGGTACCGACACAGAAGCCCAAAGTATTGTACTACTGAGGCCATGTTTAAGTGTTTCAAGCAAGTCCTTTGGATTAAGCTTCTTATTTTTCTTCCTCCATCCTAAAGCATATCAAACGAGATTTGGAGTAATGTAATCCATAGGTAATAAAGTAATCCATATGAAGTATAAACAAATTGAGTCTGCGTTAAATCGATTGTTCTGGAACCAAATGTCGTTGATTTTTAGTTGATTAAATTTTGGAAATTATGTAAGCATGGCCCGATAACACTCGCAATGTACCGTAACGCCAGCTCATTGCTCGTTTCGGAAGAAATAAGAATAATTTAATCCGGCTCGAAGGACCATGAAATAACTAGTGTTATTTTTAAAACAAATTCTAATTACTCGAACGTAATTATAATTGGGATTTAAGAAAGAGAAAGAAAGAAAGAAATATTAGAGTTTATTTCTTAATTCTTTTAAAGTTGTTAAGAGAACTTACCTTAACTTTTGGTGCCCAAAAGAGAAATTCTTTTAATTTCAATGATGAATTGCGAAAACAATTTATTTATAATTTAATATAATCGGTGCAGGTATGTGAAGGCACGTTTATAATGCAGTATAATATTTTATATATCACTATAAAGCAAGTTTATATTTCAGTATAATTAATTGAGAGATGTAAAGCAAGTGAAGTTATGGTTAAAATTTAGATTTAAAGAAACCTTTGAATTTATCTAAAGGTTAAATTCAAATATTGGCGCAGTGTGCAATTTTATCTTGTACAGGTATTAGAATGTTTCAGTGCTGGGTAATAATAAAAAATACATTCCAATAACCTTTTTAAATGTAATTAACTAATTCACAATAATGTAATTCAAGTAATTAATTCAAAATGTAATCAAGGGAGTATAATAATATTAAATAAATAAATTAATTTTAAAATTTCAGTTATAAAAAAAGATAAAAAAATTATGTAAAAATTCTTATTTGTACACCAATGATGCCGATAGCTTGTAAACCGCATCAATTTTAATAAATACCATGGTGATTCGCTAACGAATTGATGATTGAGGATTTTAGATATTAATCCTCAGGATCCTTACTTCGTCGAAGAACAAAGACGAAAAAGTTTAAAACAACGACGAATCGAAATTTTGACGTCTTCTTTAAAATTTAGAGTTATAGAAGCAATATTCTTATCTGCCTTGGTAATGTTTCTAAATCAAGAAGTGTACACCATTAGACTGATTAGGTTACCCGAAAAATAAATGAAGTGCTCAATGAATTTCATAAGCAAATTTATTTAGTTAATAGTAAATTTCCACTATTTGGTAGCATTGTCTTCAAAGGATTCATGCTAATTTGCTGAACCTTAATGAATGGAAATGTCAACAAAGTTTGACATTTTCAGCTGTTAATACATAGTTACCGTTATCGATAGTTCTCATGCAGCTAAAAAAGCTAAAAAAGATATTAGCTTAATATTAAAAATATTTTTTTTCCTAGACGAATTAAAAATCACAAAAAACCTTTCATAGAATTATAGATTTTATGCTGTTAATTTTCAAATTTAATTATTATTATCACTTGTTTTGTTGAGTCCAGCGACTTAATATTTCAATGATAAATAGAAAAAGCCATACGTGGAATACATATTGTACCCATTTTTAATTCTTTAATTTTATTTTGTTTTTATGATTATTAAATTTAATTTAATACACTTCACTTTATGCTGAATAGGCGCTAAAATTGCCAACAACAAAACCGATTTGTACTAGAAGAAGACGTTGGTTGTCTAAATTATCGTAAGCATGATTCATTTATCAATGTGAAGCGATGGCAACAAGTTTAAAGTATTAAAAGAGATCATGTTACTATTTTTCATTTGGGTTTTGTTATTAAATAGCTATCGAATATCAATAGCATACGTAAAACAAGACGGTCGCATTATAGAATTTGATAATTTCGAAGAATACAAGGTGAAGTAAATGCAAGAATAAAAAAATATTGTTAAAGAGTATTTTATATTTAAATATTGCAGAAATTTGTAAATAAAAGTTATTTACATCCACACGATGAATTTCGTAGTCGTTCTGCATTTGAAGAGAATCGAGCTACTGTGCGCCAACACAATGAACTTTATGATAAGGGAAAAAGTTCATATCGCCTGAGAACAAATATAATGGCAGATATGGTAAGTGAATGTAAGACAAATTAAATGAATTTTATAAATACTGCGGAACAACGTTCTTCACAAAAATCTTGTTATAAAAAATCGCATTTAGTTTGGTGGTGCATTTCGAGACTTTGTTAAGTAGTTTTTTTCTTTTCATTCAATACTTATCCTTTAGCGACGATAAAAAGATAAATAAGAAATTTTTAATTTAAATAATACGTACTGGTCTTTTTTAGTATTATAAAGTGTAAAAATGTATGCTCTTGATGACCATATAGTTTTTCGTCTGATCTGTAGGAAGTTTTTGATTACTTTAGGCATTCTTTTAACAAGACTATGTAATGCTTCTGCATTAAGATTTTCCAATTTCCATTAGCAAACATTATTAGGTCTAAATATATTTAACTAAGAGTTAGTTATCCTCTACGAACTTAACATCTTGTGCCAGTCCTATGGCGAGCATTTTAAACTTAGAAAATATAAGTATTCAATAATGAATATTAAATTAATGGCAAACATATTTTCTTTTAGACGTAGAAATATAGAATGTCCATGTCCATGCCCTGGAGGTATGTAATACGTTAACATTTTTTGACTATTGATGGCTTGGGAATGTTTTCAAGTTGACTAACAGGGTCATAGTTGATAACTTGCACTTCCAATGAAATTTCACGACTGGAGGTGCTTATTGAAATTTGAGGTTGAATATAAATTATATGTTATGAAATTTACAATTGGTGACCTAGAATCCTAATTTCATCTATCTTTTAGAGCATGTACCACTGTATCAATAATTCAAAGAATTTAAAAATTTTTAATTAACGGTTTTAGGTTTACCCTAAATATTTTGTGGGATAACAATTATTTTTTTAACTTTAAGCATTTAATCTTTCAACAGCTTCAAAATTTAATCTTAACCTTTAAACTTTTTAAGTTGATTTAATTTCAATTCTATTAAAACCAAAAAGATCTTTTAAAACATTCGCTCTTTGTTCCCCTGAGCACTGCTTTACGGTCTTAAAGCCAAAGGGGAAATGAACAGAGTATTTGCCATTAATTTTTTTCTATATTCTGTATACGTTTATGTTGTGATGCGTTAAGGGAGAAATATTACTGATTTTGTTTGTACTATTTTTGTTGTTGTTGTTGAAGTATTGTAATTTTATCTTTGTTTTTATGCCATTTTATAATTTATAAAATTGGTTTGGAGTTGGCAAAATCTTAAGTTTTTAATATCGAAATAACAATTTTTATTTGTTAAAACATACTGTACGTACTTATGTGTGTAAATTGTTATTAGCCCAATTCCTTACATCAACTACATGTGATGATGGATCAGCTTGGGAGGTTATTTTAGAATTTAATGTGTGCTCTGTTTGAAACACGACAGATTTTGTTTTCCGAAACATATTTATTCATTGGTGCTGCCTACTTCTCTTAAGGGGTAAACAAACATCAAACAAATAGTCTTTAGCTATAAATTAAACATTTATAATAATTCTTAAATTTTTGACATAATTTTTTACTAAATTATTGTTAAACCAAAGCACAAAATATTCTAATTATTTTAGTAGCGAATAATATTTATAATGAATTAATGGGAACCATATGTTTTACATTAAAGATTATTAGCATTTATATTAATGTCAAAAAATATTTAAATATAAACTAAGCAAATCAAAGACTGAAATTAATTATGTATTTACCAAGACGCATGCTATGTAATACGTTAACTCTTTTTCTTGCAAAACAGAATATCGAAAATAGTATTCGGTAGAGACAGTATGTCATATTACCACCGCTCTAGAATAAGGGCGTCAGATACTAACTGGCAACATCTAACTCATACATTTGCTTCGTAGAGGTGAAGATCAGATAGAGCAAAATACCTTTCACCCGAAGGTGGATAAGTACTAAAATTACATTGAAGTTTGTGCAAACAGAATAGAAGAAACTGTTCCTAAATTTAGAAGCTTTTTCCAAAATGACCTTCACTAGAGACAGATATAATCAAATTATTTTCTCTACTGCCTTATGAGTGTTAATACTCCTTCTATTTTATTCACTGTTTCTGAAATTTCATGAGTAAAATTTAATTTTCTGTTAAATACTACACCATAGTCAAATAAACTATCAAGAAAATCGTGATTAATTATATTGATAATGAGTACTGGGGGCTAATTCTGGCATTCGTATGCGAACAAATTTTTACTCGAATGAACGAGTTTTCGAGTATTTGGTATTCTCTTATTCGATAACGAATAAAATCAATCGAAATTTCTAATGATTGCAAAAAAATGTCCCAAGTGGAGGAACAAATATTGGCTGCTGCAGGCAAAGAAGTCGCTGTCGAGGGTTTAAAAAATGTTAAAAGTTATAAATCGAATTTGGAAAGAAACGCAGTTGAAGACCAAATTCTTCAAATGAAAATGATGTCCACGGTACATCACAGGAGTCTGCCAGTTTATTTTTGTAAGATGGAGAATACACTCGTATTAGGAATGAGATTTATTCTTTATTAGATAGCGACGAAAAAGAAAACATTGTACCAACAACAAGCAAATCGATCCTAAAGAAATGTGTTCACTTCCGAACTATACCAAAAAGAGGTGATAAAACGGTTGGGTACTTCAATTGAACTAAAAAATTAAAAACTCGGACTTAACATTTATTTATTTTATTTTGTTACTTCAATTTGGAATTCTTTCAATATGGAGTTTTATTTACATACATTACATTACATTACATTGGAAAACGACTTTTTTTTAACCTTTTCCAAAACTTAGAAAATTATTCGCTATCGAAATAATTTTAGAATCGAATTCAATTTCGATCACGGATGCCCGAATTAGGCCCGTGGATTAGAGTATATGGATTTGTTAATTTTAAGTTTCAGTTTAAAATCGAATTGACCATAATTGATCAAGTATTAGAAACTTCAGAAATAAATTGTGCTCCCGATTTCATTGATTAAACGAACTTGGTGGTTTAAGTACAAAATTTTCCCCAATCAAGGGTTTGGGGTGTACTGCTGACTTTTTCAAGTATTTATTTTGGCTGCTGGCACGTCGACATATGTACGAGTTAAGGTGCTCCACAAACTACAGTAAAATAGTGTGAAATTAAACTTTTCCCGAATACTACTTTCTAAATGTGAACAAAGTTCCAAAATATATAATAATGGGAGATTCATGGAAGAATACAAATTTTAGAAACAAGGCAGATAAATTTTTTGATAAAATAGGGTCCAAGGACATCCCCAGTCTATAATGCTCTGAAAATTGTATTAGGAAAGTTTAGAAAATAGTATTAAAGTTCCGTTGCTCACCCAGTTAGCATAACTACATCATTGCCATTGTGTGTTTGCAGGCGAAGTAATTCTACTACAATCATAATAATACAAAAACTCACTCAAGTTAGTTATAATTAACTTTATACAATTTGTGCTGCTGCTTAGCACTAAGATTTCGAGTAGAACTGTGTTAGATATACGTACATTTCAGTAAATTGCTTTGTTCTTATGATCCTGTCTGTGTTTTTGCGTCCTGGATTTTAGTGAAAACGGTGGAAACATTTACATTTAACTTAAGGTTTCTATTTATTTTTCGCTATTATTGCTAACAACTACATACATATCTTTATCCTTGAATTAAGATATTTGCAACCGATAAAAAACTTCTTTTGGACATAATAAATACGATTATACTGCAGTATTGAAAAGCGATTGGTCGATTTGTTTTGTAATTATGGGCTTGATTGGGAGTGTTCTTTTATAGTTATTAACCGGTGTGTTGCGAGAATCAACAACTATTCAACAGAATGTTACATATTTTAAAATAATTATATTTTATTGTTCATTTACTTTTATAACACACTGTATTTAACAACTTTTATTTGAGTTAGTCTGTTATTCCTTATATTCCTTTAATTTCTTCCTTCTCATGTACCAATTACAATATCAAACTGAGTATAAGAGAATTATTGTTTTGCTCTCATTTACAATGAGAGTTGATATGTAATTATTAGTTAATACATAAGCAAGACTAAATAATAGGACTCAATCTCTTTTCATATTAATGTTTAAATATGAATTTTTTATAATCTCGTTACACATGATTTTCGTTTATGTGTTTTGGGTAAATAATGTTTGCAAAAGATTTGAATTTTAATTGTGCTTGAATATTCGAAGTGTGCGGATTAATAAAATTTATCATATTTACAGTATTTTTTTAAATTACAAAATTGCCTTCTTTTTTTACTTAAAATTTCTTGTTTTCTATAACATAAAATTTAGTGCCGAAGCCCGGGAATAAGTGTGTTGGCGTCTGAATGATTGTAAACTGTTTTACATCTGATTAAAAGTTCGATTTTTTATGAAGATTACAATTAATTTCCAAAAAAACAAAATTTTAAAATTTAAAAATTTGGTACTTAACCTCTAATTTTAAATTTTATATGGAATCGAATTAAAATTAAGTATTTCACAGATATTTAAGATTTTAACATTTTTAGTTCCTTTTTTTTATTAAATTATTTAAAATAGTTCTTCCTTTTATAATTTGGTTTAAATTGTGTATATCAGTACGATGACGGATTTAGACAAAATTATTGAAAAACAACGTGGTTATCTAGAGCAGCTAACGAAGTTGCATTCGCGGTTCATGGTTAAAACCGACAAACCGAGGGGTTACCTTACTAGGTTTCTTAGTGAAATAGATGCAATAAACTTTCATTTTAAAGAGAATCATTGGGAAATTGAAACTATTATCCGCGAAAATACTTTGAATAATAGCGACCTTCCCTACATCCAGGAAGAATGTTTTTATGCTTTTCTTGATTTATTTCTGCTTTTAAAAGTCCAAGTTCTTGATGCGTTTCCTGAACAGGCTACTTCTTCTTCTCCATATTCGAGCACTTTCGCTCTACCTTCTTGTCATACAGACACGTCTGCTAGCGTAGATGCGAACTTGCCGAAGATTTCTTTACCGAAATTTTCTGGCGACTATATGGAATGGATTTCATTTTCAGATATTTATGTCACTCTTGTTCATAATAACACATGCCTTTCAAAAGTCCAAAAGTTTTATTATCTAAAAGACACTTTGTCGGGTGAAGTCGCCAGTTTAATTAAAACTATATCTGTCACAGAGGCTAATTATGATTTAGCCTGGACAACGTTAAAATCCAAACACCACAATGACCGTATTATTGTTGATGTTTTAGTTAAAAGGTTTACAAAAATCCAATGGCTCCTTTCAATCCATAAAAACTCTTCTTGATACCACTCAAGAATGTATTAGTTCGCTTAAAAATTTAGGCTTTGATACATCTACGTGGGATCAACTTCTGATTCCACTTATTGGACAGAAGTTGGATTTAACCACACGTAAGGATTGGGAACAATCTCTTAAATCATCATCAAAAATCCATACTCTTATCGAGATGTTCGAATTTTTCGAGAGAACATTTAGAGCTCTCGAATTTTTACATGAAGATATACCAACTTCAAATAAAATTATTTGCTTTCGAAGGACTAATCAGTTAAAGTCAAAAAAAGGTTCTTTTCATACCAATTAAGTCACACAAAAACAACATGTTTTGTGTTTACTATGTAAAAAACCCCACATGCTATCGAAATGTTTTGAATTTCTTGCTTTTCCAGCTAAATCAAAAGAAGACTTTATTTCGAGCAACAATATTTGTCGTAACTGCCTTTCATGTGGTCATCAACACAATAATTGCACGTCTACATATCGTTGCAATATATGTAAACAAGCACATCACAACATCTTGCATCAGGACAACCCTGATTGTTCTGAGACATCACATTCCTCAAATTTAACTCCTACAAATGATAACGGCTCAGCTTCTACAAAGGTACAGGTTTCCTCTAACAACGTTCAATTGTTTAGTAACGCCATTCTTTCAACAATTCGTTTAATAGTAGATTGCAAAAACGGTAAATTTCCATTTAGAGCTCTTTTGGATCCAGGGTCTCAAGGGACTTTGGTGACAGAAAGGGCAGCACAACTTTTACGTCTTAAAAGACACAAATCTAATTGTGTTGTACAGGGTGTAGGCGAAACTAAAATTGATCATTATAAATCATGATTATACCCCTGTCATTTCTTGTGCAACTTTGATTCTTTCCAAACTAACGAACTACACACCTAATACTACTCTTACAAACATTACAATACCCTAGGGTATAGAAAAGTCGTTGGCTGATCATTCAATTGATATCATTCTTGGTTCGGATATTTTAAGCTCAATAATAATACGAGGTAGTTCGATCAAGTTTAATAACTTATTTTTTCAAGAAAGCTTGTTCGGTTGGGTTTTCTCTGGTCCTACTCATAATCATTCATTTCCTAATATAACTGTTCATATGGTCAACTTGGACAATGCTCTCAGATTATTTTGGGAACAAGAGGAGGTTGAAGTGAAAAGACAATTGACCAAAGAGGAGTCATTATGTCAGCTATATTTCGTAAACACGCGTGACAAAAATGGTCGTTATATCGTAAATTTACCATTTAAATCTTTTGTTAATGGTACGTCATCTATTAATTTGAATAATATTCATATCAACACATATAAAACATTAATACAATTAGAGAATCATCAACCATTATTTTGTGAAAGATATAAAGATTTTATGCGAGAGTACGAGTCATTAGGACAAATGAGGAAAGTAGGGAGTTATCGGGAAAATGTGCATGAAAATGCTTACATTTTACCCCATCATGGATTTTTAAAAGAGAATAGTTCTACAACTAAATTACGTGTTGTGTCCGATGGCAGTAGTCATTTACCTGGTCAAGCTTCCCTTAATGAAGAACTATGTTCCGGACCAGCTCTGCAATGATCTGACCCAGATAATCAGCAGGTGGAGACGTCATAGGATAGGATTTTGCGCTGACATTGAGAAAATGTTCAGACAAATTGAAGTTTTTCAAGAACATCAACGTTTTCAGCAAATCTTATGGCGTTATAGCCCTGCTGATGAAATTTCAGTTTACGAGTTAAACACTGTAACGTACGGGACAACTCCAGCACCCTATTTATCCATATTGCATGTTTCCAATTGAGTCAACAATTCTTACTCACGACTCTTATGTAGATGATATAATATCTGGTTCTGATGCATTGAACGACGCCATTTCTATGCAGAATAATTTATGTACTTTGCTTAAAAGTGGAGGCTTTAATCTTAGGAAATGGATTAGTAATTCTACTGACCTTTGGCATAACATACCTGAAGAAATCAGGGAAAAATCAGTATCGTTGAATTTTTACCATGATAATGTGGTAAAACATTAGGAATCCAGTGGATACCTAGTTCTGATATATTTTCCTTTAAAGTAAATGCACCATTAACCGATAAAGTTACAAAACGTATAATCCGCTAGACTTTTTGATCCATTGGGATGGCTTGCCCCATCCACTATCGTGGCTAAAATACTTTTCCAAAAAGTAAAATTCCGCAACATATAAAAAATACTTGGCTAAAATATAAAATGCTTTATGCTTTCGTGATGCATCCAATGATGCATATGCTGTACTTGTATGCATACGGGTATATACATTAAAAAGTGTTTTTGTTCACATATTACAAGCAAAAACTAAGGTTACACCGGTAAAGACCGTAACAGTACCAAGGTTGGAACTTTGCGCTGCCTCTCTTTTGGTAAAATTGACTAACAAGTTGAAGAATCTCAGTCAGATATTTGTGCTAAAAATATTACATACTGGAGCGATAGTACGGTGCTCAGCTGGATTAGGAAGCATCCCTCTCGGTGGAGTGTATGTTTCAAATCGAGTGGCGGAGATACAGCGACATTCGAATTTGCAGCAATGCAGATATGTTCCATCTGCACATAATTCTGCAGACTTCGCTTCAAAAAGCATTTTACCCAAAGATTTTGTAAATGACAGTATATGGTGGCATGGGCCAGAGTTTTTGAAAGGACCACCTTCATGTTGGCCGAAAAATGTTTGTAACATTGAAACAACATAAGAAGAACGTAAATCAAAGATTGTAACCAATGTTTTACCCTTATATTTTTCAAAAGTTTTCATCATTAAATAAATTAGTCAGAATTTGTGCACTTTGCTTACGATTTTACAATAACTGTGAAGGGAATAACTCCAAGCTATTTGGACCCTCACAACTTCAGAAATTAAGATTTCATTAGAAAGACTTGTTAAAGTCAGCCAGTCAATTGATTTTCATACAGAAGTTAAAAATTTAAATTCTAACGTCACTGTTAAAAATAAACATATCTTAAAATTAATGCCTTTTATGGATAACAGAGACATTCTAAAAGTTGGTGAAAGACTGGAAAATGCAGACTTGGCATACTCTACAAAACACCCCATTTTACTAGGCAAAAACAATCCATTGTCCACTTTGGTTATACTGGACTCCCACCAAAAACATTACATCGAGGTCTGACTTTAACAATGTCTTACGTTAAACGAAAATTTTGGATTAAAGCAGGTAATCAAATAGCTAAAAAGATCATTAATAGTTGTGTTCGCTGTTCTAGATACAACTCAAAAACCTCTCAACAAATTATGGGAAACTTACCTTCGGTGCGTGTTAACATGACAAGACCAATTTAACACTGCGGTATAGATTTTGCTGGACCCATTACTCTAAAAAATTCATCATTATGATCTGCAGTGCTATCCAAATACTATATTTGTGTATTCATATGTATGGTTACAAAGGCCATACATTTAGAAATTGTATCGGATTCAAGTACTAATGGATTTTTGGCCGCATTTCGACGATTTGTGACTCGGAAAGGAGCTTGTACGGATATGTACTCGGACTGTTGAACTAACTTTGTAGGTTTTTCGAAAAAACTGCAAGTACTTCATCATCGAAGCCAATCTTTATTAGCAGAGGAACATCGACAAATTCTATCAGTTAGCGGAACCAATTGACATTTCATCTCACCAGCCTCTCCTCATTTTGGAGGATTGTAGGAGGCCGGTGTTAAATCGGTCAAATATCACTTAAAACGTATAATGACTGATCGCGTTTTGAGTTATGAAGAGCTTTCCACTTTCCTAAGACAGATTGAAGGATGTCTTAATTCACGCCCACTTTGCCCTCTTTCTATTGATCCAACCGATAACGGCGCACTGACGCCTGCCCACTTTTTAATTGGTGAGCCTACCGTTTATGTACAAGAATAAAGTTTACTTCACACAAATCCTCAACATTTACCAAGATGGAAAGCCATTGAACGAATAAAACAATCATTTTGGAAGAGATGGTATTCTGAATATCGACCAACGAAATATAAAACTTGGAGACCTTGTTCTCATTAAGGACGACGCGTAAGAGTAGCAACAATATTGTCAGAAAATATTTAAACGACCTATAACTAAATTATGTTTACTCCCTACTGATGACATTATTCCAAACCCCAAGGTTAAGAAGTCCATTGAAAATTAACCAATTACCATATAATATAGGTTTATACATCTCGCTGTGAGTTGAAGCATAGTGGAGCTAGTCGGGCTCGACTAAAACACTTCCAACGATAAGCAACGTTAAGAATAGTGGTTCTTGTTGCGGAGTATGTTGCGAGAATCAACAGCCATTCAACAGAATGTTACATGTTTTAAAATAATTACATTTTATTGTTCATTTACTTTTATACCACTTATTTAATAACTTTTTTTGACTTAATTTGTTATTCTTATATTCCTTTAATTTTCTTCTTCTTATGTACCAATTACAATATAATAAAATATAAATAATATATATAAATAAATAATAATATATATATAATATAATACAAATATATAGAGAATTATTGTTTTGCTCCTTTACAATGGGGTTTGATATGTAATTATAGTAAAACTAAGCAAGACTAAATAATAGGACTTAATCTCTTTTCATATTAATCTTTAAATATGAATTTTTTATAATCCCGTTACACATGATTTTAGTTTATGTGTTTTGGTTAAATAATGTTTGCAAAAAAATTTGAATTTTAATTGTGCTTGAATATTCGAAGTGTGCGGATTAATAAAATTTATCATATTTACAGTATTTTTTAAATTACAAAATTGCCTTCTATTTCTACTTAAAATTGCTTGTTTTCTATAACACGGTGCTTCTCCTATGTTAACTGGTTTGCTTCATACAAAACAAACCGTTTTCGTTCGCCGTCTGTAAAATGGTGAATGTTGCGCATACCTATTGTGGATACAGGTGATAAATTTTTAGACGCCGTAATTTTATATCATGTTTACACCAGTGAACGAATTCACACATTCATAACCCTGCCTTCCAATATCCCCAACAAACATAATAATATTAACTTCCCCAACACATATCAACATTTACAACACACATCAACACATTCATCAACATCTTCAACATAACTGTTCAGATCCTTGGTGATCAGTCAACACTAGACATAAAACCCAGTAAGCCCAACGCGCTTGTGAACTGAAAAGTGAACATTAAATGAATTTATATTAGATATATTTACCAAGTTATAAACAATGTGAACACTAATAAATTTAAAACAAATTGTGAACTTTAATTATAAAATTTATAATAGACATTGTAAACGAAAAATTGATTACAAATATACGTTTTATAACGTTTAAAAATATACACACATAAAACATTAACCAACATTTATTATTTATAAAAATATACAAATAATATAAAAGGTTGTACCCTCTTATCCACCTATAACCCGTATAAACATTGGTCCTTCAAAGAAAAAGAAGAGACAACGTTATTAACGCAGTCCACTTAAAACTCATAACCCCTTTAAATTATCTAAATATTAACCCTTATCCTTAAAAGCTTTACCCTTAAGAAATATAATATAGTGAGTTACATAAACAAGTGCAAAAGTGAAAGAAATAAACACACATACAGTAACAAAATCAGTGTAAAACATAAATTATCCAATACACAAAACATAAAAAATATTTTAAAAACAAAAACCTTCAAGTGCACAAAATACTTAAGAGTACGCATATATCAATAAATTAACAAATTACCAATTCAGACAAACAATAATAACTAAAAATTAAAAACATTAAATAAAAAGTGCATTAACAAAAACAACATATAAAACAGCAAAAAATAGAAACATTTCAAAATCAAAAACTAAAAAATATTACATATTAAGTTATTATTACAACTTGCCGTTATCTAAAGGGAGGATTTTAACGGCCAGATAAATTGTTTTTCATTATTATGAGTACCTAATAAGATAGAAGTGAGCCTTAAGCTAAAGAGAAGATCATCCTACCTTTAACATTTAAAGTTCACTTTATTTCAGAACTTACCATATTATATATATTATTTTCGATATTTATTTATTTGAAGTCTATGGAAAATCCTTACAGACTATTACAATTCATATTGTTACAACTATTTCAACACAAAAAACATTTAAAAAAAAAAGAAAAACAAACAATGAAGATTATTAATTAAGTGAATTTAATTGTACAATTATATATTTTTTAATGGATTCAAAGTTTTTGTTGAAATCTATGTGAAAGTAAAGATTATTAAAATCATTACAGATTCTACGAAATGGATCGAAGTTCGCATAGTTAGTTGCGTAATATTTTATATTTATGAAATTATTGTATCTTGTTTGACGAACAATTACTCTTATGTAAAGCTTTTCTAGAAGAAATTGAGAGTTGATAACAACATTAATCGGCTTCAGGAGAAAGACAGCATTTAGCATTATACGACGGCTTTTTAAAGATGGTAATTTAATGCTAGGCGTTTTTCATAAGAAGGTAACCTTACATTAGGATCCCATTGTAAACTACGAAGACAGAATAATAGATCTGTCTTTGAGGGTTCCATATTACAGATCCATAGTCAGAATTAGACGAACCAGTGTGGATAATAATTGTTTGGTCACATAAAGGGTCAGAAAGCTCTTTAGCCCATCGTTTGATAAATCTCAGGTACATGTAGCTTTACTAACAGTTAATGTAATATAATTTCTGAAGTCCAATTTACAATCGAAAATTATTCCTAAATCCTTAAAGGTAAACTGGTTCAAGAACAGCACCATTCATTGTATACAAATCCATTGGGACTACACCAAGATGTTAAATAGGTTAATATCATCTTGTATAAGTACTTGATCCCTCAATGTTGTTAAGTTAAATGATAAAAATATTTTGACATCGTCTGTATACATTAATGTGTTTGAGTTTTTGATAACAGAAGGGAGATCATATATAAAAAGAGTAAATGGAAGCGGCCTAATATGAATACCCTGTGGTACGCCTGACAATACATCAATAAAGTTCGATTGCGTGTTCCTAAATTTAACGCACTGCTTTCTGTTTACTAAATACGATTTAATCCAGTTGATGAACTAAAACCAAGTTGATAAAGCTTATGAATGAGTAAGTTATGATTCACTTTATTAAATGCTTTACTGAAATCAATATAAATGACGTCAGTTTTTTTGCCTGCAATAAGTCCTTCATTTACCGAAGTTGTAAATTGAAGAAGATTTGTGATTGTTGATCGAGACTTACAGAATCCATGCTGCAATGCAGATAAGATGGGCAGTGTATCACATAAGAATTTTCTAAATAATTTCGGTATTTTGTTGAGTTTAGCAATTCCTCTATAATTTGAAATATTAGCTTTAGATCCCGATTTAAACAGTGGAATTATGAATGATTGTTTCCAAAAGGAGGGAAAATAGTCCAATTTAGGCGATTTGTTGAATAAATAGGTTAATGAAGTACTTAGTAATTGAGAATGGGGTTTTAAAATACTGCTAGGAACCCCATCTTAATTGTTGTATATAATTGCAAACGGTAGGGGTTGGTCAATACAAGATATATCAAAGTGTTTTACTTCAGGAATATAATTTTGATTATTGGCATTAAATGTAGATGATGAATATGTAGAAGCAAAAAATTCCGCAAACAAGTTACTTATAACCTTATTATCTGAGAATTCATGACTACCAACCTTCATAACAGAAGGAAATTCTGCTGCTTGACGTTTCGAATTAACAAATTTGTAGAATGACGTAGGATCACTCTTGAAATTGATTTTTACTTTATTGAAGTATATGTAATAAGCCCTTTGGTTGGCGATGGTGTATTCAGATCTTACTAAGCAGTATTTGGAATTATTTATTATTGATATGGCAATAATAAAATAATAAACATAACAAATAAGAAAGTACGTTGTTGCCACTGCGTTATAAAGAACTTTTTTAAAGTGGCAAAAGTTATCGATATTGCACTGGCATTGCCATATTTTTGAAAATGTTAACTTTATTTTATCTGTAAGTTGTAATAATGAAAATAAGTTAAAGGCAGCTTTACAGTTCCCTTTAGCTAAAGGTACCTTTAACAAAACTCAACTTTAACGGCAAGTTGTAATAATGGCCCTAAGAGTACAAAAATAATGTGAAATTACATAGAACATTAAAAATAAAAGTCAAATACAAATTTAAAATCAAAAAGAAAGCAGAAAAGTTCACTAAAGTTCATAAAAATGAAAACAATATCATTGTAAAATATTATATATATATATAAAATATATATAAAGAAAATATATATATATAAAGAAATCAAAAATTAAAAGTTCATCAAGAGTTCGAAACAAATAGCAACAAAATACATGTAGTGACAAAAATTTAAGAATATAAAGTGCACAAACAATTACATTCCAGTACAGTTCACTAACAATAAATCTAAAACAATTACAAATATAAGTGATTACTAACAAATTAACATATTAACATAACACACAACACAACAAACATTACATAAAGAGGAATTGGAAAAAATTGGTTTGAACCCTACGCTCAGCAGACAAGCTAAGTTGAAAATTTTCAATTTACGTATTTTATAAAATTATCGTATAATTTTATCTAAAATTTTTAAAATTTGTAAAAAACGCACCTTTTTTTCGATAATATTTCCGAAACATTGTGAGTTCTCTTTGTGTAGTGTCATAAAAACACAAACCATACCCAACAAGCAATTTTGTCTGCTAATTACATTTATTTCACATTTGAAATAATTTTTTTTAAACCAAACCGTGGTGAAGGTAAATCGACTTACTATCGAAATTTACTTACTTTTTTCCAATCCTCAGCGTATTAAATTTTAAAATAAATATGTCGTTTTAACCAACAGGATTAAGGTGCTTTTGAGGAGGACTATAAGGCTATTCCAGGGAATTGTCAACAACTACTCGCATTGAGATTCATGATGCGTGACTTGGAAGAGTTGTAGTCGAATATTGATGGAAAATTCAAACAAATCCGAGTGCCGCTGCAACTCAATGACCCTGAAGTATCCAATTCAATAAATTTTAATGGCCTCTCCAGGAATTTGCAAAATGCCAAAAAATTCTATAGGTCATCTATAATTTCCACAGATGAGTCCATAGAAAACATAACCCAACCCAAAAATTGTACTCTAACCAAACCCGAACCCACACAACCCACCTATTCAGTTGAGTTTAACGAATCCCCTTGCTATATGCAAATATTTAGTGGGGATTTCATGTCTTGGGCCTCTTTCAGAGACCTATTCAAGGCTATTTGTGGCAATAATACCCGCCTAAGTGGAGTAGAAAAACTTTTCTACCTTAAAAATAACGACAACGCATCCTTAACCAATAAAGGTTTTCTAATTGCTTGCACCCAACTGGTAAATCAGTATGAATATAGAAGGATGCAAATTAATGCAAAAATTTAAACCCTTCTAAAATTAGCAGCGGTGAATACTATGTGCAATGTTTCAATAAGAAAACTTCAGAGAAAGATAAATTGCTGTATTGCAAACTTAAGGGACAACTGCGATCCTATCATTGTATATCTCTGTTTGACGAAATTACCCAAGGAAACCCGAATAGAATTTGAGAAAACATAAAAGATTGTGCTGAAATGCCTTCCTGGACTAATATGGAAGTATTTTTGACAAATACATTCAAAGAGCTCACTTCTGTCATTGATGTTCTGGAAAGTAACCCTAACCCTAACTGAAAACTTAAATTCCTCCAGGGCATCAAGAATGAATTTGACAGATGTTAAATACGTTCCACAATGTTACATACAACAATAAGAAATATACCTGATCCACAGAAAAAATTCAATTCCAAAGCAATTCCCTCGAACTCGACCCAAAACCCACTCAAATACCCATAATTACCCAAAAACCCAAGGAAAACTCGATGGTTCATTGTGCAAACTTTGCAAAAATAATCACACTTTAAGGGAATCTTCATCATTTAATTTCCTGGGAGTAAAAGAAAGAATTGAATTTGTACAAAGGAATTCTATATGTTTTAATTGGCTGGCCATTAGCCATACGGTATCAGAATGTCGAAGTACATTTACGTGAAGATACTGTGGCGGCAGACAAAACATTCTATTACATAAATCCCACAAAATACAATAAATCCAACCCAAACACTAACATACAAAATGACGATAAATCCTCTACGTCAAATGAAATACTATCTTTCTCTACCCAAACCCAATCAAGCAACTTTGAATATTGAAATACACGCTGAAACTACCTGCTAGAGCGCTTATTGACCCGGCTTCAGATTTTTAATTCATTTCTGATAAGCTAAAGTGCAATCTATACTTCCTCACACTACCCATAGTTGCTGAAATCTCAGGTTTAAATGAAGTTGTTTCAGCACTTTCGAACAAGATGTGTGATATACATCTTAGTTCTAAAACGAATAAGGATTTTTTACTGAATATTCAGGCAATTGTAGTCAAACACTCGCCCGAAATTTACCCACCCAAAATTTAAATCCTACTTTCATAAAAGAGTTGGACAGCATCCTATTAGCTGATCCTTAATTTTATGAAAGCCGCCCAGTTGATATTATAATTGGTAGAGAGTTAATCACTGCACTTGAATCTGTTAGTTTTCCTTTATGAAGGTGGACATCAAATACCCAACAACTATTGGATAATTTTCCCAAGGATAACCAACTCAATGTCGCCTTTCTCACTCTTAGGGATTCAGAAAACCCTAAAACCCTAGGCATTCGGTTAAATCCAAAGAGGACAATTTTTTACGGCCCCCAAAAAAGAGAGAAAATCACCCTACACTAAGCGCACAGTATTATCAGCTGGTTGGTTAGCACCAAATATCATATTCGTCAAAATAGTGATGCAGCAAAATTTGGCAGGATAATACAGTTTGGGATGCATGTCTAAACCCACTCACCCTTATTGAATGGCATAAGTTTCTGCAGTTTTATGTTAACTTTGACAATATTCGGGTTCCTAGATGGATAAATTTTTCACCTTCGGCAAAAATTGAGTTTCATGGCTTTTCAGATACCTCTGAAAACGCATACTCTGCGGTTTTATACACACGAGAGTTGCACCTATCAAGTTCATTTTGTTACCGAAATTAGAACTTTGTGGTACAGTGTTGTTGGCAAAAATGGCACATAATATAATTACCCAGCTGCGATGAACCCAATACAAAATGCATTTCTGGACGAATTCCTCAATAATTTTGGTACGGCTCAACAAACCCCAGACTACTTGGAATACCTTTGTGGGAAACCGTTTGTCAGCAATATCTGAAGCGGTAGGAACCAGGAATTGGAGTCACGTGGCTTGTTATGATAACCCAGCCGATGTTACCAGTCATGGTTGCACTGCCAACGAATTAAAGGACGATAAGTTATGGTGAAATGGACTAACTTAGTTGAAGGAAGATCCAACAAAGTGGCTAACAACACATTGATCCTTCGAAACTCAAGCTAAGGCTAAAATTTGTCAGTCGTTCTCTATGGCCTTTATTCACCCTACACAGGACATTTTGGAAAGAATTTCTAAACGGCGCAAAGCAGAATAGAATAGAATATTGTCATATGTTTATCGATTTTGTGATCGCGCATCATTTACTCGAGAAATGGAATTCGACATGACAGCATAGTTCGAAAAAATCCACAATGCATTGTCGAAAAAGTCAATAGATTATTAACCCACCTTAGTATTGAACTCGATGCGCATGAGATAAAACTACTTGTGATAGACTAATTATTCTTTGTCAGGCACAATATTCCAATGAAGAATATTCGTATCTGAAAAGATCAAACCATTTACCTAAGAAAAGCAATTTACTCACCTTCACACCCTTCTTAGAATATCATGCGCACAAATCGCAGATTAGCAACTTCCAACAGCCTATCATACGATGAACGACACCCTATTTTTATTGAACTACTCAAGTGTCTTTGCTAAATTATTAACCCAACACGGTTATCTTATAACCCTACACGGAGGAAATCGAGCTATTGGATTCCTAGAATCTTATCAGTTCTGTTGTCAACAGGTGGGAAATATAGGAATTGCTAAGTTTAGCAATTATGGTTGCATAATTTATAGTTGCATAATTTGGGTACCCGTAGAACGTACCCAAATTAGCAGACCATTTTATACTGTTGGAGTTGATTTTGCCGGACCCTTCGACATAAAATCCTACCTTGGTAGAACATGTAGGATAACCAAAGGTTATGTATGCGTATTTGTTTGCTTTTCTACCAAATCTATCCACATTTGACCTATCTACCCAAGCATTTATGGCAGCATTTGACCTATTCTTTTCAAGGCGGGAATGCCCTGTCGCTGTATATTTCGGTATTGGAACAAACTTCGTTGGAGCTAGCCAACTAATTAAAAAACAGCGACAGGAATTCCACAAACAGTTGAAGGGATTGGTTATATCAACCAACAGCTATCAGTTATGGGAGGCTTATGGGAAGCTGGAGTGAAAAGCTTCAAATCCCATTTAAAAAAGCTGACAAATTTGAAATATACTTTTGAGGAACTAGCAACCCTATTGGCTAGAATAGAAGGATGCCTCAACTCAAGATCTTTAAGCCCGTCAAGTGAAAACTCTCAAGATCTTAACCCATTAACCCCATATTATTTCTTAATTGGCTCACCCTTACTATCACACGCTGAACCCGATTTTAGTAAGGAGAATATTACCCTAGCGAACAGATGGCAAAGGTTGAAAATTCATCACCATCAGTTTTGCAGAAGATGAAAGGATGAAGGAGCTCCATAAGCGTTACAAATGGAGAAACCCTAAACGTCCACTAGAAATCGATGACATTGTAGACATTAAACAGGACAGCCTACCCTCAAATGAATGGTTACTCGGACGAGTAACCAAAACTCACCCAGGTTCCGATGGATGGCCAAGAGTGGTCGAATTACAAGCATCAACCGGAACATTTACTGGGCCCATAACCAAGGTCGTAGTCCTACCCATACAATAATTAAACTCCTTAAAATGATCTTCCATATTTACTCCTCTTTACACACCTATTACTCACCCGAACATCCTTTAAACACCCGAATTCTTACCTAATACACCCACAACTATTAATACTCACCCAAAGACTCATTTCAGATTCCACCCGACAAGAAGTTCTGGTTGATCTCTAGGTAGGAATTGAAAGTCTGTACCCATGGGAAGATCCAGAAATCCCGCGTGAAAAAGTAATTGCCATACCCATATTTTGAGCAAACAAAAATAATTTGTTTTTATTCGCAGGTTGTCGGCACGGGAGGATGTTCACACGAGTGAACAAATTCACACATTCATAACTCTGCCTTCCAATATCCCCAACAAACATAATAATAATAACAACATCCCCATTCCATATCAACATTCACAATACACAGCAACACATACACATTCATCAACATCTTCAATATAACTGTTCAGATCCTTGGTGATCAGTCAACACTAAACATAAAACCCAGCAAGCCCAACGCGCTTGTGAAATGAAAAGCGAACATTAAACGAATTTATATTAGATATATTTATCAAATTATAAACAATGTGAACACTAATAAATTTAAAACAAATTGTGAACTTTAATTAAGAAATTTATAATAGACATTGAAAACAAAAATATTTGGTGTTACACAATACAAACAAATATACTTTTTGTAACATTTAAAAATATACAGACATAAAACATTTACCAACATTTATTATTTGTACCAATACACAATTAATATAAAAGGTTTGTGCACCTATTTATATACACCTCCCCCCTCTTATCCATTTACTAACCCTCACCATATAACCCATTTAAACATATTAGGCTTGGATTTTGAATTTAAATTTCTTTCAAAATTGATTATTTTGAAGATCAATGATTAAAATAACTTGTACATAGAACTAACTGAGTGTGTCTTAATCTCAATGATATAGGCAAAAAAAACAATTTTTTTGTATTAGTCAATTTTATTAGTATTAGTCAATATTAGTATTAGTCATACTTTGAAAAAGATGTGTTATTGATAAGCGTAGTTGATAACGTCAGGATGCAGGGTGATTTTGTTGATTATTTTTGAGAAATTTCAGTACGAGAAAATACAATTATTCTTGACTTTTGGCCGACATTCGAAATTGAATTAATTAACGTTGAAATAGCTGATGAATATTTTGCAAACCGACAACAGTTCACAACTTGTTATTGCTAAGGTTTTTTAAACGTTCAAGACCTAATATTCTATATAATTTAGATCGGCTTGTTGTTTTTAGGCATAAAAATGCATCCGATACGAATTTGAAGCAATTTGCTTTAACTGTACTTTATAATACTGGTATTGAAAGAATGATAATAGTATTAAACGCCAATGAAATGCTTCTCCAAATTAGAATGCTATTTGAACCTCTTGACTGGATATTGCATTACCTTCTCCAAATATTTTGAATAAATTTATTATCAAACAAAGGAGAAGTTACATGTTTAAATTAAAAGTATTAGAAATAATTAGTAAATCTGTTGTTTTATTTAACAGAGCAATGAATCGTATTGGAAAGCCTTTTTACGTGTATTACGGAGTAATCGCTTTGATAATGATAATGATTCTAAACTTGTGGGGGCAACTCATTTGCAAGGTACACCTCAATCAATTGACTGGCGAGAAAAAGGTTTCAAAACAGATCCGGACAATCAGAGAACTTGTGGTTCCTGCTATGCCTTCACTGTAGCTCAAAGCATCGAAGGTCAAGTTTTTAAACGAACCGGTAGTATTTTAAAACTTAGTCCTCAACAGATTGTGGACTGTAGTACATCACACGGTAATCGGGGATGTACAGGAGGTTCTTTGCGAAATACTTTAAGATATTTACAGGACACTAATGGTTTAATGCTTGATAAAGATTATAAATACGTATCAAAAGTATTCACAATTTAATCATCCATAATTTTTTTTATTGTAATATTCTGTTCATTCTCTTTTTAGAAAGGCAAATGTCAATTTGTTAATGAATTGGCCGTAGTGAATGTAACATCTTGGGCTATTATGCCTGCCAAAGACGAAAAAGCTATCGAAGAAGCAGTAGCTCATATAGGACCGGTGGCTGTTTCGATTAATGCTACACCAAAAACATTTCAACTTTATAGTGACGGTATATACGACGATAATTCTTGTTCATCCAACTCCGTTAATCACGCCATGCTAGTGGTTGGGTTTACCACAGACTACTGGATTTTAAAAAATTGGTGGAGTGATCTTTGGGGAGAAGATGGATACATGAGAATTGTTAAAGGAAAAAATCTATGTGGCATTGCCAATTATGCGGCCTATGCACTAGTTTAAAAAGAAGTGAATGAAACACAAATTTGTATGGTATCATATTTATGTACATGGCAAGTTTTATTTATTTTCACGTTTTTCCCTTTTATTTTTGCTTTCTAATTTGACTAAATAAAATTATACTATAAAAATAATAAACTGCAAACATTTCTGGCAGGGAACTTATTTTGGAAATTAAATGCAACTTTTGAAGTGCACAGCTAAATTGAATGCTAATTGATCTATAATTTAATTTACAGTTTAATTAAAAACTAATGATTATAGTTTGCATGGTTAATATTTATATTAACAGAACATGTTCATACTTATTAAAACTATAAGTACTATTATCTGAAATAACTGAACTAAAATTATCTACTCATAGCTTAGGAGAGGTAAGATCCGCAGCTCCATTGTCATACCACGAAACCCCAACAAATCTGTAATCACAAAAAATTGGTAAAAATCCGAAATCTGATAGATTTTTGAAAAAAATAGCGAAAAAATATTAAGAATATTACGGCAGAATAGGAGCGATTCATCGTCGTCAGAGAACTCATAATATGAACACACAAGGGCCATAAATACCCAGCTATTCGATAGCATCTCAATTAGCATTTGCAGCCAGAGAGACTATTGTTTAAGAGGTAATATGAATAAGACTATTATTTAATTGTCGTATCCATTGTTTTCTACATGTTTTCACAGAAATATTAAAGTCTTGACTGCAGCTTCATTATGTAGCTAAAACTTTCAGTTTTAGACAAGGTGAATAGCATTTCGAAGTTAACTACTATAGTTAAATCGACCCGTATCATCACTGAGTCACCTTTGTGCATCTTTGAAAAATATTCAAATTATTCAGGTCTACAAGTTTATTATCAATAATGTCAAATTAACAAATAGATGCAAGCCTTAGAAAGGTCATTCGAGACAAAGAAGTCTTTCCTTTTTATCGATTGATATCGATTTTATCGATAATAGAGATAACTGATCACAAGTCTACAGGATAGATTGTGTTGTCATGTTTTGTATTAAGAGTATATTTCGGATATACTTCCCCTGTTTGGAACCTCCACGAAGCATCACGACAGGAGTAGTGTAGGAGGGAGAGTTATAATGCGATAAATTTTGGCAGTACGAGGAGATGACAACACTGAATTTGTTGAAACAACAAAGCGGACGAATGCTCCTATAATGTGCTATAACCATAATAGAAAACCTATGGACATTACTAGAGAAATAATTCGTTAATGAATAGAAAACAGCAAAACAATGCGAAAGGAAGTAATAAAGAAAGTGTAGGATACAATTTCGCCTGTAGAAACGACGAATACAGATTAAGGACTTCTAATTTTATATTTACAATGAATTCGCAAAAACATGTGTATTCAGAAAAGTACACTGACTATTCTAAAACATGAACAAAAGTTGAAAGGAATTTTCAAGGAATTCTTTTATTTATATTCACCCTTATCACATTATTTAGGGTATGGATGATTAGATTCTTAAATTCATAAATCCCCGCATAAAACTAATTATCTCTTTATTTTGCCCAAAGTTTACCAAAAACCAATCGGAAACGTGAACAAAATGGAAAACATGAACATAAGCTAGGACAGAATTATTATCAGCAATTATCGCCGTAGTCTAGTTAGTAGTGCGTTCGCTTATTAGACGAAAATATGAATAAATATTTCTTCAGCGACTTTCTGGAAAAAACATTCAGTAAATAAAAAATTGTCATGAAAAGTTTTTCAAACATCTCTCGTTCGAAGCCGACTTTATACTGTAATCCTGACTGAAAGGTTGTAATGACAAATTATGTACACGAGTATGTATGTAAATATCGCCGTATTCTAATAGATAGTATTTTTTTTTCTAATAGATAGTATTTAACACATACTACATGGGTTGTGTGAGAAGCTAGGTCGGAATCCTGCCTGAATAACTGTAATGACCAATTAAGTTAGTAAATATAGTTAATCTGACAATTTTCACAATATTTCAAAAACAATTGCCAGATTTGAATAAAGTAAACTCAATTTGTAATAATTAGATACAAACATTTTCTTTAAAAAGTTTCGTTTATTTTTAGTCTCAAAAAAGTCTCCGTATAGCTTAGACGGCATTGTACATAATCGTTAATTACTAAGAGACTGACATGGGAATGTGTAACATTTGGAGTGAAGACATTCTCTAAATGATTAACAAAAGCTTCCATTTTTTCCTCACTAGTTCTCGCCTATTTATCATTTTGTGATCGAATAGGAACTTCGTATATAGTAGGTCTGTAGTCCGCGTTTTTAGTTGCACCAAAATTCAGCAAATAGTGTTTGCAGTTAGACTGTTTTTCTTCTTATGTAGCTTTCCATAACACTCTTTTAGTAGAATCTTTAAATTGGAGGAACAGCATTCTTCTTATAGTCTTAATCTCCACTTGTCTCGTACCAGTAATCCTAGAGAGCCTATTTTCTTCCCAGGCGCTATAGAAGTAAAAACTTTCGCTCCGTAGGTCATAATTATAGCAATTTAGTTAACCGCTGTAATGCTCGTTTTAATTTCTAACTTATTTTATTTTTCATAAATTTATATGCTCTTGACAAAGCAGAGAAATAATTAGTTACTTTGATTTTTTTATCGGTTCATAATTATTTAAGTATCTACATAAATATAATGTTTTTCATCACACTTACTTTAGAATGTACTAAGTACCATTTAGAAAAAGATCCAAATAGAAGAAACAGAAAAATAAAGTTAAGGTTGCCATAGTGCAGATGTGTACAAACTTCACAAGATCGTAATTTTTCCCACATATAATGGAATTTCGAAAATGGAAGTTTCAAACTTTAATATTTACATTTATTTTCGAAACAGCGGTTTTATTCCTATTAAAATAATAGAATGGTCTAGAAGCGACTTAACGTGGGTGATCACGCGATCTTAATCGATCTCTTTTTGTTTTTGAACTTCAAAGTGTTCACATCGTGAACATCAAAATTAGTTTCATTTTATTAAAATGTGACTAAAATAAAGTTTTCTTTTTGTTAATTTTCTTTTCGTTAAAACAGAAATAATAAAAAAGACTTGAAATATCAAGAACATCAATTCAGAATATTTCACATGATAAAACTGGAATCCAAAAATCCTAACCTCCAAGAAGTTTGGTAGCACAGCAGAAGAGCCCGAAGTTATATTTACTATAAACCGAAACTAGATGTAGATCACGTGCATCATATAACCTTGCAATGTCCCGAATTAAAAATGGTATCAACGTGTCACTCCAATATATTTTTTTTGTTTTCCAATATTTAAATATGTTTAAAGGTTAGAACAATTTTTAGAATTAATGAATTTAATAAATATATATCCTAAATAGAATGTTAAACTAGGGCTTTGAAATGGGGGTGCTTCCTGACACTGAAAATGTAAAATGGTGGTAGACGTGCAAAAGCAATATAATGGGCGAATGATCAAATGAAAGATCTAATGGAGAAATAAATGAAATGCATTTTAAGTTTTTAAAATCAGAGATATCAATGACGTCAGGATTTTCTTTTGTGCATTGGGCCACTAAGTAAGCTGACCTCCTTTTTGAATAAGAAGTTACCAACCCCAGAATGTATTCCTTGCATTATAGCCACCGGCTGATACGAATTTTGGGTCAAGGGTTTTAAAATATCCCATAAACTGCTCCTTGCTAACAATATACCGCTTAAATGGTTTTAGGAAGATTTATATATTAAATATATATATTTATTGCGATTTATATATTTCTTTTCATACCCTAACATTAGAAAATGCTCAACGTCCTTATGCACGAGAATTGCGGATCCTCCACATGCTCTACTACTCTAATGTTTGTTATCGTAGGTACAATAACTTGCAAGTTTAATAGTATTTTTCCGCGTAAAATGAGCTCCCGACTCCAGCAAGGCATCAATATGCTCCAAATGAAGGAAATATCAAATCTCGTTTCTATGTTGGCTTAAACCTTTAGCATTCCAGCAACATATGCTCATGAAATTCATTTTATGTTAAACAAAACATTCTTTGGTTTTGCAGCAATTGCTGCTACATGTTCTGCATATTAGTCATAAAATTATTGATGGTTTCTATTAAATTTGCAATATTACTTGAGAACCCGAACTGGGCTCCGACATCCTTCCTTTAGTGCCTATGCGTATATGCCAGTATTATTGGAAGCACTGAGGAGGGCTTTTTAGTATTTAGAATTTTCGCAATTATTGATAAATTTTATTGAAAAAAATGTAATTTTTTTACTTATTTTAATAAAAAAACATTATGCTATTACATTTTATAATCGCTTTTATGCAATCTAGAGCAAACAAACACTTCATGACAGCTTGGTTTTATTTTTTCTGAATGGTAATATTTCGATATCTAGCAATTTTTTGGATAGCACAGCTTATTGTCACTCGCAACCATTGTTATATTTTGTAATAAAATTCTTTTGTCAAGGACATTTGAGGTAAAAAGTTTCCCATAGCAATATTATGCACTCGTAGAACTTCGACTATGTCAATAAAAATGTCCTCTCTTTGATTCCTTTCTTGTTTTCCGAATATAGTTTTCCCTGAGTTACGCTTTTAGCATGTCCTTGAATCTAAAACTGTCAATTCGATATCGATGGATGACCAAATTTATAATGACAATGAAATTCAATTAGTTACACATCTACAGGAACAAAATTATTGGGATTTTTAAGAACTGAAAAACTTCAGCCCGTTTTTCGAAAGGGCGTGATAGGCGTACATTTTACATCACTCCCTATCAGAAGATTATGAAAGTACATGATTCAGTTATCTCCGACGAACATAGTTGATCAAGATATTATTGCCATTCTGAAATATTTATGAACACAAAACATAGGGCGAAACACTTTTTATTAAATGTTTGTCTGTCATCTGAGACAAATATGAGAAAAGCAACATTTCAAGAAACAACTGCTACCAATCTGTGCGTAAGTTGATAATATTTTCTGTTCCCAAACTTCTAGAGGCATATGGTTCGCTGTTCCAATTAGTGCCATCTTTTGCTATGAACAGCAGATTGTGACATTTGTTGCTGCTAACACTTTCGTCAGTTCACGAGCTTCTATTTTCGTTTTCTTCAGAGTCTTCAGCAGCAGGGAAGTCAAGAACAGAAACTTCAATTGCTCCAATTTCATCCAACACTTAACTTTTAAGATTTTATTCGTGTGGTACACATTG
>QOCX01000269.1:131437-180311 GCA_005959815.1 Sarcophaga bullata
GAGACAGTGAAGTAGATCCAAGTGCGGTAAAATTTTAAGTTTTCTAAAAATAATAAAATAAATAATTTTTGTAAAATAAAAAAAATAGAAAAAAAAACACAATTCGTTAAAATTGTTTCTGATATATTTAATAAATCGGTTCGTATCCCATAAATTTTTGGGAGCTCAACAGGGATCGAAAAAACAAAAGATCGTTTAATAAATACTACGAAATTATATATTTTTTTTTCATTTGTGTTTAAGTGTGTTAAAGTGCGTGAACACAATGAAAAAAACAAAAAAAAACACACAGAAGACATTAAAAACGCCACACAATAAAAAAAGAAAGAAAAAGGGGAAATTGGTGTGAGTGAAGAAAAGTGAACGAATCAACACAGAGCCAGTAACAACAACGACAGTATAAAACAGGGGTTACCAAAATTTTTTTGGTTGTGCATTAGTGAGTAAATGATTGAAAATATATTGGGTGATTTTATCTATTTACTGTCAAAGACAAATGTTAGTATTTTACGCTAATTTGATTTTCATTTCATCAACGTGCATAAAGATATACATCTTTAACTCGAAAATTAGGGAATATTTTTTAGATATTTGGTGGGAACTACTTTTGGTTCATAAATTTCCTCACCTACTAATAAAAAAACCTTTTAATTTTTCCAAAAAAATTGCTTTATGTCTACTAAAAAACTGTTCCATTTCCTTATCATTTAAATGTCATTTTAGAGCCTATAAGATATTGGATTTTAATAAAAGAATTTTTAGAATATTCGCTAATTCAAATATTTTTTGAGTGTAAACCTGAAAAAATATATTGTAGCATCCGCCAACATATGCACTCGCCGAGGTCTGATCGGCGACTAAAAAAGGAGCATAAGCAATGTATGTGAATTCTCTCAGCACAATTGTGCTATGAAGTGGTAATCCCTGCAGTAAAACGAAGAGCGGCAGCATACACAAGAAGATGAATATACGAACGAAATTTGTTCCTTTTCCATACAAAATTTCACTCAAAAACGAAAAGTAACTGAACAGAAGAAGAGAGTAAACGAAAGAGAGGGAGAACGAGAGTTGAAAAAATAAAATAACGAAACCAACTTATAGTGAAATATGAAATCAATTTTATTTGTAAAGAAAAAATAAAAACAAACATAAAGACGAGAAGACTGTTTCGTGAGATAAGAAATAAAAACAAGGACAGCACTAAATACAGCGGGGTAAAGCAGTTCATAAGAGTGAAGAGGTACAGTCGGCACTGGTTGGTGAATGCGGTGTAGCGGCACTAAATACAGCGGGGTAAAGCAGTTCATAAGTGAAGAGTTGCAGTAGCAGTGGTTGGTGAAGGCGGTGTAGCAGCATTAAATACATCAGGATAAAGCAGTTGATTAGAGTGAAGAATTGCAGTGGGCAGTGGTTGGCGAAGACGTTGTAGGAGCACTAAATACAGCGTAGCAAAGCAGGTGATAAGAGTGAATGGTTGCAGTGGACAGTGGTTCGTGAGGGCGGTGTAGCAGCTTGAAATACAGTGGAGTGAAGCAGTCTATAATAGGATAAGTATAAGTATAAATATATTTTATTTAACGTATTTTGGAACTACATTTTTGAAATTGTTTTTTTTGTATTATTCTGTTTATTATATTTTATATTATTATAAATATCGTTTATATCGCATTTAGATTTGCAGTTTCCACGTCACGGTTAGTAATAATAGTAGTTTGTCGAGAGCATAATATGGAGCGTGAGGAGATTTTGAATATGAGCGTTACTGCTCTTAGGACAAAGTTGACGGAGTTAGGATTAGGAACGCAGGGTTTAAAAGAGGATTTGCAGAGGCGACTTCTGGAAAGATTGGGACTACATTCGACGGACCATGGTGGGACTACGAACGGTTGTAGCAGTGTGGCGAGGGGCGCCAGTGCAGGAAGCTCTCCGCGGTAGGTCGACGGTGAGAACATTGGAAATAACCCATCGAAAAGAAGCATGTACATCCTCAAGGATGTGGAAGAGAGCCTGTCTCACTTTTTCGGCACTAACTCACCCAACGTTATTCAGTGGCTAGGTGAATTCGAGGAGATGGGCAGTATACTGAACTGGTCGCAACTACAATTTTATGTTTACGGGAAACAGTTATTGACTGGCGCTGCGAAGATGTTTGTCAGAAGTTAAAAGGGTATACGCGACTGGAATTCTCTGAAAGCAGTTCTGAAGAACGAATTTGGTGTTCAGTTTTCGGCAGCGGAAGTTATTCGTCGCATTCAGAACCGAGGTTTTAACCGGAACGAAACACTAATTGAATATTTATACAACATAATGGAGATTGGGTCTCAGATTAACTTGGATGAGAAGAGCGTAGTCGAATATTTCATAGAGGGTATTCCGGATTCAGGATCGAATAAGGCGGTACTATATCAGGCCGGCAGCATCAGCGAGTTGAAGAAGATGATCAGGGTGTACGAGAAGGCACGACCCGTTTCCCAGTCATTATACAAGGGGAAGGAGCAGACGATTATGCCAATGAAGTCCGGCGTATTGAAGGTAGAAGCAGGTGGAGCCGATGTCAGGTGTTATAAGTGTAGCGGAATATTCATATCGCTAAGAATTGTACCGACAAACAACCTAAGTGTTTCATTTGTAGGAATTTTGGTCATCGATTCTTTTGAATGTCAGAATTCCAAAGTAGAGAACAAAGTTAAAACGGAACGTGGCCAAGTGAATATGGTTCGCAGGGGACCGGGTTTGATATTCAAGAATATAGTGATACATGGCAAGGATTTAACGGCATTGATGAATACGGGGTGTGATGTGTGCTTGATACGTTTTGGCATGTTGTTCCTATTGGTTGAAATACATTTTGTACCGGAGAGAAATACCACTCATATGAGATGAAAGTATTGGCCGTGGTGGAATCGCTTAAGAAATGGAGAGTTTATTTACTGGGCTTGCCATATAAGATAGTGACCGACTGCAATGCGTTTAGGCTTCCGATGAACAAGGATATCAAGATGGGCTATGTTTTTACAGGAATTCTCCTATGAAATCGAGCGCAGGTCCGGAAATCGAATGAGGCACGTTGATGCTTTGAGCCAAATGACGGTCCTAGTCGTTGAGAGCAGCCTCACATATACAATCAGGTGCGCACAGGAAAGTGAAGACTGTACCAAGGCCGTTAGAGCAATGTTGGAGTATAGTGCATATGAGGATTATTACATGCGGAATGGCGTACTTTATATGGATCCCACAAAGGTCCTTATCGTCATACCGGTCCAGTTGAAAGAGGAGATAATGAAGTTAGCGCACAACCAGTGTGACTTCGGCGTTGCTGAAACCCGAGAATTGATCGAGAAGCAGTACTATATACTGAGGTTGGCTGCAAAGGTGCCGAACGTTGTACGAGGTTGCTTCGAGTGGATTATCACCGAGGCAAAGACGGGCAAGAAGGAGGGCTATCTTAACCCAATAGATAAGGACGATCGACCCCTTACGACTTATCATGTCGATCATGTTGGACCCATGGAGGTTACGAAGAAGGCGTATAATCATCTGTTCGTGGTGGTTGATGATTTTACGAAGTTCGTTTGGCTACATCCGACGAAGTCAACCGACACTAAGGCAGCCATCGAGACCTTGGGGAGGCAATCTGATATTTTTGGTAATCCTCGAAGGATAATTACTGATCGCGGAGCGGTGTTCACTTCACAATCGTTTAAGGAATTCTGTGCTGAGGAGAATATCCAACATCTATTGATAACTACCGGAGTTCCCCGTGGGAACGGTCAGGTTGAACGAATACATAGAATAGTCATACCGATGCTGACAAAATTGTGATCTGAGAGGCCTCAAAACTGGTACATACACGTAAGAAGAGTTCAAATGATTATTAATTCCAATAGTGCAAGAAGCACCCGCGTATCCCCGTTCAAATTGCTAACTGGCGTGGAAATGAGATTGCCCGACTAGCCCAACCTTAGAGAAATGTTGGAAGATGAGGCAGTTCGAGAATTTGATGAGGAAAGAAACAATATGAGGTTCGCAGCGAAGGAGAATATTAAGAGAATTCAAAGGGAGAATTGTAAGACTTATAATGTTAAATGGAAGCCTTAGGTTGAGTATGCCGTGAATGAGTTGGTGGCCATTAAGTGCACTCACGCACTACCTTGGCCCATATAAAATAGTAAAGAAGTTGCCACATGAGAGATACGAGGTCGAGAACCACTACCGTGGCCGAGTTTATGAAACTGGCAATCCGGGCCGTATTGCCATCAGGAGGGCCGACTGTAGGGTGACTATCCGTTTCGCGCTTGCCTGCTACTTGACGTAACTGTAGTGTAGAGGAATGTGCTCAAATAACTGGAGTGTAGGTGGCGTGATCTGTTGAGTATGCTCAAGTAACGGTTTTCTGTTGAGTGGCGCGGGTTGTTTTAGGTAGATACAAGTAGACTTAGAGAAAAAGATTTCATTCGTGTGGTAGACATTGAGAGAGAGACAGTGAAGTAAATCCAAGTGCGGTAAAGCAAATTTTAAGTTTTTTAAAAATAATAAAATAAATAATTTTTGTAAAATAAAAAAATAGAAAAAAAAAACACAATTCGTCAAAATTGCTTCTGATATATTTAATAAATCTGTTCGTAGCCAATATATATGCCAAAATTAGGAAGTTTTTGAATTTTTTAAGCCTTGTTGGAATTTTTCTTATTTTATTTGGTTTAAAATAATGACAATAACAATACTAAAAAACGAGAAACTATTGACATCTAATTTTTCCTGAATAAAAGTTATATTGTCAAAAAATTTCAGTCCTTTCCTGTAATTTTTCTCGCTATTGACCTGAATTTATGTTTCATAAACATTTTCTTTCTGCAGGACAGCAACATAGAAGTTATCCTTTCGTACGAGTTAGAATAATGTATTCTAGTTACTAGGATATTAGTTGTAGCTGGACGCAAATATCTTGATTATCGAAGTTTGCAAACAGTTTTAGAGATCTCATGTTGGCTTTTATCTGTTAGGACTAGACGATGTCAGAAGATTTCTTGCTAGACCTACGTTATGTAGCAGTCCATTATAAAATGACGTGTGTTGGTGGTGGTATGGGATACACATAATCTTATGATGAACAAATTTCATTAATGAAATTTTTAAACAGAAAATTTTAAAATGAGTGTTTTAAGTTTAGACGTACAATACGATTTTTGATCCTTGCACAATAATGATTCCAATCATTTACCTTCATTCTGGGAAAATGATTTTTATACAATGACATTAAAATAAAATCTCATCACCCAGACTCTAAAATCTATCTCCATAAAGTTTTTATGGGGTATTTTCGAAAAACTATATTTACATTACACATTAAAAAATATTCCAAGATACCATTGACGAAGAAGTCTGAAATATTCTGTTAAAAAATTTTTGAAGAAGTTTTTGCTTCCTCAAACCTACCTCAAAGGAAATTTAGAATAATCCAGTTTAAATGGTCACTGCTGTAAGGACACTTTTTTGAGTTAGCATTTTGGCATGGTTTTTGACTTTTTTATATAAAAAATAAATTAAACTTTTTAAACAAAATTTTGGTATTTTGTTATCATAGGCACAATTTGAGCCAGTGTGTGTATATTTAATTTTTATATCGATTTTTTTGCTCGTATATGTATTAACTACAGTACTTATCGCTGGTAATCCACCAGAATAGTTGCACAACTTTTATGGACTATTAGCGAATTTGGACTATAACCGATTTTTTTATAAGCCACTGCATGGATTATAAGTGAATCCTGATATAATCCACATTTTGAACTTTATAAAAATTACATATTTTCTTCAATAAAACCAATTTAAAAAAAATCAAAACAAAAACCTTTAACGTTAATTCAAATGCTTTAAAGACTTATAATATTTGTATATAATTAAAATGTTTCATAAGCTTAACGTATGAGATCCATTTGACTAAATCGAACACTTATGTTAATGTTGTCAATTCTATATGAAATATAAATTGCGAAGAGTTCAACGTTTTTAAAGCAATCCTGTAATCTTTGATTGTTTGGTTTTTAAAGCATCTTTTACAATATATGATTCTATATTTTAAAAAACCGAGTTTTGCTCGATTTCGTTGTCACGACAAAATTTTTTATAATTTCAATGGAATCTAAAATTTCTTTTGAATTAATTTTTGTTTGTTGAAAATTAAATATTTCAATAGCAGAATCATAGGGATCTTCATTGTCATAATTATTATTATATCCTTCAGCAGATTTTTCCGAAGCCACTTCGTCCAAAATATCGGCATCACTCAAGATTCTATGACAAATAAGGTCGTCATCACAATGTTGATATTCTGACGAAAACGTCAAAACTTCGCATACACGATCTTGCTCCTCTTCAATATCATGAATTTCCCTATTTAAAAATATTTATGTATAATTTATAATGTTCTAATTCTATATTAGCAAATGTACCTTCTTGAAATAGTTTTCAATACATTCAGGATTTACTAACCACCAGGCCCGCTTTATGAAATGCAAAGCATCTAATATGCATATTGATTTAATATATTCAGGAATAGTTCTTCCTCTCTCAATAGCCATTTCTGCTTTTTAACGATGATTTGTCTATATTGCTGCTTAAACCAGTGAATTATTCCTTGATCCAGAGGCTGCATAACAGTTGTAGTACTTGGAGAAAGATACTGAACCTCAATATTTGTCAAAGTTAATGTCATCTTATGGCATGACGCATTGTCAACAAATAGAATTATTTTCTTTTTTATTTTATTCATGTCTTCCTCTAATATAAAAAGTATATCATTCCGTATCGAACAGTCATCTAAATATTTTTATTTGAAAAATACGTATCGGGAATGTTTATACTTTTGAAACAGCGAGGCTGCCCAGGCTTTTCAATCACAAACACACGTAAGAACACGTTGAGTTGCAAATGAAGAGAATTGTTAAGCGCATTTTTTGCATTTTCCATCCTTTTTTGGGACTGTCTTTGTTGAAGAAGGTTGTGTCCGATAATGCTTTATAGTACAAACCGCTTTCGTTCCCATTGAACCGTGGACTGTATGTGGTTAACGCTCTTTGATAATGTTGGTCTCAATATGGGACACTACAAAAAAGGAACCATAAATTAAAGAAGTTCCAAATTCAGTTAAAAACCACAAAAAACCACTTTCCTTTCTTTTTGATAATTAATTATCCGTTCACTTTTTTGATTTAACTTTCAGGTACTTTTTCACTTCACCGAGATGGGCTTCTTTGACCAAATGTCCGATTGGAAATTACCTCGCACTCGTTTGTTATTTTCCCAGTTTTGCGGTTTCGTTTTGGTTGTCTTTTTTCCAGATCTGGTTTATTTTTTTATCACAATTTCTTTTTTACTTTCAATTGCTATTACAATCTATTCCAACACTTAAATATTTATAAATTTTTTTTGCACGAGATTTAAATCCGAAATTTCTTTTTTAACGCACTGAATTCTTTGGATTCACAAATTAGAATAAATTTTAAGCGCAGCTTATACAAGAAGGAAGCCTAAACTAAACGGTATTACAGTGTAATGTTAAAAAATATCAAAGCTTTACTTGAACTACAGTATAATGTTATAAAACGCTTAAATTAATATTAATGCGCCCTCTACTGGTTGTCAGTCCTCTTCTAGTTGATCGCCGGGGATGTGGAGAAGGTTGTATTACGTTCCTGAGGAGTAAGCATTAAATTCCCTTGCAATCCATGAATATTGGAGCAAACCTCTCAAACGTCAACAATTCTCGACTTGGCATCTCGGACTATATTAATCGAGAGCTAACAACTCGAAAGGGAATGAAAAACTAAGAAGAATTAATAGAATGTGAGGTTCTGGGTTTCCTCCCCAACTATTTCACGATTAATCCCCAACGAAATTAAAATCAAATACAAATATAAACTTTAATAAAAAATAAAAAAAAACTCCAAACCCGCAATAAGATTTGAAAATGTTTACGTCCCGGATCGTTAGCAATCTCGCGGCACAAAACCAAAACGAAAACTATTTCTACAAATTGTCACCCTGCCTATGCACAACGTAATATAATACCGCGAAAAAGTGGGGGAAGATACATAGATCCCAACCTTTCACTCTGTATTCAAAAATATAATATAAAGTTACTACATATAGATTGGCAATGCAATAAATTTTATTGATCATGAATTTAGACATTCAATAAAAATAAGCAATTTAAAATTTTCTTTAACTTAGTAGTTACATAAGAATAACTTTAAATCAATTTAAATAATTATGCAAAATTAATAAATAAAAACAAACAAGGTTTTAAATTTTTCTCAATTTAAAGTACAAAGAAAAACTGTAATTATTTAAATAATTACGAAGGAAAATATATACATACATAAGACATAAAAACTCAAAAGGAAACCCATAAATAAATTTTATTTCCTCAAATTTATACAAAATTTTTATTTACTTAAAGATCTGGTTCCAAAATCGATCTAGCAATCGGGATAAGTAAATAACACTTATTTATGAGGTATTCATGTATCCGGGGAGTTTGAAGAATTGTGTACAAACGCCCATCACCATTATAACACCTCTATGACTTATAACCGACATCAAATTGGGTAGTTGAACTAGATGCTCAACTGTACAACCACCACAATTTGATATCTAAGTCACTTTTGACTTTTATTATTAGCCAAGCAAGTTGGTATCACAGTGCGTTATACAAAGAACCTTGGGTTCTGATACTCAATAAATTCATAAAGTGGTCAGTGCATTTGAAATTTATAACCCACACTTGTGTAATATAACGCACTGTGTTATAAATCTTAATACAAAGAAAAGTTCTGTTAGAATAAATAACAAAACTTCACCAATATAAATTCACCCACCAAATGGATAGAAAATAATAAAAATAAAAAAAAAAACAAAACCAACCTTACCTTTTAGAATTTGATTTTAGGTTGAAAAATTGTTTACTGTGTGGGGTAAGGCTGTCGCAAAAAGAAATCCAGAAATCCGGCTCGGGAGACTAAATGTGAACGTGACTGTATGTGGTTTATATGCTGTTTGATAATGTTTGTCTCAAGTTGGGCAACTACCATAAAAGGAACCTTGACTAAAACTCCAAAAAGTCTTCCCTCAATAAGTGATCAGATGGCAACCCTTCAAGAATTCTCCGGTCGTTTGAAGTCCGCTTCCTCATTGAGAATCCTGCGGAAGTCAACGCTGACTTTAATTGGTCTCGAGCCTCGTTTGCTCCAGAAACATCATGAGCCCCAGCAAACGCATCATCTCCCGTAAAATCTCAGAAGCTAAAGGCCATTTTGAGCTACCGTCATCAGCGAGTTGCAGCAATGTTCGTATTGCCAAAAATGGAGCACAATTTACCCCAAACGTGACGGTTTTCAATTCGAAATCGCCTACTTCCCCACCTGGTTCCTTATGAAAAACTATTCTCTGATACTTCACTTGATCAGGATCCAAGAGAATCTATCGATACATTTTCTCAATGTCTTCATTAAAGACATATCGGTAAAAGCGCCATTTAACAACTAGATGTCTCAAGACGTTTTGTGTCATTCAAGCTCAGTCCACACGAAGTTTTACTGAACGCATTGAAAACAATCCTAACCTTCATGGAAGAGCTTCCAGGCTTGAGTACAGCGTGATGAAGTAAATAGTAGGAACCTCCTTCACTCCCGTCTTTCAAATTCACCTTCGCCATATGACCCAAAGATTCATACTCCACTAAAACCGCATCATAATCTAATTTAAGAGATGGTTTCGAAGTAGGGAGGCTTCATTTCTCAAAAATTGCTGTAGGCATTTGGGCGAGAAGAGTTAAGACAATCAAGGGAATTATATTGTGGCTTAATAGATAATGATACCATATATCCTCATCCTCAGGCGACATCTTCGACTGTCATGAAGGTTCCTCCAAGTTCCAGAACCTCTCCAACTGCTTATCCAGTTTCAATCCAGTACAATACGACACAAGAGTCGTACCCATTCAAATATACTTTCCTGGGCCATCAAATTCCCAAGAAGATTTTCCTAACGCCCTCCAACATTACGCAAGGATAAATGTATCCTCCAATCAGAATATCCACGCGATCGCTCTCATTGAATTTCGGATCAGCTAATATGATTTCCGAAAAGGCCGCCGATCGCAATATTTTAACAGTGGAATTGGGTAACATTCCTGTCAACTTCGACAAGACCAAACCGATTGCCTCCACACGAGATTGATTATCCAACAGTGAAGTCATGACAAATGAACATCCTCTTTGGACAGCAGCAGCATATTTCCATTCAAACCGGAAACGCTAGCCTGTATATTCACCATTGGTAATCCTAATTTCCTCTGTAATCCTTCCGATATGAAGGTTGCCTGAGACCCTGAATCGATAAGAGCCCTAGCTCTGAACGTATTTCCTCGGTGGTAGATACCAACTACCGCCGTCCCTAAGAGTATCTGCCTCGATTTAGCAGCAAAACAATTTGGACCTCACCATGCGACCTAACTGCACCACTAGAATTTGGCGCATAAAAAACGCCCATTTCCGAAGAGAATCCAGACACCTGTCGATGCAATAGTGTGTAGTGTTTCAGCTTACAGACCAAACAACTAAATGTGATCTTGCACTCATTGAGCCTATGACCACTTGTGAGACAGTTTATACAAAGATTGTTCTTCTTCACAGCCAAAAATCGTCTCTCAGGAGATAAATCCAAAAATTTCAGACAAATAGCCAACAAATGATCTCCTGAACAACATTTGCAAACTTTCCTACTCAACTCAAAATAATCGAATTCCCTTTTTGGGTTAGAAAGAGTTTCAGGAGTAGGCCTAGGACCACTATCAACCGGTTCAATATTCCGAATTTCGGACACAGTTTCCAGAGACTGAAACCGTAAAGTCAAAAAATTGTCCAAATCCTTCCATTTGTGAATCTCCACCTTGTTCTGAATCGATTGTTCCCAAAGAGACAAAGTCAACACTAGTAACTTGGTGGAGCATAAATAAATAAAAATTTGATCCCAATTTGAGATATCAATATCGTGCATCCGAAGTGCCGATATCGAATTATTAATATCTCGTTGCAACCTTCTGATATCCTGGGCTGCCTCGGATTTGACCGGTGTGTTTGAACAAAACTTTCAGTTGGGAGTTCACTAAAATCCGCTTATTTTCATACCTATCCACGTTATTGCAAGCCTCTTGAAATCCGTAAACAGTCAGGGGAGATTTCTTCACAATCTTCAAGGCTTCACCACACGAGAACCGTTTCAAATAAAATAGCTGTTCAGCTGGCGAAATGATGGGCCCGTTCACATAAACAGCGATGAACATATCGCGAAAGAATGGCCAAGATTTGTAATCTCCATTAAACACCTCCATGTTACAAGAGAGCATCTGTATGTTATGCCGCATGCGGTTCTCGCAGACTTGACCATTTGGGCTGGTTTGACCAAAGACTGGCAGAGCTCACCCATTAGTGAGGCAACAGTTACAATGTCCAAACAGTTCACTTGCTGCTTCCGGAGCACTTCTAATTCCTCCTCATCCCGCACCTTTGCCCACAACGACTTGAACTCCTCTCTGTATCTCAATGGAGAAGGTTGTATTACGTTCCTGAGGAGTATCATTAAATTCCCTTTCAAAATCCATGAATATTTGAGCAAACCTCTCAAACGTCAACAATTTCCTCGACTTCGGCATCTCGACTATATTAATCGAAGCTAACAACTCGAAGGGAATGAAAAACTAAGAAGAATTAATAGAATTGTTGAGGTTCTGTTCCTCACTATTTCACGATTAATTCCCCCAACGAAATTAAAATCAAATACAAATATAAACTTAAATAAAAAAATAAAAAAAAACTCAAACCCGAATAAGATTTGAAAATGTTTACGTCCCGATCGTTAGCAATCTCGCGGCACACAACCAAAACCGAAAATATTTCTAAAATTGATCACCCTGCTATGCACAACGTATATAATACCGCGAAAAAGTGAGATACATAGATCCCAACCTTTCACCTTGTATTCTAAAAATATATATACAAGTACGTACATATAGATTGGCAATGCAATAAATTTTATGATATGAATTTAGACATCAATAAAAAATAACGAATTTAAAATTTTCTTTAACTTATAGTTACAAAGAATAACTTTAAATAATTTAAATAATTATGCAAAATTAATAAAATAAAAACAAACAAGTTTAAATTTTTCTTCAATTTAAAGTTACAAAGAAAAACTTTAAATTATTTAAATAATTACGAAGAAAATTTATACATACATAAAGACATAAAAAATCTCAAAAGGAAACCCATAAATAAATTTTATTTCACTCAAATTTTATTACAAAATTTTTATTTACTTAAAGATCTGTTCCAAAATCCAGATCTATCAATCGGATAAGTAAATAACACTTATTTATGGGTATTTCATGTATCCGGTGGATTTGAAGAATTGTTACAAAACGCACCATCACCAATTATAACACCACTCTTGACTTATAACCGACATCAAATTGGGTAGTTGAACTCGATGCTCAACTGTACTAATCTCACCACAATTTGATATCTAAGTCACTTTTGACTTTATTATTAGCCAAGACAAGTTGGTATCACAGTGCGTATACAAAGAACACTTTGGTTCTTATACTCAATAAATTCATAAAGTGTGTCAGTGCTATTGAAATTATAACCCAACACTTTGTTAATATATACGCACTGTTATAAATCTTATATACAAGTAAAGTTCTGTTAGAATAAATAACAAAACTTCACAATATAAATTCACCACCAAATGGAATAATATAAATAAAATAAAAAAAAAAACAAAACCAACCTTACCTTTTAAATTTGAATTTTAGTTGAAAAATTCGTTTACTTGTTGGGGTAAGGCTGTCGCAAAAAAGAAATTCCAGAAATCCGGCTCGGAGGACTAAATGTTGAACCGTGGACTGTATGTGGTTAATGCTGTTTGATAATGTTGGTCTCAATTTGGGCACTACATAAAAGGAACCTTACTTTTTTTGATTTAACTTTCAAGCACTTCTTCACTTCACCGAGATGGGCTTCTTTGATCAAATGTGCGATTGCAAATTACTTCGCACTCGTTTGTTATTTTCCTAGTTTTGCGAATAAATAAACGGTTTCGTTTTGGTTGTATTTTTTTTCCAGATCTGGTTTATTTTTTTATCACAATTTCTTTTTATTTTCAATTGCTATTACAATCATTTACAACACTTAAATATTTATTCAATTTTTTTCACAAGATTTAATTTCAAAATTTCTTTTAACGCACTCTGTCTTTTGGATTCACAAATTAGAATTAATTTTAAGGTCAGCTAACACAAGAAGGAAGCCTAAACTAAACGGGATTACAGTGTAATGTTAAAAAATACCAAAGCTTTACTTAAACTACAGTATAATGTTATAAAAAGCTTAAATTAATATTAAAGCGCCCTCTATTGGTTTTAGTCCTCTTCTAGTTGATCGCCGAGGAAGGGATTTTGCAATCTCCGGACGTAAACAGTCCACATTAAAAATACAATCTGGTGTATATTCCTGAACAATTTGAGGCAACTGATAATCTTTAAAGCTTGAGGCTGCATTTTCATCACTGTCATTCAATTCTCCACTGATTTTTCCAACAGATATTCCATTGCGTTTCTTCCAACGGAATAGCCATGATGTATTTGGCTCAAAATCCTTTTCTAAATTCACTGCAAATTCTTTTGCTTTATTTAAAAGCATCAGGCCAGTTACCACACGCTTTTTCAATATCTGGGTGTTCCCCTTTTCTTTGACGTAATGATTTTAAATTACAGGTGTACGACACTTTTTTTGATTGATTTTTGAGCTATTTTTTATTATTTTAAACGGATTTGTCCACTTAATATTTAGAACTCAATTGTCCACATTTCATCAAATTTTGTTCGTAACCTTTTAATAATTTTAATTTTTTTTTGATACTTAATATAACAAGAGCATCTTTATGTAGTTAATATGTGGCCTTTAAACGAAAATTGACTACAAGCGAAGTGGACTTTAGAACAAAAAGTTTGTATAAAATTCGAAAAAAATCTGCAAGTGACTATGACAGTTTTGGCGTACATCTGATTTTGGCCTTTAAGCAGAATGCTCATTTTATTTATTTTAGTAAACAGAAAAACAAACAAAAAATAAATCCACATTACTTATGAATTGTTCTTTATTAAGCTTAGGTCGGAATGGTAGCCTCTGATATCAAAAAGATTCACTTGAGCACGCATAGTGGCCCGCTATGACGCCACAGGTGGGACGAGGAAGAAATCGGTCAGCGCAAGGGCTGCACAACAAAAGCACGATTACCCCACGCAGGAAAACCAGCCAGAAAGTCGAATAAACGAAGCTATATGCTTGACGTCAATAGATGATAGCTCCGTTAAACTGACAAGAAACGGAGAGCCAAATAACCTATATCTACTCCTAGCAAGAGATGAACACTGACAAAGAAAGTGGATAACAGTCTCCTCTTCCTCAGCGGATCTACACTCACGGGAGAAATCGTTAAATAGGAGCCGCATCCTTTCGGCGTGTCTACTCATAACACAATGGCCTGTAAGCATGGCTACTGTGATTAAGATAATGCCACGACCAAGTCCAAGTAATTGGTTGGTACGCCTTCTGTCTATCAGGGGCCAAGTGAGCCTAGCGGTAGAGCAGGACTCCTCATTGACCCAGGATAGGTTGGTGTCTCGAAAGAATCTCCGCGCAATGGCCAACTTGACCGACGCAAGTGGCATACCCACGTCAATTGAAGAGGATACCGGGAGGATTGCGCCAGCTCTGGCGAGCTCGTCGGCCATACAGTTTCCCGGAATATTACTGTGTCCGGGGACCCAGACCAGTGAGACACTGAAGCGCCCAGAAAGAAGGTTGAGACAGGGGCGACATTTCCTAACGATCCTAGAGTTGTTCACAACACTAGACACAGATCTTATGGCGGTCTGACTGTCGGAGAAGACCGAAACGCGTGTGATAGGAGCACCGTTGACGAGAATTCATTGAGCGGTCCGGTAAATGGCCATCACCTCCGCCTGAAACACACTACAGTAGTCCGGCAGTCGGAGAGAAATGTTCAGGTACAGTCTCCCGGAGTATACTCCGCTACCAACCCCATCATCAAGTCTAGAGCCATCGGTGCAGGAGTTCCGGAGGGAAGACCGCGTCAGGGTCGCAGTCATCCCTACTCGGAATCAAAGAGCGAAAACCCCTGTCGAGACAATACTCCGCAGGGATCGATGTCAATGGTGTCACCAGATCAACCTCCAAAATTAAGGAGTGACCAGAAGGTACAATGTGCCAGAGAGACATGGCATTAAGTCTCGTCGCAGCAATCTTGGCCGCCTGGTGAGAAGCATAGTAGGAAGCCAGTTAAGCATTGCGAACAATGCCCTTGTGGGGGTAGTGCGCAGAGCACCTGTTATATAAATGACCACAGTCTTCTGACCTTATCAAGATGTCTAGCGTTATGCTATTTGCTCACAGCAGTCAACCAGAAAACAACACCATATAGGAGGTTGGGTTCGATAACCGCAGAATATATCCAGCACATTATCCTCGCCCGAAGACCCCATCTGGCTCCAACCACTCTACTGCAGCAGTAAGCAGCACAGGCAGGCTTACATGCCCTTGTAGGCAAATTCTCCCCCTATTTGAGTTTGAGATTGAGGATCAGGCCCAGATATTTAACTTCGGGTATCAACCTGAGTCTGGTTCCGCATATGCTAGGAAGGGGGAAGGTAGGAATCTTATACCTCCTGGTGAATAGAGTCGTATCGGTCTTGGAGAGGTTAAAAGTCAAACCAAAATCCCCACACCAGTCCAGTACGATTGACAGCGCCAAGTTCAATTTATCCGACAACGTCTGTGGACATATTCCCGACTCAGCGATGGCAATGTCGTCAGCGTAAGCTATGGCGTCACTACCAGAGGATTCCAGCCTTCTCTAAAGTGAGTGGAGATAGAACCCGCCTTACGGAGTACTTCTGCAGACCATTCTCTGACAGTGTGAAGCCCCCACTGTGGAGGTTATGATCCTCGACTTAAGTAGCGGCTCTATAAACCTGACCAGATCCTGCCCCAGGTTGAGAGAACTAAGAGTGTCCGGGTCAACGTTGTTGAATGCACCCTCAATGTCCAAAAAAATGGCCAGAGTATATTCTTTAACGTGTATGGGCTTTTCCACCCTAGAGATAAGAGAGTGCAGTGCAGTCTCCACCGACTTGCCCCTAGTGTACGCATGTTGGGAAGGGGATAGAGGTGCTGGATCAATCGAGACCCTAATGTGAACATCTAGGACTCCCTCCAGGTCTTCAGAAGAAAGGAACACAGTGGTCTGAGTGGTCTGTAGTCATTGGATGAAGATCACCCTAGCTATCCTCCCGCTAAAAGGGACATAAAGGAGACTAGCATTGTAGATGGCAAGCAACGAGGGAAGAATTATCTCTTCGCCATGTTGAATGTTACCCGGGATGGTAGTTTTAGCATTATAATATAGTACCGTTTTCTTGGCCTTATAGATTGACCATTCGCCTGTGGCCTTCGCCCTATTAAAGAGCCTGCCACTGGATCGGTGTAGATCATCGATCTCCTGGTTCCACCAGGGCGGTTTCCGCCTGCCCATGTGGGTAGAGGATTTAACAGAGAAAGTGGCCGCCGTCCTGAGCACCGCAGATAGTGTGTCCGCAGCCCTATCCACATCAAAAGGCTGCTACGCAGTCTCTCCCTAAAAATGGTCTAGCTATTTGTCCTATTCACCGGGAGGGACGCCCTAACCGGAGACTCTACCGTATCAATGTTAAAAGTAATGTATCTATGGTCGGAAAAGGAGCATTCCCGAGATACAAGCCAGTCCCTAAGGTTCTCAAAGAAATTGGAGCTAATCAGAGTGGTGTGTAACACTTCCCTTCTATTCGAAGTGAGGAAGGTCGGTTCATCTCCCCGATTAGCTATGACTAGGTTGTTACTAATGATAAAATCAAAGAGACACTCACCACGTTCGTTGGTTCCGAAACTGCCCCACATCAGATGGTGGGAGTTGGCATCGGCTCCGATAATAACTGGAACCCCGCGCAATAGCGCGTTCATCACCAGCCGACCGATGGCTACCTGAGGGGGAGAGAGTCCATAGTCATGGGCCAGGTATGTTGGTGTAAACCAAAGGGTCCTAGATGCAATCTCGACGACCATGGTTGCGGTGTCTCTGTCGCTGAACCTGTGGAGGACAAGAGCGTTAATAATGGTCTTAACCATTATACAAGCCCTAGGCCTACCTGCGTTCTGGACATACGCAATGCGATATCCGTTTGTGTTTAGTCTGAGGTCTGCATCCTCCACTGCTAGACGGAGAAACAGAGCGACGGGGGCAGTTTTGGAGTGATGGTGTTTAATTTGGATGACTCTCAGCATCGGCTAGACCATTGTCACATCAGCGTGCTCTTCGTCCGATAACGATGGGGTTGTGCCCGCGACAAATATCGATGCAGTCGAAAAATTCCCGAACTAGCTCAGAATTTGACTTCAAACTGGTCGAGGAGTGGCGAGAAGAGTGACTGCACACACTTCCGCATTCGACGTCATCAACGATAGGGTTCGGGTAAAGGGGTTCCATGATGGGGTCAGATTGGAAGGGACGGGATCTAGAGGGATAGGTTCCGATGGAGGATGTGAGGAAACGCGAGAGTCCGACTTATAGACCCTTAGCTCAACTGAGCTGAAGCCATAGTTTATCACTCCCACACAGTCATTAATAAGCGGAAAAGACTCTTCATTTAGAATGATCACAGCTTCGCGGTAGTCATCCCACTGGTCAGAAACTTTTGCCACCTTCCAGGTACGAAGGTGATTATTGCTTGCCTTGAGGATCCTCAATATGGCTTCCGGGTCAGATACCCTAGACGTGATTCTCGCTTTGGATCGGAGACGGTTAGGGATCTGGTCAGGAGGGACGGTAGCAAGCCAAGCTCCCGGCCAGACTTCACCTATCAGACTGATAGCCGTTTTATGTAGCTCCTTAGAACGGAGCTCCACCTTGGAGCGTTTAGCAGATTGGAGTGGAGCGTTTAGCTAGGTCGATCTTTGCCTCTTAGGGGCCGCTTCAGCCGTGATTGGAGAGGCGGGGGGGCGGTAATTTTGATGAGCCTTAGCCCAGGCAAATCGACCCCTCTCATCCTCTGAGAGGCGGGTCGGTCGAGCAGGTTCTCGCAATGATCCGCATGGCTAATCTGCTAGTTCTATATTCCCTAACGCTTGCACTCAGAATACTCTTGGCACCCGAAGGTAGATTGGTGCCAGCAGCCTGTGCGTCAGACTTGTCAGCCAATGTCAATGTCGACAGCCGCAGAGTACATGGGCATATTAGCAGCAGCCTTGGAGGTTGATGGATCCTCGGTCGAAGGTGCCAGAACGGGAGGTAGTACAAATTGAATTGAGTTGGATAACTGTTGCCTTAAGATCCAACAACTAGTTTCAGTAATTACATGGTGTTGTTTTTTAAATCTTAAATTCGGGTTTTAAAACTAATTTATAAGTTTATATATTTTTTATATATTAAAGAGAAACAAAAAATTAAAGTAACAAACATTCAGAGTTTGTTTATTTTTATTAAATATTTTTTATAGCCAATTCAAATTTTTAAAGGAAATATTTATATGGTACAAAATAAAAAAAATTCAAAACTTAAAGCTAATTAAATATATTCAAATAAGATATAATATTTAATAATACGTGTGTCCGCCTCGATTCTTAATTACTTCATTTAACCGAAGTGGCATAGAGTTTATTAATTTTTGTAACTCATTTTGGGGAATTTTGTCCCATTTTTTTATTAAAGTTTCTTTCAGCTCTTTTATGGATTTATAAATCATTCCACTTTTGTATATTTCTGCACTCAAAATTCCCCAGAGGTTTTCAGCAGGATTTAGATCGGGACTAAGTGGTGGCCAGTCCAAAACAGCTATATCCTTTTCTTCAAAAAATGCTTTGGTCCTTTTGGCTACATATATAGGGGCGTTGTCTTGCTGAAAAATAAAATTGTTTCCATAATTTTCTTCAGCAAATTCAACGAAAACATTGTCCAGTAATTCCACATAGTTCTCTGCATTCATTTTATGAGAAATAAAACAGATTGGAGAACGTGCTCTGTATCCAAAAGCAACCCAAATCATTAAAAATCCTCCCTGAGAATTACGTGCTATTCTGGTTCGCGTATCACCTCCTTTTTCCCTCCAATAATATTTGAATCCATCAGGTCCATCAAGGTTGAATTTTTTTTCATCACTGAATATAATATTATTATTTTTCAGCGAAAGCCAATCTAGCTGCCTTGTTTCTAGGGGTTAATCGTGGTTTGGGTATCATTTTTTGTTTTTTCACATCTAGATCTTCATTTAAAATTTGATTAATCCGTCTCTTGGTTACGTTTAGTCCCAGCTCCGACTTTATTTGGGTACAACTAAAATTATTTGTTATAGCTAAGCGCTTTATTGATCGTTTATCGCGGTCGGCCAGTATTCGTTTTCTACCAGATCTCTTTTTAGTGCCGTATGATTTTGGATCCGTCAAATAATTAGATTAGATCTCTTAACTCGGTTTGCTATAGACTTTATTGAGTACCCATTTTCCCCTCAACGACTCAATCTGCGTACGTTCTACTAATGAAAGTTGGGTTCCACGGGGCATTTCTACCTAAAATTCAATAGTTTTTACACAAAGAAAAATTATTTAATTGTTTATAGTAATATTCTTTTATACTTACGCCAAATAATAATTTTTGCACCTAAAATTTTGTTTCGGTTGTAATAATCTGTTAACAATTTTACTTGTACCATATAATTATTTCATATGAAATAATATAACGGTAAATTCATGATGTCGATATCAGAGAAGTTATTATTGTTGGGAAGAGAATTGATGCAGCGTTGTAATAAGTAGCATTAAAAATTAGTTTTTACTACAACTTAATCAAAATATGTAAAATAAATTTGTACCATATATTCTCTTCCTTGGCCGTATTTAAGTCATCATATTTAAATGTGTCTGAAGTTAGTTACAAAAGTTGAATTTTTTTTGTATAGTGTATGTTGAGTTAATAGTTTCGTTACGATCAAGCAGCATTTGGGATATAGCCGACAAAGCTAACCAGTTTTCTGATATGAGCAAATAAAATGCTCTGAATAACTAAGATAAAAAATAGAATGTAATAAACGGACAGTATGGGTTGGAAAGCCATAGTATCAAGGACTTAAACACGGTTTTCGGGGATCGGATATATTAGAAATCAGCTAGTTTCCAAAAACTTTTAACTTATTGGTCTGTATGATCCAATTTTTGTGTTAACTTTGGTATTCTTAGGTATAATCTTATCTAGTACAACCCTTGTCGATCTTTAAGTCTCAAAGTTGCATTAAAAATTAAAAGAAAGATTTTAATTGCTATACTTGACATTTCAATAAATATCTTATTACGCACAGACAAAGTCCTGCAATAGATTTTTTCATTTCTCGAAGCTAAATTTATGGTGGTAGAGGTCGTTATCAAGGGTAGGTTATCTTTTTCAAGATCACTCACCCAACAACCAGTTTTGTCTCGTAAAGAAGGTTTGAATGCGACAGGTCGCTTAATGCTACACAACGAATAATTTGATTCTGGTGTTGAATTAATACATTCCAAATATTTGGCAAGAGATAAAGTTCTATCCGATTTTAGATGTTGGAGGTGATCTGTTTAGTTGCCATTCTCTATGATCCCTTTGCTGCTGTTTATTTTAGTTATTTTTTATTTGTTATTAGTCATAGCACAACAAGATATTAATCTTATAAATGAAAGTGCTATGGGAGTACAGCAAAGAGTACAAAAATGAAACGTAATTGATAATATAAGTAATAAATACAAGGAAGAATATAAAAATTGAAATGAAGTAGAACATGTTATAATCTCAGAAAATATAGCAATCGATGTAAAAAATTGGGTTAAAAACGAAATGAGCATACATAAGCAAAAAAAAAAAAAATTGGGAGTATAAAGAACAGGATATACAAATATAAAGAAATGTACACAAACAAAGAAAAATATACATACCAACCTAACCAGTATTAATTCATACACCGCGCTTTCTGTTGATATCCCAACATTCAAAACTATATATTTTGGAAAATAATAATGATTGCACAACAAGTGTTACATTTTTTGAAAGGTAATTTTATTATATAATTTTATTATCAAAAATGTTTATACATATAGCAGTAAGTCTTTCCTAAATATAAGCTTAAACAAAACTTCATTTTTTAAAAACATAAAATACTTGAATACTATTAATTCATACAGACTAAAATAAATACAAATGACATACTTTAAAATTGAGTAACATCCCCTTTATTTTTTATGACAGCATTTAAATGTTTATTCATGGTATTTACCAAATGCTGGCACTCTTCTGGCCTTACTGAGTACAAAATATCTTTTATTTTATGCTTTAATCCAGTCAAAGTTGTTTCTGGTTACGCAACCGTCTCTTCATTAATACCCAACGTTTTTTATGGGATTAAGATCGGGACTAGAAAAATTCCAGTCTAAAACATTAATCCTGTTATCTTGAAGCCAATTTTTTCTATGGCAGGCAGCTCCGTCCTGCTGAAAAATGAATTCTTCAAAATCACTTAGACTGTTTATCGATGTAAGCAGGGATTGCTCCAAAATTGTACAATACTTTTGTGCATTTAAAACGCCGTCTATAAAATAAAGCTTCCCTACACCCTTTGCTGAAAAGCATCCAAATAACGCGGTTGAATCTATCGAATTTAGTCCTGCTAAATAAGTATGAAGGCTGTTTTGAGATAATGATCTTGTGGAGGAGAATAAGTTACTTAATATTTAAAAGGTTAACAAAATTAATTCCAAATATCTGATAAGAAAATTGTGAGATGTGACCGCGTCGTCCTCTAATAAATACATATCTGGCTATATTATTGCAAGCCAAGTTAAGTTTGCGCCTGTCATCGGTATCACAGTTTGCGAAACTTTCAGATCCGTATAAAAGAACAGAAATCAGGTATGTTTTGGCCAGTTGCATTCGTATGGCAAAGCGAATCGAATCTATTACAGCCCATAAGTTTTGAAGCATACCACAACCTCTACCATTGATGACATTAATGTGGTTAGACCACATTAGCCTTCCATTAAATGTAACACCCAGATTGTTTGCCGATTCAACAAAGTCTATTTGATTTCCCCTGATAATTATATCTGGCAAAACAAATGCTCTCTTTGTTCGGGAAAGCAATAAACATTTAGATTTGGAGGGATTTATAAAAAGTTCATTGGCTTTAGCCCAGTTGTCAATTTTCTGCACATCAAAGTTAATCGAGTCTATACATAATTTGGTGTTCTCGATACGAGTGCTATTATAAAGCTGAACGTCATCAGCGTACATATGTATGACATCAGGTAAGTCGCTAATGTAAGCACTGATTCCTGAGGAATACCCTTTCCAACGTTTAACGAATTCGAAATAAACTCGTTGTGACCTGTTTATAAGATAGGAATGTATAAGGCTATAAGCCGAATCAGAAAACTTAAAGAGGTTTGTAGCTTCTTCAATAATATTTTGTGATCAACTGTATCAAAAGCCTTGGTGTGATCCAAAAGAGCTAAAAACGCAATGTAATTTTTATTCATTTTCAACCTAAGGTCTTCAACTACTTCAACTCCTAGCCTTCATAAATCCCTATTGCTAATCAGACAAGAAATTATTACTTACGAGAAAATTATGTATTTGTCTAGCTAGGAGGTTTTCCATTACTTTAGAAAGGAATGGAAGAATGGCGATTGGCCTGAATTGGTTGTTGGATTTAGGAATGGAAATGATTTTCGACTGTTTCCAATCATCAGGGAAGGAGGACATAGTTAATACTGTATTGAATAAATGAGTAAAATAAGGCAAGAGTCTAGGCGACAAAGATTTTAAGAACAGAGCATCTAAGTCATCGATATTATTAAAATCACCGTATGTAATATGCTTGTTTTAGGAACACACAGACAGGTTATAAGTTAAGAACATGATCTTAAGATTTTCACCACAATTGGACATAGAAATATTTTCGTCATATGGGGTTCTCAACCGTATATTTGTTGATTAATACGTTAATTAATACGTTCAATCATCCTCATATTTGTGATTGATGTACAATAAAATATTGATTTGAGACCGTAAGAATTGTAAACGATTCGTCTAATGACAATTAAGTAAAGCCTCGACTTGAATCCAATCTCCAGGCACACATTTGATCACTCCGAAATCAATCTTGCATATCCGTAGACCAAGCGTCACGCGGCCTCTAAGTAAAATAAGCAGTGATCCCCAGGATGTGCGTGTGGGATTATTGTCTTCAGCTGCTAGAAAACTTGTTCCTAAACACATATAGATGTTATGAATTTACATTAGAGAAATGATTATGATTTTTGAAAAACCAAAACTTTGACTGATACTTGTGTAAACATAATTAATAAAAGTAAATAAAAAACTTTTGTAAAATGCTATTAACTATGTGTTTTTAAAATTACATATCCCTTAAATTACATTCCCTTAAAAAAACTATAATAATATAAAAATCAATACATATATCAATTTAAACAACAAAGAAAATAATTGCAGCAAATCAAATTTTAAACACATATGACAAAACAAAACAGTTAAAATAGAATAACAAATATTATACATATCTGTTAGCACAGAAAACATTTATGACTTCGGTAGGTAGATAGAGGCGGCTGGATTGACACATTTAAGTCACATAAGGCCCATTGTGAAATCATAGACTTCCCATTACTCAAAGTCTTTTAGCAGAATGTCCGTGAAGCGGCTACCTTAGATTTACGTCTATGAGTCTCTCCAAGGTTTTCAGTAGGAAGGAATGGACACTTATGGGTTCTTAGGTGAGGTGGGGGAGTTTCTGCCCGTCTTCGGTATGAAGATCACTTCTACCTTACACCATTCTGTTGGTATGTATTTTAACTGAATACTGGCAACGAAATTTTTTCTAAAGTGTTCATGATCTCATTAAGTGAATTCGTGAAACCATCAAAACAAATCCAGACATTGGAAAATCAATTCCCTAATAATTACCATTGCTTAAGTAATTCATTTCTATTATTTAAATGTAAACTAGTTTCTTTGTTAAACAATTAGTAATTAATTTAATAAAATAATATTATTTCCATTCTAATTAGTTTTTTAAAGGTGGAAATAAAAAGGTGCTAAATAAAAAGTTTGCTAAGTTTGTGTTTTTTTGTTTGAATCAAAGTAAAAAATAAATAATGCGCGCGCAACGTTAAGGTTGCAGCGAAAAGGAAATGATAGCATGGCCGGTCTTACCATAAATGCCACTATTGGAATGTAAGAATAATACTATTCTTCATTCAAATTTTAATAAAATAAAAGATGTGTAAGAAAAATTTTGTAAAAAAAATTAATAACAAATATCACCTTAATTAAGAAAATATAAATTTTATAAAAAAAGATAATCTTTCAATTAACAAATAACCACATTATTTAAGAATATTTAAATTCAAGAAATTACATTTTTTTCTTTGTAAGTATCTGTTTAACTGGTTACTATGGTGATTCCTACGGGACACTAGAGAACATGTAATTACTAATACAATCACTCACTGTTGCCAATAGTGATAATAAATCGTCTTATAATTATTTTTCATAAACAGTTAACAACATAAGTGAAATGTTCAATCCACAAAACTTAGTAAGGCTCACGATTTTAAGTATTCCAATTCCAACGGCAACAAACCATATAGATAATTGTGGCAATTTAGAGGAAACTATAAATCACGATTCATACATTGGAGGTGAGGACCAGATGATAGATGACAGAAAATTAGAAAGACCCCGACGTAGTGAAATGTATGGGGAAATTTTCAGGGAATTTATGTTCTAGAAAAAGTTGTTTGATAGTCCGATTAACTTTAAAATACTTTGGGATTTTAAACATAATTAAAACCAGCGCAGACACCGTACTTGAATCTTGCAATACACTCTAAAATTGGGACTGTATCTCGAAAAGATGTTGTCTTGCATGGATATAGGAAGAAAGAGGCACTTGACGTGACGAACAAACTTGTGGAGATAAGGCACTGGATGACTTTACAAGAGCTGTAACGGGTAATTTATCATTGCATTTAGAGATAAAGGAATTAAAAGATCTTCCCTACGCATTCCATCAATGTCTGAAAATGGATAACTAATTTGGGAGTTCAAATTTTGAAAATTTACGAATGTATCGCAACCACCAGCAGAACAGGAAAATCTTTTACCTTCAACCAACAAAAGTACAGGTCAGTAAATTCGGTAGGATTTTGTTAAAGATCTAATCAAATGCCGATGGCTCAAATATATTAAAATCGAAAATTTGGTGCCATCAAAGCCAAGCTTACCTAAGTGTCGGCCGGTAGAAATAGGCCAATCAAGGAGGTTAAATAAACATAACTTATATGAATATTGCTATCAAAAATTATAGATTTCTTTGGAAAAAGACTTATTGACTCACCTAAACGGAGAACGATTCCGAATAAATTACAAAGATGTTTCCATATAGTTACTAAGGAAAAGAATAATCATTAAATTTAGACTCACATGAGTATCAAGAACAAATAGTCGTTACACCAACTGCACATGCGTAAGGGATGCATTTTTATTTATTTTTTCAAGTGTGCAACAAACTTTTTTAATTTTAAATTTGAAGAAAAGAACAACTTTTTGGTTAAATTCTAACATTTGTTATTTTTGAAGTTCTGTAACATTTATTATTTATAAAAGTTATTTAAAATCGATACTTCATATATTTATTGGCCAACTTTTCTTACGAAACTTATGGACACGCAGCTAAGCAGATAGAAGCTGCGTGCAATATGTAGAAACTATAGTTGTGTATTTCACGAACGTAACGTAACGTACCGTAGCGAACGTTCTCTTTTTAGCATATGGTGAGCAATGTAAACCGAAACGTTCTCTCTCGTTAGCAAAACACAACGATTTGTATAAAATAGACATTTAAACATGAGTGATGGGGCTATTGTATGAAGAGTTGCATTGCGGCACAATTGCTCTTTTTGGTACTTTCATGATTATTTATATAAAACTTTTAAATTTTACATGAACATAATGATTTTTTATCTTTTGATTAAAATAATAATAAGAAATTATTTTATATGAAATAAATACTTATTGTTATGATTCTATTGACACACAAAAAAATCTAAACAAAGTAAATAATAATACATAGGTATTTTGAGTGACGAAGTTGTACGAATTCCCCTTTTTGGTACTTTCATATATATTAATCTTTTAAATTAGTACACAAATGATTTTTCTTTAATTATTATTATGATTGTAATGTCTAAACAAACTGTGAAATAAAATAAATAAATAATATGTGGCAATGTGATGCAAATGCCCTTTTTGGTACTTTCCTATTTGTAAGTAATTTTATTTAATCTCTAAAATTTTTAAATACACATACATAACATACATAATTGGCCATTACAACCCTTCAGTCAGGATTACGACCTAGCTTTTAAATACATATACTTACAATTCTAATGTGTATATACAATTATAAAAATATTTTTTATTAGTATTATTCAAGCTAGAGGTATTGCTTTGCAATTTAATAAAAAAAATAGAAAAAAAAATAATTTTAATCGAACTTATATCTAAATTTCATAAATATTTATAACAACATAAAATTTAAGAAGCAAATATAACTCCATCCAATTGAGGTCCAATTGGTACTTTTTTAATTTTGCTTTACCTTAACAACACTCATCATTATTTTGAACACCTGACTTCGTGCAAATGCCTGTATACCAATTTCTTTGCATTGTGTTATGTTCGTGTTCTGTGTTGCTTTGTTTTCTGTTTAGTTTTTATTTACATTCTTCGTTGACAGATGTCACGCTTGAGTAACCAGTCCTTTATTCTTATTCGTTCTTTTATTTTGTTCATCGTTCGCATGTGTGGCGTTCCTATTGAATGGCACAAAATACACAGAAATGAAAACTATGACGTTTAGAAAACGCTCATAACAGCAGCCTTTAATGGCGAAATGTTATATTTTCTGCGAAGATAATGTGTTAGAAGCAACAGAAATACAAAGTGAAAACTGGCGGATAGAGTAGAAAAAAAGTAAAATTAAATAAACATTTATTCAGTGTTCAAAAAGAGAAAATTTGGAAAATATTTTAATTTCTTCAATGAAAATTTTAAAAATTCCGAAGTATTTGAATATTGATCAAAATGTGGGTGATTTTCGGTCACAATGAATATAGTTTCTTGTGCAAACGGCAGTTAAGAAGCTAAATAAAAAATTGTTCTTCCTGAATGTTGCCAATATTTCTTAATTTTTTGACCGAAAAAGTTAAAAGTTATTATTATTGTTAATCCTTATTATTATATATCAATAGTTTCACACAAAAATTACATTTTTTATTAACACGCGCCAATATAAAAAAACTCACTCCAAAAGCTAAACAATATAAATAAACAAAATAGAGAAAAACAGAGAGGGACAGAAATACTTTTTGGTAATATTTGGTATCCCTTTCACATTTCGCCATTAACTGTCAAAATTCCGTTTCCTTGCTGGTTTATACCACAGCTAACGTTTATACTGTGTTGAATGGTAGTGGCATCACCGGCGGTGTTACCACATATTAAAAAAATAACTTGTAGAAACATTTTTTCCATAAAAAAACTAAAAATTCAAAAAATAGCAAAAATAAGCAAATAAAAATAAATAGCATGGTTTCATAACACAAGTGACTCAAAGTATCTGTTCATTTGAGAACATTTGCTTTTAATAAAATAAGTGGGAAGTGAATTTTTCTTTTATTTTCATACCACAATTTCACTTGTTTGAATTGTCAAAAAAAAAAAGCGGTTGTGTATGCGTATAAAAGCAATCTACCTTTATAATTGTGAAAATAATAAAGGTTTTTTGAATAATGGATTTTAACAACAATAATTTGTAAGTGTATACATATATGTTATATAAAGAAAAAAGTATAATTAGGAATATGAAGTTTTCTAAAAGTTCTAAAAGTTGGTTGAACTAATGGAACACTACCCACAGCTTGCATCGAGTAGCCCTGCGTTCGAAAGCAGCACAGAGTCAGTTGAAGATACATGGAACGGCATCGCGGCGAAAATCAAAACATTGGGTACATACTTACAAATTTATCTGAGATTACATACACACGTACATTTCTAATGTAGTCAAGTTTTTTCTTTCTTATAAATGTTTATTAAATTGTTTTTGTTTTTAATAAATTACTCAAAAAAAAATACAGATATAGTTTTATATCAATTATTTTTTTTATTTCACACCTTGTTTCTCTTGCAGCAGTTTTCTCATTAAAACCTTCAACATCGCCATCATCCACATCCTTATTAGATGAAGGCTCCCAAAGTACATCGGAATTAGACTCCCAATTGCTTTTATAATATATGCAAATGTTGTGAATAATATAACATGTATTTAAAATTTTAGTAACCTTTTGGGGATAGTAGTGCAATCCTTTCGATCTTATTATGCTTCGACCGATTTTTTAAAACACCATTGCAACTCTCAATAATGTTTAGTATTTTGCAATGATTTTCATTGTGCTTTTTGCCCAGAGAATTTGTGGGATTCCTTACAGGTATCATTAAGTACGGCTGTATCTTGTACCCGAAATCACCTGCGTAAATAAATATGAGAATTAAAACTACATAAAATGTATCGTAAATATTAACCTTAGCTAGGCAGTAATCCTGACTGAAGGGTTGTAATGGCCAATTATGTATGTATGTAAATATTAACTTCAACATTTTACCTAGAACTTAAATAAGTGGTTTGTCCCGCTTTGGTCCCAAACAAAAGAATCATGGTTTGCTCCTGGATGCCCTTGCATCTACATATGTTATCACCATGTTCGAAACCCAAATCTAAGAAAAAATGTATGCATTAATAAATCAAAACCTTTTACTATACATCTAATTAAAATACTCACCTACATTACGTTAATACTATAAAAACCTTTTCTATTATAATATAGGTAGTTTTTTCCATTTCCAGGGGCTTTTATGCGAACATGTTTCTCATCCACACATCCCACAACGCCAGGAATATTACCAATTTCAAAGAACTTTTCTTTGATTTTGTTCTCTTCATCTGTATTTAGCAAGTCGTTTATAGTCGTCGTGACCTGGGACTTAGACATTGATGAGCAATATTTACTGCCTACGGATGCTTGACAGCCACCGGTAGCAAAAAAAAAATGTAGCAAGTTTGGTAGGAGCTGGTATGTGGGTAATTCGAAATGCTACTTTTAATTTCGGAATTATCTGTTTAAGCAGCATGGAAAACACTTCTTTGTTCACCTGAAATATTGCGATGAATCTTAAAAATATTAATTTATGGTATATTTCTTCGACATAATCCCTTTCACTGTCACTTTCTGTTTCATTATCGAAAAATATTTCTATTGATAGAACATTGTATTTTTTATTTATATTTTATTATATTCCACGCACGGAAGAAAAATTTGTTTTAGTAAACAAAAAGAAAATTTTTTATAATAATAAACAAAATACAGGGTTGCCTTGTCTTTGTTATTTATATTTTAACATGTAAAAAAACTCAACGGTATAATAAAAATATATCTTGGTAAGAATATAACTTGACAAGATGTAATAATAACGTAAGTCAGGCAAATATGTTATAAAAACTCATTTCCTTACGTATTCGCTGTGTAGCGAGTGTCTGCCTGTCAACAAGCTTATGAAAACATGCTAAAAATACTTTTTTATTTAACTAAAAGAGTTTCTTAGAAGAGAAATGCCAACAGAAATTCTTATTAAATATTCAAAAATAAATCACATGCTTTTAAAGTGATTCCAGAACATAAATGAATTAATAAAAATGAAAAAATGTTAAATACTACAATTTATTTAAAAATGAAAAATCACATCACAAATATGTTCTTATTTTATTCAATAAGGTGAGATAAATTTACACGGAATACATTAATTCCTTAAAATTTATATATGTATTGTTTACATCAGTTTAAATATAAAAAAGTTATACAAATTGAGGAAAAGAGTAGAGGTGTTTAAAAGTACGGAACTACATAACATACGTACATAATTGGTCATTACGACCCTTTAGTCAGGATTACGACCTAGTTTCTCGCACCACATATGTTGTGCGCGTAAATTTAAGTGACGGGACCTACAGTTTAAAGTCGAGTCCGAACGACAGATTTTTGAAAATCTTTCCATGGCAATTATATTTACTCTCAGAGTTTTTGCCGGAAATCTGCTGAGAAGAAGTCACCAAACAAATATATTTTCATATCTCGTTTCTGTTGGAGATGCCTGACCTGAGGTTTGAACCGAGGCCTTATGTCTAATAAGCCAGCACACTATATACTAGACCACGGTGACTACTATGCACTAAACTATTGAATTAAAAAAAACGACCTAGTTTATTACATAGAACTGAACTAGAAAGAGCGAACACTCATAAGTCCTATAACTATATAACTTATCAGTTTAGAAAATTAAGAAACCGTAGTCTTCCTTACTTCGAAATTGGGTTACATTTATTTTCGTGTAAAATTTTTTAAAATTGCCTTTTTTATATTATAAATTCATTTTTAATTTTTTATATAAAAACTTTTGTATGTTATTTTATGGGTTTGTGCGGAAAGTAATCGTTCCGTTTTTACCCGAAAGAGGATTTAATTGTAATTTTTGCACCCAACTTCAACTTCACTTAAGCCGTATAAGCTTTGAAAGCTCATATAGTAAGGCTTGCGTGTGAAAAATTCCAATTAATTCTACGCAGTAGCATTTTCGACGTATCTTACTGTTTTACTACAGAAAGGGTAAAAATGTTGTTCAAGCCAGAAAGAAATTGGCCGAAGTGTACGGAAAAGCTGTGTTGACAGTGCGCCAGTGCCAGAACTGATTCGCTAAATTTCGATCCGGCAATTTTAATATCGAAGATGCACCAAGTTCGTGGAGGCCAGTTGAAGCTGATAGAGACCACTTTTTGGCCACTTAAAAGGCCTGGGATTATCCTCGAAGCTCGATGTATGGGTTCCCCATGTTCTCACAGAGAGAAATCTGTGTCGCGACATTGACGTCTGCGATTCGCTTTTCAGACATCACGAAAATGATCCAAATTTGAAGCGCATCATCACTGGGGACGAAAAATGGGTTGTATATAACAAAGTCAAACTCAAGAGGTCATTGAAAAAAAAGATGAACCGGGTCAAACCATTCCAAAGTCGATATTTACCAAAAAAAAGTTATGCTGTCTGTTTGGTGGGATTTTAAAGGAACCGTTTTTTAACTTTTACCGGATAACACAACGATTAATTCGGAAGTCTACAGTCATCAGCTGGACAATCTGAATGATGCAATTCAGCAGAAAAGCCCCGAACTATTCAACAGGAAAGGTGTAGTGTTTCAAAAAGACCTCACACAAGTTTGGTCGCTCGCCAAAAGCTTTCACACCTTGAATGAGATACAATGCCACACCTACCATATTCTCCAAACGGTAAAATCTTCACCTTAAATGAGAAGGACAAAAACCACCTCGATCAGTTTTTTGCCAGTAAAGACTCAAAACGACCAATATATAATTTAATAAAGTATTTGCTTATTATTATTAAAAAAAACGAAATTACTGTCCGAATAACCCAATAATTTCGTTAAATTTATTTAAATATTTTTTATTTCCTAAAAATGTGAATTTCTAGCTTTTCAGACGAACACTTGATTGTCGAACACAGTTGTCAGTATTTGACGCTTGTGACAGTTCTATTTGAAATATGAAAACCAAAAATTTTAAACAGAAAAATCGATATCCATTTCCTTTTTACTCAATTCAATAAAAGCATGTTATGAAGTATTAAATGAATTTTATGACTGGCATGTCATACAGTAGTAGGTCAAAAGTTTGTTTCAGTTTATGATTGAATATATGAAGTTTTGTTATTATTTGATAAGCTCAGTGCCCAAATCGATTAACTCCATAATATAAAAAGTTGAGAAAGGCGATGAAATAATGTAAATTGTTTTTTAAAATTCCCTTTGCAATATAAATTCAAATATATATTGTAGAATACATAAATACATATATAGCTTTCATCTAATGGTATATAAAATTAGTAAGAAAGAATATGTAATGTTATAAATTTCATGTGATTGGTAAAGTTAATAACAATTTACTGGAAAACCTGTACGGTTAATGATTGGGTTTTTTAAAGGTTTTGTTGAAAAAATCTTTATGTGTCATTTGGATTAGATTAAATGGTGCTTTCTTTTTGCACGTTTTGATTATATTGGGCCAATCATCTGGTAAATAAATGTTTCGAAATTTTTTTCTTGAGATCCACTAGATCCTTCAGTTTCTGGCCAAACAAACATGTGGCCAATTATTTTTACTGAATTCATGACATCCTAAATTATAAACATATAAACTTTGCTTATAATGAGCTATAGATTTGGTCAGTTTGGGAAAGGCTAAAGCGTTTTCTAAATCGAAAGAAAATACAAAAAGTTTTTCTGAAGCTGCCATTCGATCGGCAGCCATTTGACTGTGAGCCCGTTCTGCAAATTGATAACTGTTATCATTCAACGGTTTCTAGTGGTGCATTTGAATTGCGTTATTGAAACGATTTACATAAGAGTATGGAGTTAATCAAAATGTCTTATGAAATAAATTATTAATTATTCAATGGCCAAAAGAATTTTGTCGTTTAATGGTGTTAATCTTTACTATTCAGGAAGTTATAATAAATATATAAAGTTATGTCTATCCGAAGTTCTTTGACACTTAAATTTAAGATTTTTCAAAAAGTGGAGTTAATCACTTTGTGCACTGAATATTATAAACATTTATGAATATTATTATTTATTACTTTGTTATTGATAATGTTTTCATGTTGGCAAATAATTTATTAAAATGCATTTACATACTACATTTTAGCACTCCACATCACATCACATCCACTAACGTATCTGTGACACATACTCTGAAACAAAACAAAAAAGGATAAAAAATAATATCTGACCATGTCTTTAATACTCCATTAAATGAGTTTGGGAAATGTTCACGGGAGTAGACAGAATAATACAAAATTAATTACACAACGCTAAACTAACAAAATTGTGTAACGTCAACGTTGCTTTCTAATAAAACATCACACACTAACATCTTCATCAATATAACTAACATAAAACAAATAATATCGATATGTTGTATTTCAACATCACCCGATAAACAACTACTCATAACACCGCCCGTGTGCATACAATCAAATCAAATTAACTAGTGAATTAGAGTTCGACTTTGAAGTGAAGAGACGTATACAAAACCAAGTGTTTTTTTCTCTATTTTCTCTCCTCTGTTATTATTACTTATTACATAGATAAACCACCAGATATTGGAGCGATATATAAACCAATTATCATTGATAATAAAAAACTCTAAACAGGAGTAATTAATCCTGGGCCAAAATATTTGGTCCTGTCAAGAGTAAAAAGTGATGATAACCTCTCGAAGGTATCACCCTTTCTAATAAAGAAAGTAATAGACTCGATTTGTGAAGGTGAAGTAATTAGCTGCAATAAGCTAAGAAATGGCACAATTTTAATTAAAACAAAAAATGAACATCAAGCACATAAATTAGTTAAACTATGTTCACTTTCCTCTTCGTTTGAAGTGACTGTTTCTGAACACAACTCCCTCAACTACTCAAAAGGAGTTATATATTGCAACGACCTGCGTGGAATTCCTGAAGAAGAAATTATCGAAGAACTAAAGGGAAAAAACGTAAGTAAGGTTGAAAAGATAGAACGAAAATCCCCTAACGGTAATATAGAAGAGACAGGCCTGATAATTTTTACGTTTACCACAATCAATTTACCAACTGTAATCTCCATTGGTTATGAAAATGTAAGAATCTCCTCCGTTGTAGGAACTGCTTACGTTACGGACATATAGCTAAATTATGTAAAGACGCCAGGTTATGCTTCAATTGCTCAAAAGAATACCATATTTCAGAAGACTCTGACGAAGTATGCGAATCAACAAGAAGTTGCATTAACTGCAAAGAACAAAACGAAGTTTTTGACCATGCCACAACCGATAAAAAATATCCAACTTTTCTCAAAGAAAAAGAAATTCAAGCAATCATTACGCTTGAGAAGGTAAGCACAACGAAAGCAATCAATTTGTTCAAAGAAGGCCATCCTAATATGCATAAATCATATTCCTCAACTCTGAAACCCCAAACCTCTTTAAATGGAATACCTTCCCATCAAACAATAACATCACAAGATAAAAATAACAATTTTACATACAACAATAATATTACGAACACCAACAGTAATAACATAAATCAGCTGACAGCAGATAAAAACACACCAAGTACATTAGTAGATTACTCCACTGTAATCTCCGATATAGAGATCTCAGACACTTAATTAAACGATATACAATTGAACAGCAGATCACCTCTCTTAACATCGAACTTAACCTCAAACCAACCAACAACTAGCAACGCATTTCTCTTACCTAAGAATACATCGAACAAAAATACACAAAAGCTTAAGAAAAAATTAACAGGCTCACGTAAAAGGAAATACATAACTTCCCTTAATACTCCTCTTAACACCATGCTACCGATCATAACATACCTCTTAAATAACATTAATACCCTATTTTTTTTTCAATACTATTCAGCCTTACATATATCAGACAAGTTACAACAAACATTAAATTTTCTATCGTACACTCTTTTACTAACCAAATATACAATTATGAATTTATAAAAATTACAATTATCACAATCTCTTTATACACTTTCTTTATATCAACAACAACTGCTTATATTTGTAACTGTTTACATTTATCATGTTCTACAACAAGAAAAGCTGTAACGAATTCTCTCTTTAAAATTATATATAATTATAGAATATGTGTTCTTCTCTTATTTTTACTAATTTCTACTCTCTATATACATCTCAAAAAGCAATTCTTGAACTATCTCTCTTTAAGTCGCTCTTAATCGTTATTAACATTAATATCAACTCTTACACACCAACTGTAACTAAATTAGAACAAGAAACAAAAAACTATTAAATATCTCGCTTATTTTAAGAGTAACGATATCATCTTATATCTCAAATATAATAATTCCGTTTTTTGTACATTGCTGGTAATTAAATTTATCTTCATATGTGCAAAAGAATTTATTAGTAAAATTAATTTACATTACCTAAAACTGTATGATCATACTTTTAACATAAATTATAAATGACAAGTAAAATAATACAATGGAATATGAATGATTACCTTAACAATTATAATAATTTGTTATTACTAATGAATCAATATTCCCCTAAAATTATTGCCCTACAAGAAACTTATTTACATTCCCTATCAACCACCTCTATCCCAATTAATTATAACTTATATTCGACAAATTCCACCACCACTCGATATGGAGGAGTGACACTTTTAATCCACAATTCAATAGAACACAGACTTATAGCACTACAAAGGGACCTTGAAATAATTTGTCTTGAAGTGAAATCTGGAATAAAGTTTAACATTGTTAGACCATACATTAATCCCCAAATGAAACTCCAGACGACTAATTTAAATAATACTTTCGGTAACCTTATCTCACCAACGATTATCTTAGCAGACTCCAATGCATGGCATAGATCTCGGGATTCTTCATCTGATAACATTCGAGGAAGAATAATTGAAAACTACATAACGAACTCTCCTTTTGTTCTCTTAAATGACGGATGGGCAACACATTGAAGCAGTCACGGTAGTTTTACACATACAGATCACACATTCTGCTCGTCCTCACTTGCCCCGAGTATTAGTTGGAAGACGGATAATAATTTGTTTGGAAGCTACCATTTCCCCATAATAATCTCAATCCACCTTCAACAGGGGCAACATTCACGTATATCCCTTAAACCTACATTTAAAACAAAACAATCAGACTGGATCACATTTAGGGAAATCTGCTCCCACTTAAATGCAAGAAGACAATCGATAACGAAATCAACAAAGAAGCTGCAAATATTCGGAAAATTGTAGTAGTAGCTGCAAATCTCTCATTTCCTCAAAGTTCAACAAATTCTAACCCAAAACATGTCCCATGGTGGAATCGCAACCTTAACAACTTAAAAAAAACAAAGAAATACTGCTTGGAATTTATTTAAAAGAAACATAAACGAACAGAGCTTAATAAGATACAAAAAAAAGGGAAATTAAAATTGAAAAAATGAAATCAATAGGTAAATTCACAACAGCTATAAATCCATCAACTCTAATAGAACGACTGTGGAAAAATATAAATAAATTTACTGGAAATAAAACTCATTTCAACATAGATAGCCTATATACAGACAACACTTACTCAACACTAACTACCAATAAAAATTATATTGCAAATATCTTAAACAAATTTTGGTCTGATAACTCAGCTGATTCTAATTTTCCTGCTGAATTTCAAATATAAAAAAATAGGGCTCTACCGGATTCAATAATCCCATCAATAACGGCTGAAAAGATTGAGAACGATATCTGCTTCTCCGAACTCACAAACGTACTTCACTCTTTAAAGGGGAAAACACCAGGATTAGACAGAATCTCATACCCAATGTTAAAGCAATTATCGTTTGATAAGAGTAAGACTAGTCAAACTCTATAATAATATATTCAAATCTAGAATTCCACAGCAATTCAAAACAAGTATCGTAGTTCTCATATCCAAACCTAGATAAGACTCTACCTAACTCATATCGTCCAATTTCACTTAATTCTTGCTTATCAAAGGTTCTTGACAAAATCATTGCAAATAGACCCACTGGTCGACTGGTAGCAGATGAGCGACTGCGTGGGATTCCGGTTACTATCGAACGTGGTGAGTGCTTCTTTGATTTTATTATTAGTAATAGCCTGGTTATAGCTAATCGGGGAGATGAAGCGACCTTCCTTACTTTGAATATAAGGGAAGTGTTGGACATCACCCTGGTTCGCTCCGATTTCTCTGAAAACTTTAGAGACTGGTTTGTATCTCAGGAACGCTTCTTTTCAGATCATAGATACATTACCTGTAATATTGATATGGCAGAGTCCCCACATAGCAAGATCCTTCCGATCAATAGGAAAAACTTTAATTTTTCAGGGAAAGATTGTGTAACAGCCTTCCCAAGACTTCCTTGACTATTGTGACCCGTTTTGATGTGGATAGAGCTGTGGACAAACTGTCAGCGGCACTTAGGTCGGAGGCCATATCTTCCGTCAAACACTCTACCCACAGGGGCTGGCAGAAACCGCCCTGGTGGAAGCAAGATGTCGATGATTTACATCGATCCAGTAGCAAGCTCTTTAATAGGGCAAAAGTCACAGGTGAATGATCAATTTAGAAGCCCAAAAGGAGCGAATTTAAATAAGTTCTAAGGCGGGAGAAGAAGGCTTCATGAAGGAACTATTGCGCGAGCATAGAATCCTCCGCTGAAACTAAATTCTAAGTTACACACAAAAATCTCTCGACTACATCCAACGGCCTGACGGCTGTCCAGTATAGAGTCGCTTGAACTTCTCATTGACACTCACTTTTCTTGGAGTATTACTCTTGGGGGTCAAGCTCTCTATCAGGTTAGTGAACCACCGTCTGGAAACCACTCTCCTAACTCTCAATCCAGGCCAAATGCAGTGGGCTAGATTTTTTAAACCATTCAAGTCCCAGGACCGGATGGTATTATTCCCGGTGACATCCAACATGGGGAAGAGATAATTTTTCTTTGGATGCTTTCCATCTATAACTGTAGTCTCAAACTCCTTTATATCCCCTGGAGCTGAAGAATATCTAGAGTGATTTTCATCCTCAAGACTGGGAAACCGTCCCAGACTAAACAAATGACTATAGGCCAATCAGTCTTCATTCCTTTCTTCTAAAGACACTGAAAAGAGTCCTTGATGTTCATATTAGGGCCTTGATTGATCCATCACTTCTATCCTCATCCCAGCATACCTGTACGAGAGTTAAATTAGTGGAGACTTCACTCCACTCTCTCGGGTGGAAAAGTCCCTGCACATTAAAGAAGACACTCTGGCCATTTTTTGGACATTGAAGGTGTTCAATAAAGTCAACCCGGGCGCAATAATTAGGGCTCTTAGTTCTCTTAACCAGGGGCAGGATCTGGTCACGTTTATCGAGCTCCTCATTAAGTCGAGAATAGTTACCTCCACAGTTGGGCTACACACTCAGAGAATTGCAAGGCAGTGTTCTATCTCCACTTCTCTGGAATCTTGCAGTCAACTCACTCTTGAGAGGGCTCAAATCCCCTGGTAATGACGCCACAGCTTGCGCTGACGACATTGCTATTGCTGCGTTGGGAATATGTCCGCAGACGCTGTCTGACAGGTCGAACTTGACGCTGTCGAGTGTACTGGACTGGTATAGGGATTTTGGATTGTCTATTAACCCCTCCAAGACCGATATGATTCTTTTTGCTAGGAAATACAAGGTTCCTACCTTCAGCCATCCTAGCATATGCAGGACTCATGTTTAGTCAAGAGGTAAAAATATCTGGATCTGATTCTCGATCCCAAACTCAACTGGAGGACGAATCTTGCTACCAGGGCGCGTAAAGCGGCCTGTGCTGCTTCCTGCTGCAGTAGAGCGGTTGGATCCAGATGGGGTCTTCAGCCTAAGATCATGCGCTGGATTTATTCTAGTCATCGAACCCAATCTCCTATATGGTGGACTGCTCTAAACAAACTACACAATGTCAGACTTCTTGATAAGATCAGAAGGTATGATATTGTCTCGACAGGGGTTTTCACTTTCCGATACCAAGCAGAAACGACTACTGGATATATACACCGATGGCTCTAAACTCGATAATGGGGAAACTAGAACGGAACAATTCCATCCGACTGCCGTGTTTCAGGCGGAGATGATGGGCATCTACCGCTCAATAGATCCTCGTCAACGGTGCTCCTTTCACTCGCGTCTTGGGCTTTTCTGATAGTCAGGCCGCCATAACGTCTCTGTCTAGCGTTGTGAATAATTCCAGAATCGTTAGAGAATGTCGGCGTTGTATCGACCTTCTTTCTGGGCACTTCAGTGTCACACTTATCTGGGTCGCTGGACACAGTAGGATTCCGGGAAACAGCAGGACCGACGAGGTCGTCAGGGCTGGTACACTCCTTCCGGCATCCTCTTCAGTGGACTTGGGTACGGCACTTACCTCGGTCAAGTTGGCCATTGCGCGGAAATTTTTTCGGGATGCCAACCTGTATTGGGTTAATGAGGAGTCCTGCTCCACCGCTAGACTAACTTGGCCCTTGATTAATAGAAAGCGCAACAACCAGTTACTCGGTCATGCTTACTCACACCCAAAGGTCAGTGTGTTATGTGAAGATACGCGAGAAGGATGCAGCTCCCATTTAACTACTTTTGCCGTGGGTGCAGATCCGCTGAGGAAGAGAAGACTGTTATCCATTTTCTTTGCCAGTGCCCATCTCTTGCGAGGTGCAGATATAGGTTATTTGGCTCTCCAATTCTTGTAAGCTTGACGGAGCTATCATGTTTTGAGGTCAAGGATATAGCTTCGTTTTCAAACCTTCTTGCTAGTATTCCAGCGTAGGGTAGTTGCGCAGACCTTGTGCTAACCAACTTCTTCTTCCCTAGTGTTCAAACGAATGAACAAATTCATACATTCATAACCCTGCCTTCCGATATCCCCAACAAATATAAGACAATAACATCACCAACACACATCAACATATACATATGTATACATCAACATTCACAGCATCCATCAACATATACACATGCATTAACAGCTCTAATCTAATTGTTTTGGATCCTTGCATTTACTTGACTATCGATCATCGAACAACACTAAATATAAACCCCAGTGAATTAAGTGTCTTATATAAAGTGAACTAAAGACATTTAAAATTTGAAATAAGTTATAATAATAAAATTGAAATTGTGAAAATATTATAATTGTAAAATTCATATTTAAACATTATGAACTAAAAACAACAGCGGCTGCGCTGACTCGGCCATGTCGTTCGAATGGAGGAGGATACTCCGGCGAGACGGGTATTTGATGCGGGGATCTGCGGAAGTCGGCGAAGAGGACCACCTTGTATCCGTTGGAAGGACCAAATCGAGGAAGCCCTGTCATCGATTGGTGTGACCAACTGGTGTAGGCGCGTAAGAAGCAGAGGCGCCTAGAAGGATGTGTTGCGGCAGGCCGAAATCCGTTAATCGGGTTGTTATGGCCAATTAAGAACTAAAAACATATATTGTAAAACAAACATATATAAATACGTTTTATAACGTTTTTAAATAAAAATCCAAATTATAACTCTTAATAATATTTATTACTAAAACACATAGAGAAACACATATATATTTAACAAAAGATTTTTATCTCCCTCCATTTATGTGCCCTACCCCCTCTTACCACAATACTAGCCCTCACCCTATAACCCGTATATTCATGGTCCTTCAAGGAAAAAGAAGAGACAGTGACTTAAATAATTCAGTCCACAATAAACCCCTTAACCCACTAATGTAGTGTAAATTTTATCCCACCCTAAAATATACATATAACCCCATAAAACCCAAATTTTAATTTTTTTTAAATAAAAAAAAATAAAAAATAAAAAAAAGAAAAGAAATCTGAAATACTAAAAGTGCAGTGCATTAAATATCAGTGCAAAAGTGATATAAATAAAAAAAATTAAAATAAACACACATGCACTAACAAAAACAGTGATCACCCTAAAAATAAAACACAGAAAATATCCTATCAAGCAAACACACAACAAGGTTTTCGCAAATTCTCAAATAAATAAATCAAAAAACATAAACTAACAGGTAACACAAACAATAATCACAAAAAATCACATGAAATAAAAAGTGCATTACATATAAAACAGCAAAAAATAGAAACACTTTAAAATCAAAAATAATAATACATTACATATTTAAAATTACAATAATAAATTCAAAATACATAGAACTGTAAAAATAAAAGTTCAAAAAAAATTTAAAATCAAAAAGAAAACGCAAAAGTTCACAAAAAATAGAAACAAAATACATATTACATAGAGAAATAAAAATTACAAATTTTCAAAAGAGTACATAAACAAAATCAAAAGTGAAGAACACAAAAACAAAAAGTTCAACATAGTTTACAAAATGTACCAACAAAATACATAGAGTGACAAAAATTAAGAAATTAAAAAATATAAAGTGCACCACTAACAATTACATTCCAGTAAAGTTCAATAACAATAATAATTACAGTATAAGTGACAGCTAACAAAGTAACATTATTAAGATTACACATTAACACAGCACAACAAACATTACACAAAGAGGAATTGAAAATAAATTGGTTTGTACCTACCCTCAGCAGACAAAGCAAGTTGATAATTTTCAATTTACAGTTTTTATAACTTTGTCATATTTTTTTAACGCGAAAATTTAAAACGTGCAAAAACTTGCAATTGGAATTATTATCTCTTAACCCACCCACCCAATAAATACCCATTTTTCTTAGATATTTCCAAAATATTGTAAGGAACTAATATTGCCGTTCACTTTGTGTAGTGTCATAAAAACACAAAGCAATTTTGTCTGCTAATTAGATTTGTTTCAAATTTAAAATAAATATTTTTGGAAACGAAATTCACCCAAGATAATTGATTTGCTATCGAAGTTTACTAACATTTTATTCAATCCTCTGCATATTAAATTTTAAAATAAATATGTCAGAATTAAAAACTTTAGCTGACGATATTATGCGTTATAGCCAACAGGATTTAAGTGCTTTTAAGGAAGACTACAAGTCGAGGCCAGAGAATTCTCAATCACTACCCGCATTAAGATTCATGAAGCGTGAATTGGAAGGGTTGTGGTCGAATTTTGATGGAAAATTCAAACAAATCCGAGAATCACCACAACTCAATGACGCTGAAGAATCCAATTCAATAAATTTTAATGGCCACTCCAGGAATGTGAGATCTGCCAAAAACTTCTATAATTTCCATAGATGAGTCTATATAAAACTTAACACAACCCAAAAATTCAACCCTAACCCAACCCGAACCAACACAACCCACTCAGTTGGATTTAACGTACCCCCTTGCTATATGCAAACATTTAGTGGGGATTTTAAGTCTTGGCCAGTTCAAGAGCTTATTTCAAGCCATTTATGGAAATAATACCGCCTAAGTGGAGTAGAAAAAGCTTTTCTACCTTAAAATAAGACTAGCGGCCGAAGCTAAAGAAATGGTCGACAACGCACCCTCTAACTAATGAAGGTTTCTTATTGCTTGAACCAGATATGAAAATAGAAGGAGTAAATTATGCACAATTAAAACCCTTCTAAGATTTACAGCGGTGAATACATAGTGCAGTGTTTTCAATAAGGAAAACTCAGAGAAAGATAAATGCTGTACTACAAATTTTAAATAGTATCTCTGTTTGACAAAATTGCCAAGGAAACCGGAAGAGAATTTGAAAAACCCCACAAGATTGTGCTGAAATGCCTTCCTGGCGTGATGTGGATGTATTTTTAACAAATACATTCAGGAACTCACTTCTGTCAATGATGTTCCGGAAAGAAACCCTAAACCCTAAACCCAAACACCCACCCAAAACCCAAACTCCTCCAGGACATCAAGAATCAATTTTGACAGAAAAGTAAAAACGTTCCACAATGTCACAATACAAAAATAGGGAAGGTACTCGAGACACAGGAAAATTCAATTCCAAAGCAAACAATCCAATACCACAATTACCCAAAAAACCCAGGGGAAATCGATGGTTCAATCTGTAAACTTTGCAAAAATAACCACCCTTTGATGGAATGCTCATCACTTACTTCTCTAGGAGTAAATGAGAAATTGAATTTGTAAAAAATTCGATATGTTACAATTTTCTGGCCATTAGCCATATGTTATCAGAATGCCGCAGTACATTTACATGCAGAAACTGTGGCGGAAGACATAACACCCAAATACATACAATCCAACCCAAACTCTAACTCCCAAAATACGATAAAACCTCTATGTTAAAGCAATACAGTCTTTCTCTACCAAGATCAATCAGGCACAACCCAATTAGATGACGGAGCTAAATTATTAGGGCCAAGCTGCCTTGTATATTATAATACATGGTGAAAAATTTAATGCTATAGCGCTTATTTGACCCAGCTTCAGAGTTTTCATTCATTTCTGATAATCTAAGGCAAATTACACTTACCCACTCCACCCATAGTTGCTGAGATCTCAGGTTTAAATGAAGTTGTTTCAGCACGTTCGAACAAGGATGTGTGATATACATCTTGGTTCTAACACGAACAAGAATTTTTCATTGAATTTTCAAGGAATTGTGGTAAACATTCACCCGAAATTTACCACACCCAAAATTTCAACCCTACTTTCATAAAAGAGTTGTACAGCGTCCCATTAGCTGATCCTAAATTTTATAAAACGCCTAGTTGACATCGTGAGTTATCCAATGCCGTTAGTAAGTAACTTCTCATTCCGTAACCCTCAAATTGAGTTAGGAAAACTCTCGCCATACTGCGATGGCTTAATATTTAAGGAATGAGAAGAATCTACTGAGGAAACCCGAGACTTAAATTTGAATACGATAACGCGCTACAAAGAATATATTGACTTAGGTCATATGAAACCCATAGTTTAAAATTCTAATACTCTACAACACGCATTATTATTTCCCCATCATGCTGTTGTTAAACCCGATCGTGTGCGACAAAAGTTCGAGTGTTTTAATGCATCGGGAAAAAACTGTTGATCGGCAACGGGGTTGAAATGATACCCCTACACATTGGTCTACCCTATACAACAAGATCTGGATTGTTCAATCTTGAGATGGATGCTTTTATAAATTGGTTTTTAATGCCGACATTACTAAAATGTATAGGTAAATTCAATTAAACCCTACCCACACACCCTATCTGGGAATTTTGTTCCGTAAATGCGTCAGCGAATCCGTTCAAGAATACGAACTGCAAACAGTCACATTTGGCGTTAACTGTGCCCCTTATTTAGCTTTCAGAACCCTACAGAGATTAGCTAAGGACATTTAAGATACCCACCCAATTACATTTCAAATTTCGAGAGATAACATGTACGTCGATGATGTAATAGCCGATGCTCACACTTTCACTCGATAAGCTGAAATCGATCAAAAACATTTGATCAGTGCGCTTGAATCTGCTGCTTTTCCTCTACAATATTCGACATCAAATACCCAGGAAATATCGGATAATTTACCCAGGAATAATCAACTTAATGCCACCATACTCACCTTTCCGGAATCCGAAGACCCTAAAACCCAAGGCATTCGGTGGAATCCAAACAGGGACGATCTTTTCTTTAAGGCCCCCAAGATAGAGAGAAAACCAGCCTACCCTAAGCGTGCAGTTCTATCTGATATCGCTAAACTTTTTGACTAATTGGCTATCACCAATTATTATATCCGCCAAAATAGTGATACGGCAAATCTGGCAGAATAATACAGCTAGGGATAAATTCTTAACCCACTCACCCTTATTAAATGGCTCAAATTTCTGCAGTTTTATAATAATGACAATATTCGGGTTCCTGGATAGATGTAGTCGCCGTAGTCTAGTGGGTAGTGTGTTGGCTTATTAGACGAAAGGCCAGGGTTCGAATCCCCGGTCAGACATCAAAAAAAACGAAATATGAAAAAATATTTCTTCGGCGACTTCCTCTCAGTAGATTTCTGGCAAAAACTCTGAGAATAAATAAAATTGCCATGAAAAGTTTCTCAAAAATCTGTCGTTCGGAGTCGACTTTAAACTGTAGGTCCCGCCACTCATGTATAAAATTAACACACACAACATAAGTGGTGTGAGAAGCTAGGCCGTAATCCTGACTGAAGGGTTGTAATGGCCAATTATGTTATGTATGTATGGATAGATACATTTTTCACCTTCAGCAAGAATTGACTTTTCAGATGCTTCTGAAAAGGCATACTCTGCGAATTTATGCGCGCAAATTATAGCTTTATGGTGCAGTGTTGTTGGCAAAAATGGCACACGATTTGATTACCCAGCAAAGGCTAACCCAACATCCAATGCATTTCTGGACGGACTCATCCATAGTTTTGGCATGGCTCAACAAAACCCCAACCACTTGCAACATCTTTCTGGCAGGCTGCGTGTCTCCAATTTCCGATGCAGAAGAAACTAGGAACTTGAGAAATGTGAACTCTTATGACAACCCAGCCGTTGTTATCAGTCGTGGTTGCAATGAAGACGAACTGACGGATGACGAGTTATGGAATGACCCAACCTGGTTGGAGGAAGATGAGACAAAGTGGCCAACAACACGTCTACCCTCTGAAACTCAAACTAAAGCTGAAACTGTAGACCCAAAAATATCTGTGAACTTTAGTCACCCTACATTTTAGAATTATTTTCTAAATGGTCCAAAGCTTTTAGAATATTGTCATATGTCTATCGATTTGGTGATCACTCATCATTTACTTGAAAAGATAAATTTCGACAGGGCAGCATAGTTCTGGATCGAAAAAACCCACAATCTATTGACGAAAGGCTCAATAGATTATTAACCCAGCCGAGTGTTAAACTTGATGCGCATGGGATCAAAACTATCCATGATGGATTAATAGTTCTTTTTCAGACACAATATTTCAATGGGGAATATTATTGTCTGAGAAGATCAAATTTACTCACCCTTACACCCTACGCACTACTCACCCAAACACTCAGTACATACCCCAATTCATACCCAGGACACCCACAACTAGTATTACTCATCCAAAGATTCATTTCAGCTCCCACCCGACGGACAGTTATGGCCAATTTAGGGGTGGAAATTGATGTTTGAGCCCATGGGGCGACCCCGACATCCTGAGTGAAACATTTAATACTTAAACCCTTTTATTTTGAACAATTAAAAATTATTCACAGGCTGCCGGCCCGGGAGGGTGTTCACACGAGTGAACAAATTTCTCAACCATAAACCTGCCTTTCAATATCCTTTACACATATAATAAAAACAACATCACCAACATCACACATCAACACATGCGCATGCATAAATGACCGTTGGATTTCACAATATACACATATACACATATTCATCAACACCTTCAACATAATTATAAAAATCCCTGTTGATCAGTTGACTGTCGATCCTCGAACAACACCGAACAAAACAAATATCCATCAAGCCCTACGCTTGTGCTTTATCTTTTGTGAACACTTTAATAATTGATTAACGTTAAACCTTTAATTCTAAATAAATTATAAAATAAATGTAAAGTAATTAAACATAAACATTGTAAAAATAAACTTCACACATCATACAAATAATTATTGAACAAAACATATATTGTGAAACAAACATATATATAAATATAAATAAAAAAATAATAACAATAAAAATCAAAAAAATAATAATAATAAAAAATAAAAAAAATCAATTTAAATAACGTTTACCACTAACATATAGAGCAGAGTACTATAACATTAAAAGGTTTGTGCCTCCCTCCATTTATACACCCTCTTACGCACTAACCATCACCCTATAACCCGTATATTCACCTGGTTTGTTTGAACTTTGTCAGTACAGCGACTGCGTTCACCTGTGGCGTCGCAACGAAGCGCTATCCGTGCTCAAGTCAGCTTTTGGTATCAAAAAATCCACTCCAACCTAATCTAACCTAACCTAAATTAAGATAATAACAATAAACATATACATACATATGAAAACGATTCTGTTTCTCCCTATATTTATTTAATTTACCCCTCTTACACCTTAACTAATTCTTATCCAATAACCGGTATTTTTATTAGACCGACGTAAAATAGGACACAGTGTATTGTACATACATACAAAATTGGTCCCTACAACCCTTCAGTCAGGATTATGGACCTAGTTTCTTACACCACTTATGTTGTGTGTGTGAATTTTATACATGAGTGGCGAGTTTCTTGAGAAACTTTTCATGGCAATTTTATTTGCTCTCAGAGTTTTTGCCAGAAATCTGGTGAGAGGAAGTCATCGAAGAAATATTTTTCTTATATTTTCGTTTTGATGTCTGACCTGGATTTTGAACAGTGGCCTTACGTCTAATAAGCCAACACACATTCTACTACACTACGGAGACTTGTACAATCCACAAAATAAAGAATATACATAAGAAAAACTAAATTATACTAAACCCTTCACTTTATGCCCCACTCGCATATAATATATATATTAACCTTCTCTATGACCTAGTAAAGAAAAAAACTTCTAATTTTTTCCTAATCTTTATTCATAAAATTTTAAAACAAAATGTCGAATCTAAAAACTTACCTGCCGATATTATGTCTTACATCCAAATGCATTTAAGGGCTATAAAGCTAGTTAAGAGAATTGTCAATCATTGATGAGACATTGATGAGAAATTTAAATAAATACCAAAGACCCTGATATAGTGAATTATATAATTTAAAAAGACTCTCTCTAGAAAATTGATAGGCTGTACAAAACATCAATTATTTCTATAGATGTGTCCATAGACAACTTGACCCTACCCAAAAATTCTACTCTTATCCAAAACGAACCCCACACTACCCACCCAATAAGTTGGATTTAACGTACCCTTTCGCGATATGAAAACATTTAGTGGAGACATCAACTCTTGTGCTTCTTTTAGAACTACAAACTATTTACAGCAATAATACCCCTCAAGAATAAGACTAGCGGCGAGACTAAAACGATGCCCCCTTAAATAATAAAGGTTTTCTTATTACTGAGACCAAACTGATGAATCAATATAAAAATATAAATACATATGCACATACATAATTGGTCATTACAATCCTTCGGCTAGCATTACGAAATAGTTTTTCACACCACTTATATTATGTGTGTTAATTTTATTCACAAGTGACGGGACCTACAGTTTAAAGTCGACGCCGAACGACAGATTTTTAAGAATCTCAATATCAAAATATAATAAATAAAAATTCTTCCTGTCAACCCAAAACTATCTTTGAACTTTATTCAGCCTTGTAATGGTCGTTTGGATTTCTAAATTATTTTATTTTTAATAAATTTATATTCTCTTGACAAAGCAGGGAAATGGTTGGTTACTTTGATATTTTGACGGTTCATAATTGGTTAAGTATTTACATAAATATAATGTTACCCACCACACTTACTTTAAAATGTACTAAAAAACATTTAGAGAAGACCCAAATAGAAAACACAGAAAAATAAGATTGGGGTTGCCTTAGTGCAGATTATTGGAAATTTTACAAGGTCGCAATTTCTCCCACATATAATAGAATTTCGAAATTGGAAGTTCCAAGATAAATATTTACAAATATTTTTGAAACAGCGGTTTTATTCCTATAGAAATAATAGAATGATCGAGAATCGACTTAACGTGAGTGATTACGCGATCTTAATCGAGCTCTTTTTGCTTTTAAACCTCAAAGTCTTCACATCGTGAATTACTTTCATTTTACTAAAATGTGACCATTCTTTGTGTTAATAGTGAAGTTTTTGGTGCGTTAAAGAATATATAAAAATTAATTAAATAAATAAAATAAAATAGAAATAAGACAACAGAATATCCCAAGAGAACATGATGGAAAATTTTTCATTATTAAGAGTAAAACTGGA
>QOCX01000269.1:180320-257584 GCA_005959815.1 Sarcophaga bullata
CCTATTGTGAAAGTATCCTAATTTTTACTTCTTCTTTTTTATAAGAAGTGACATAAATTGTTATAAAATTATGAAAATATTATAAATAGTTTTATGCATTATCCTCAATTAAAAAAGAAATATTAATATTATAATATTATAAATTTGAATTGTAATAATTAAAACAATGAAAATGGTTAAATGTTCAAAATTGATACAAAAGAAATAGTTTAAAAGAAAAATGTTCAAACTGTTATTATGTTAACGTAAAATCATATCTGCATTACTATAAAATCCTGGTGAAATATTTCTACCTAAATTAATATCTGAAAAATCTAATATGACATACATATATTTTTGTGTTAAAATTATGAAGACTAATATTATATTAAGATTTAACCTAGAGACTAACATATAAATTATCATTATTGAATTTAACATATTTTTAGAAGACTTCATATATAAATAATACAGCTGCCACATCGTCGACATCGTGTTGGAGGCCTTCATCATGGATTCAATTGGTTTGGTAAGTCCATAATGGTATATTATTTCAATTATTCAAATTAAAAAGATAAAAAAATCAAAAAAACGAAAAGAAACAACAATGAATTATTTCGTTAGCATACTATTTTTTTCTGTCCCACTGTATATCATAAAATATGTTTGCTATGTTATTGCCTCCTTAATAACATTATGGTTATGTTCCAATTCCAAATTGTACCAATAGTGCTAACGATCGTATCTTTTAAATTTCTTTTGGTTTTTGTTTCTTTTACATCGATAACCCTTGAGGCTCGGCCTTTATTTTGTGAATTATTTTTATGATTCTATACTATATCGAATGTTATATATATTTATGTATATATTCAATAATTGAATTATATATTTTTTTTACATTATTTAAATATGTTTGAAGTTTAAAACAATCTGTATAATTATTTTTAGAATTAATAAATATGTATTCTAATTAAAATGTTAAATTAAGGTTTTAAAATAGGGATGTTTTCTAACAGTGAAAATGTAGAATAGTGCCAGACGTAGGGCTAATTGTGGGGTTTCCACAAAGAACGTTCTTTTTGTATAGGAAACATGGAAGACGTGGGTTTTGAGGCAAGGTCCCTCAACAACAACAGAGGTGATACTATTTTTATGAGAGTTTTGACTAACCAAACAATAGTTAAACTTACAAAATGGCTAGATTGGGGCATAGTGAACATATTAAATGATAATCTAGTCATCCCAGACCATACACCTTCAACATCATGACAAAATAGGGATAATAATAATATAATAAATTTGTATTGTAGACAGATTTTGCTAGAAAAGGACCGAACTCCCCCACCCGACTGTTGCTAACAATTCAGTGGCTCCCGTAGTCCTCTTCCTGCATAATCATTGCATACCGTATAATTTTACATCCGCGGTTCAACACTGTTCATACATTCTACTTTGGATGATGGGACAGTTACATTTTACATTTTTTACATTATTTTACATTACCTTTTTTGAAACTAAAAACATCATGCGTACAAATGGTAGATTGGCAAATACCAGAAGCTTATCATGTGATAAACGACACCCAATTTTTTTATCCTATTCGCTCGCCTTATATAAATTACTAACTCATCAATTTCATCTTATAACTTGGAAGTCGTCCTGTGTTACGAATAATTCGCTGAAGTTTTTGGATTCTGAAACTACAGAACTTTATAAGTTCTGTGATGAAGAGATGCGTTCGCTGCATATAGGAATCGCCAAAACTACCCAATTTATGGCTGCTCCAAACAGTATAACTGTTACTTCATTCATGTTACCGTCCATAAAATTCTAATACATGTAAAGGACATGATTGTCCTTTTTTCTTAATTTCATCAATAGAGTGCTTATTACCAATTTTCAATAATCTAACACCACTCCTATTTTTTTGAAAAAAAAAATTGAGAGGATAACTTACCCACTACGAGTAACCAAAACCCACCCAGGTTCCGATGGACTCTCTAGAGTGGCCGACCTACAAATCTCAACAGCCTCTATGACTCGGCCCTTAGCTAAAGTCGTAGTCCTACCCATACTAATAATGATATACTAATTAAACTTTTTAACATATCGTTTCAAATTTTACTCTTTATCAGTCATTCCATTCTCAAACACTAATTTCATTACTTACCCCGATACACAAACGTACTATTATTATTTAGCCGAAATTGATTACCTGCTCTATATTTCAAGCGTTAATTAAATCACCCTTCACCGTTATTAACACATACATATTTTTTAATACACACATGACATCCAACAAGAGACGGACAAGCAGTAATGCGTACAGCAAATCGTCAAACAAATTGCAGTAGAACAGACGTCAGTCATAATGAACGTAGGCAAACGGTTGAGCACATTCCGGAGACATTCCAGAACATAAACTTGAAGCAAAAATATCAGACCGCTGTTGACCTGCACTATTGCGTCAATTGTTTGGCCATTTAATAGATAAATGGTTCAGTTCTGCAAGATGCATTACTTGTGGTACTGCCTGCATGGACCAGAACGGATTATAAAATAATTGATCAGAGCACAATCTCCACCAGCAATCATGAAAAGAGACACAGTTTCAGTACCAACTCCACTCATAACGTTGAACATATTTACCAACTCCTTTGGACAGTCGACATACAATAGCCGTTCTTAACCCCACTATAACCACTTCTAAAATCCCTGTATTTGTGGTTCAGGAAAGGTGTAAGCTTTAGATTGAAGATCAAATCTACTGTTATGAGGTATGTATGAAAGTCTTTTCGGATTTCCCCTGATCACTCTATCCCAGCGGAAATGAATCTAGCGATCAAAGACTAGTTTTATCGAATATCCCTCGTTGACCCTGAGGTCAATTCCAATACCCCTGTTTCAATGGAGGTTGATGGTGACCTATATACTAAAGACCTCGACAGTAACTACTGTTCGTACAAGTTTCTGTGTGTTTGCTGTACTGAGTGTGTATAGATAAATGCTTATGTGTTGCAGCAATAAGTTGTTATTATTTGTAGGAGTTAGGGTATGAATAGATAAAGAAAGAATGAGAATAAAATATTTGTTTTCCTACATTACTTACAACCAAATACTTGTAGTTGATGGTGGAATACAAGAATGTATTGATGGTGAAACGTTCTTTCATTAATTACAGGTCTCGCAACGATTTATCCGAGGAAGATTGATGTTAAATTGTTAAGTGGACGCACGCTTTGTTGTTTTTATTTTTATTAATATTTACTTACAGCACCAAAGTTTACTTTTATATATATTTACTTCACCAACAATATTTAAAAATACTTATGGTTACAATAGATATTTTAGAAAAAATAGGACAAATGTACAGCACCAAATCGCTAAAGACTGCGTATTTAACTTTGCAAATATTCTTTCAAAAATGAAGATTATTTCTCATTGTTGTTAGCGAATCTCATTATAAATAGAGAATCCTACTGTAACCTGAAAAAAGCGATATGAACCTCCTTCTTTAGAAGCTGAGAAGCAACTGAATGCATTTTTGCGCTTTTTTTAACGAACATTGTTAATGTTTGTGTCCTATGTGTGTAAAAAGCCCAAGATGTTCTGCCCTCAGGGGATATTGCTGCCGACGTCTGCCTATAACATACTCTGCTCAAACCAATAAGGAACTGTTTTGATTTTTAGGATCATAGTGTATGTGCAAAAGCAAAACCATACAATATCAGTTACACTCATTCTCTCATTTATATCCTTAGTAACTCTTATGTATATGGTATATTTGTTTTAATAACACTTTAGGTCCACTCTTGCATCCCTATACTATAAACTACCATTTTACAACTCAATGAAAGAGTTTCACTCATAGGACAGGACTCATCGCTGGGTTGGTCGGTCATGGGATCCATCTTAAATAAAATATTTACACAAGTATTTTAAACTATTTTTTTACTCTGCACTAATTAAGCTTCTTAACTGACCACATGAAAATAATTGTATTTTTATTCACAAATTGCCGGAACGGGAGGACGTTTACACGAGTGAAAAAATTTACAGGACGCAAACCTTGCTTTCCAATGTAAACTACATCTGGCAAAAACTCTGTGTAAATAAAATTGCCATGAAAAAAGCTTCTCAAAAATTTGTAGTTCGGAATCGACTTTAAACTGTAGGTCCAACTCATGTATAAAATTAACACACAAAACATAAGTGGTGTGAGAAGCTAGGACATAATCCTGACTGAAGGGTTGGAATGTCCAATTAAGAATGAATGAACAACCCTAACACACAGAAACATCTTCAGCACACACCAACATCCCCAAAAAAAGGCAAGTAATATTTTTTGGTTTGTTTTGCATCGATCAATTGAATTTTAACATCATCTGAAAAACTACTCAAACCATAATACTGCACGTGTGCACACAATCAAATCAAACCCAACGATCAAATTAATTAGTCAATTAAATTATTGAGAAATTATGGAATAAACATAAATACAATCACACATTATATTTATACATAAAATATATTTTATTGTAGAAATACAGTTAATATAAATAAAGTTTATAATATTGTTAAAATCAAATTCAGTTAAAAAGGGCACTGAAATCTAAAGTCCTAAAATTTTTATTATTAACACAAGCCATAAACATTTACATAAATGGTAAAAGGTTTGTCTTTCCTCCTGTATTTATTTCATTTGGCCCCTTTATTAGGGGTAAACTAACCCTCATCCAATAACCAGTTTTTCGGTAAAAAAATCGTTCCTAGACGACTATAGTAGCAAGAAATTGGTAAAACATCTCCACGTAATTAAGCCTAAAATTGCCCAAAATTTAACAAAGGCTTTATTAATGTTATCATTAATATTTGAACGCTCATTAATGTTAATGATGACGCTTGTGGTTAATTTTCTGCAGATTTTTTTTTTTGGAAATAAAATTATATTAAAACAAATAATCGTTGTTAAATATTTTGTTGGATATGCACTTTATCAGTAACATTTGAATTTGGAAGTAAATTCTATTGGAGAGAATACTTGACGGTATGGTCAGGCGATCACGGTTTAACAATTTTCTAATCAGCATAAGCTCTGCAACAACTTTCACTGGTTAATGCAAACTAAGAACAATTTTAAAAAAAAAAAATAATAAATAAATTCCCATATTATATTATTACAAACGGTACTGCAAATCTAGGGAGATACATTAAAAATGCTTGCAATAAAGTATGAAAGGCAGGGAATAAAAGAACGAGGAGTCAACATAGAAGTAATATATTCCGTTTTTTTTAATTCACTTTTTAAATTAAAAATGTTAAGGGTTGAAAACATTAATTTGGTACAATTTTCACAAAATTCACCAAATATAATTATAGAAATCTGGTCTATATATGTAAGATATTTCGATATAAAGCCACTCTATAGTAGATTGCTACTATTAGCAATCTCACTTTAACTTAAGCTGTCATAATACATAATATTAATTTCCTCAAAACTGATAGTGGTGGAATGTAATACAATTATTCGGGATCTCATCTAATTGGCTAATTCGTGATTAATTCTTACCGATGTGCAGTTTGTTCTTATATTGAAACTAATAATTTTGTTTTTAATGTATTAATGAATATAATTTTCTAAATAATTATTACATTTATTTCTTGTAATAGCAGCAAGAATTAATATAAAATATTATGCACTATTACACAAACTTGCTTTTGAACTATATTTTGAAGATTAAAGTTCAAATTCGCTAAGGAGAAATGTGAACCGTACTCGTCATTGCGATTACATTACTGTGCTCTACAACGAATGGTGTGTCTGATAAGGAATGAATATATATTTTCAACACATCACAATTACTGGGCTACGCGAGGTAGGCGGGCTTAAAATGAACTAAAACATATCCCATAGTCAAATGCTATTGGTTGTAGTATATTATTGGTGTATAAAGCAACCACCCCTTTGTACTCTTTAGCCAGAGTATACGGTGCACAATGTCCTACTTTTTATTGACTCTGCAATACGTTAGAAAATTGCGTTAGAAAATCATATTTCCGTCTAATTTACATATTTGAACATGTATTCACTTTTAGGAGATATTTTTTTGTTCAATATCCCTCTTGGGATTTTACAAGGCATGATTATTTTGCTACTGTTATTATTGCGCCTTCCCATGTAAGATTATTCTGTATTAGTTCTCGTAGTATTGTACGTTTCTAGATGTTTTTTTTTTTGTCGGCCACGTCTTCTTCAGTCTTGAGGATTCCACCCTAGTGCCAATTATGTGTCATACTTTCAGAATTTTTTCCAATAGTGTGGTCGATGGCCGAATGGAGTTATACTCCATTTTATTTTTATTATTGTGAGTATCTAGTTGCAAAAGTTCTAGAGTCTAATTTTGCTGTTGTTGTTATCCTGCTCGCGATGCTGAGCCACTTGATAATAGTTATCTGTTGTTTTTGCATGATGGTGTCAGAACCATTGAAATTTCTATGCTTAGTTCATCCGGATATTTGTGTTTTTTTCCATATTGATTGTAGTCGTTCCCATGCCGGTCTCGCTTTATTGATCGTGCTATTTACGTCTGTTTCTGTGCCGCCATTTGTTGTTACTGTACTGTTGTTTCAGATGCTTTCTACGTACTGAACTGGTTGACTTTTTATTTACACAGCTTTGGTTTTCTATTTATCTAGTTTTGCTGATACTATCCATCTGTTTTAATTTGAACCACCTGTTATTTCGAATCTGGCTATACTTATGCCATTCTATTATGCCAGAAAATCCAGTATATTATCCCAACTAAACGTGGAGCAAAGTTGGTATTTATTGGAAATTTATTTCCAAAACAAAGACAACTGGTCGGAAATTGCACGAAAATGTCATACAAAATTTGGTCGTAGAGAAGGATCAACAATGCATGGCATACGCAATTTTTTTGGTAATGTTTGTGAAAATATTACCATTCATTCTTGATGCGAAAATGTCGAAGCTGTGGCTATCATCCTTCTTAGGAATTGAACATTTCACACACCAGTTTACGTCGAATTTTGCGAAAAAATTTCGGATGACGCCTTACAAAGCTCAATTTGTTTAAGAGTTGAAGCCGCATGATCATCGCTTCGTTTTCGCTTCGGTAGAAGCCAAAAAATCGTCTTTTGAAATAAAACTTATTTTCATCTTGGTGGGTACGTTAATAAGCAAAATTGCCATATTTGTGGCTCAGAAAACTCACACGTGGCCTTACAGAAGCCAATGCACCCATTACGATTGACTGTTTGGGGCGGCTTATGGAGCGGCCTATATGTCCTTGAAAATGAGGACGGCGCTACCATTACGGGCAGATAACCGATTTGTTTCTACCTGCTCTTCATGGTATTGATGTGAGCGATGTTTGGTTTCAAAGGAACGGTGCAATTTGCCACACATACCATGCTACAATCGATTTATTGCGTAAAATGTTTGATAGCCGTTTAATTAGCAGAAATGGTGATGTCAGTTGGCTGCCAAGAAGCTGCGATTTGACACCGTTGGACTATTTTGTGTGTGGATTCGTTGAAGAAAAGTTTTATGCCGACAAACCGGAGACAATTGAGCATTTGAAGCCCAACATTCGTGACGCCCCCATACACTCGAAAAAGTGCACGGAAATTGGTCCGATTGAATGAGGTGCTGTGAGGCCAGCTGAGGCAACCATATGAATGAAATAATATTTAATTTCTAACCGGAAGAATTCTGCTTCACAACAAAAAAATAAATTTGGCAAAATTTTAAACAGTTTTTGTTTTATTGCATTTTTGAATTTAAACTTTTAAATTACCCACCCTTTGTATATTATCCCTTTATACCGGAGACCTGCCTTCTCTACACATAGATTTTTCTCTAATTTACTACTAAGCTTTCCCTTTATTATGACAGCTTAGATATTATATATAGTCTTAAGCATAGTAATTTCTCTCCAGTTGTTGTAATTATTCAAGTTTCCAGTTTTCGTTAATTTAATGTTGATGCATTAGGATGTACGATGTGGTGCTTGTAGATGTTCAGCTGTGGTTTCGATGTTAACCCAACTTTACGATTACGTCTTTAATTTCAAATATATTATAATATACAGAAGATATTTTCTGATGTTATCCGCTGTGAGTTTCAAATGGCTTTCTCGATGGATTATTTGAAGGAGAATTGAAGGTTTTCGACTTTATCGCAATCGTAATTGGATTGCTTGAGCTTATTATCAACCACTTTTCAAGTTAGAAAAGATTAATCTATCAAAAAAAAAAAAAAAAATTAGGCATATGTACAAAACTAAAACATTGCAGGAATCTCTACAAATTGCCACATTTGTTGTATAGGTTTGATGCATTGTAATTGTAAAAAATTAACTACAGATTACTCATTGTTAGGAAATTCGACATTTTAAAGGTTGAGTATTTATTTATTGTATCAGTTTACTTGGAATTCAATTTGCTGTTGTCTTCTTCGACATAAAAAGCATTCTTATTATATTTTGGGGTGGATAAATACTTTTACGATTTATAAAATTTTAAAAATAACTGTATTAAGATTTTCAAAAAGTTATTATCCTGTAGCGTTTTATTTCTATAAATAAGTTAAATCTCAATACCAGTCTCAGTATGAAATATATGAGAAAGATAAGCAAACATTTTCTTCGGTTAGATTGTTAAAATTAAAGAATGAATTAGTATTTGTCCCGAAAAATATCGCCACTTCAAAAGGAGAAGAACAAAGTTTGTCAATCGGGCGAATTCAAAGTTATTAGGTGTAGAATCAACTATCACCGATAGAATTGAATGATTCAGCGTGGCGATGAGGATATTTGCCAACAACATTTCATATTTATAAATTATTCATCATTTAGTACACATATTTACGAACATATTAAAAAAAAACCTAGAAAAAACACTGTAAACACCCTCGCTTACATTAAGGTAAAAACTAATAAACTTGTTATTAAATTTTACGTTTACAAATTATTTCCTGATTTCTGTATCTTAAATGTGTTTACAGACCATAGTGCACTATTCTACTTATTCCTTGAGAGTATAATTTTATTTCAAATTTAATACACATTACATAGGTGCATAGGCTTGTTCAATACACACTCATTGTTGAATGATTGGTTTGTTGTTGTACGACACATGAACAAATATTTTAAACTATGTATAGGTATTTCAATGTCCTTTATTTTGACATATTCATATACATATGTATGTATGGATGTAATTCAATAAACAAATCGAAAATGTTGAATCAAGTGCTTTAAAAATAAATTGAATACCCTCGTTCTTGTATGCCTTTGAAAGTAAGGATAGCAATGCGCAGACGCAAGTTTTGCACAAACCAATCCCAACGAATTTAGAACTGTATCTTTTCGTCGTTTGCTCTATGTCCCGTCCTGTCCCATCTTTTTTTTTTTTCTTTTTTTTTTGGTTAAATTGTTGCCTTTTCTCCGTTTGGTGAACATTTCAGTCATTGTTTACCGTTATTAGATTACATGTCGTGTTCTAACGTTAAGTGTATTTAACAGTAAATCACATTTTCAAAAAATTCACCAAATTAAATAACTGTTTAGAAAAAAATCAAGAAAAAAAAATAATTAAATGAAATCGTAAATAATAATCATATAATTAAATGTGTACATACACACGTGTATATAATTTATTCATATGTATGTATGCGTATCAGTGTATATATGTGTTACATTTAAGTTATAAATAAAGAAATCAATTAACGTGTGTATACTTATTGTATGCATGTACGTGCAAAACGAAATTCTTTGATCTAATGATCGTCATACCATGGGAATAATTTTTGGAACAATAATATTAATTGGATTAATATCAGGTAATACTATACGTTTATCATATTAAATATATGGTTATGAGAGTTATTGAAAACGTATGATTGTTAATTTGTAACGTTTTTAGACTTTTATTAAATCTAAAAATTAAATAAGGAATATTTATTAAAGCCTTATTACAAATAATTGAACCTTTTTTGGTTCAATTGAAACAACTTTGATGTTGCTGATGTTCAGATTTATTTTTCTATTTCTAATGTAACCATAAAATACATTGTGTTCTATTGTTATGCAAATTTCACATTAACATTCTAAATCAATATGTTGTCCGTGTCAAGAAGTTACATTAAATATTATCTACATTTCGATTATTAAATTTATTTTATTTATATACAGTCATAGACAAAGGCATAAGTACCCAAAACATATCTTTACATTTAGAGTTTAAAAAATTGTCAAAGAAGTTATTCATTCAAATTCATTTAAATCATTAAGAAACAACAAAATAATTAGAATAAGAAAAAAGTAAAAATAACGAAAAAAATCAATTATCAATTATTGATAATGGTAACAATCCCATTTTCACAAATATTGATTTAGAAGATATCTCAATTATTAGTTTCTCCTTTAAAAAGCTTGTAGTGTTCTTTGACCACCAAATTGATTGATTAATTGTGATAATATTATTATCCTAAGTAGTTCGTGTATTGTTAATGTTGATTGATTGATTTTTCTGGAAAAAATTGGAAAAGTTGTGGAAATTTTTGAAAATGTCCTTCTTGTGCTATTATTTAGGTCTAAATATTATTGTTTTCAAGGCACCCGTATTGCTCTTAGTGAATTTGTTCAGCAACTGTAAAGAATTTGTGGTGTCTAACACAGTTAGCGTAAAACCTTTTCGATCTGCATTGACTAGGCTCATGGGCAAACATATGACAGTTACATTACTAGCTGACTTGATTGCTTTCGTTACAGTGGCAGAAATTTTTCTTTACTCTGGTGTAATTAAAAACATTATAATGACAGTTATACTTATAGACTTTGAACAACGCAAATTATGAATTCTCCTTAAGGAGTCCTTTTAAAGGTGATTACGATTTTAACTGTATACTCGTTAAAACACTGTCATTTTTAATAGATCCTTTTTACAGGCCAAAGAAGAGTAGTCTTGTTTGTCATATTTAGTAACAAACTTGGAGATCCAGAATAATAACACAGTCTTATATTTCGTTTAAGCTTAAAAGTTTCATTTATCGCTGCGAGCGATTTTTTGCCAATCCTCCACCAAAAGTAAAATTATATAAATTCTTACTATACAAAACAATTTAGAAAAAGTGTCATAAAAAACCTGTCAAAAATCCTAATCCTATTGATAAAAACCGTTTATATAAAAAGAAAATAAAATCGTATAACCAAACAAAAACTGTCCACAAACAATATAAAAATAAAAACGTAAGAAAAACATAAAAAAAAGAAATTGAAAGTTACATTGTATTAGTATATATAAAAAATAGCAACAAAACAACAAAATAAAATGAGTTTAACGGCCGAGAAAACAATGCAACTCCAACATCTTAACTTCCAAACACCACTTCTCCCCTCACTGTGCGATTACAGTAAATACATATAAAAATTTGACTAGTGAGAAAAAATCCGAATGAAGATGCCATCGGTGTTAGGTCTGAATCAAACAACACATATAAAACCTTTGTGTAACCCAGCAAAAAAACAAAGGAGAGATGATGAGGATAGTAATGGCTCTACAAAGAAATTTAAAGCAATCTAGAATCGCTGGCTTTGAATACATTAAATTCTGGTTTAGCTTCGGTGTAATCCGAATTAAAGGATATAAAAACAGCAATAGAACTTTTAAAAAATACGGTTAATGCAAATAGTACACAAAACACTAGTATTATACATGAAATAAGAAGCTCGATTACTGAAATGGCATCATCTGTTTCATCCTTAGCGGTAAAAATTAGCGACCTTTATGAAAAGGAAGCTCAACAGAAGTTAAAAATATCCAAAATAGACACTAAACTCAATCAACTGGAGCAATCCATGCTAAAAAAATAATATAGAAATAAAAAACGTATCTAACCTGGATATAAGCGCTAATGAAATAATAGCCAAAATAATTAAGCAGTAAACGTTGAAACTAATAATTTTAACATAAACAATGCATATCGTATAACAAAAGCAACAAAGAAAACTATAATTGAATTTACTACTCTAAGCAAAAAAGATGGAGTTCATGGACAAAATCCAACGTCACCTAATTGATGCAAAAAATTTAGACCAAGTAGATGATGGCAATAAATATATATACATCAATGATCAACTTACAGAATATATGGCCTGCTAAAACCAAAGCTACAGTATGTGATTGGAAATTTGTTCGGATCGATCTGGCTCTATATGTGCAAGGAAAAAACGAAACTCTAATACAGTTTAATCAATAATAATGCCGATATTGAATTATTAATAATTAAATTAATTAATTAAAAAAAATTAAATTAATTAATTAAAAAAAATGTAAAGCATGAAATTAAAAGTCTCGAAACAGGAACAAACTAATAAATGAAATTTTTATCGGAAAAAGTGAAAACATTTAGCAAAATCAATAAGAGAATAACAAAAAACAATTAAAATGAATTCTCAAAACAAATTGTTAAATAATTCCAATGAAATTAATTAAAATCTCTTAAGTTGTCCGTTATCGTTAATATTTCACTTAGAACAAACTTTTTCTTTCATTCTTAACATCATTCTTTTTTCATTCTTAACATCAATATATAAAATAATAAGCTATATACAAATAATAGTCCTAGTTGAAACGAACATTTCCGATGATGAAAGTGATTTCTACAGCATGACTGGGTTTAATTCTATTTTCTTTAAATAGAAATGACAATGATGGTAACAACATAGGTGGAGGTGGTGTTGCAGTTTATATCAGAGACACTCACACTTATACTGAAATTGCTTTACCAAGCCAATCATTCAAACATGTACGGTTAGATTTAAATATTAACAATAAAATGCTTTCTCTTATCTTAATTTACCGACCACCTTCTCTTAACGTCAATGCCTTCATTGAAGAACTTAATATAACAATAAATAAAATAAACAATAAACAAGAGATAATGGTGGTAGGAGACATAAACATTGATATTTTAAGAGGCAACAATACAACAACAAACTGTCTGAATGTGATTATGTCAAACGGATTACAATGTATGATACAAGAAATTACACGCGAAGGTATTAACAGAAAATTAAGTACATGCATTGATCATTTTTTCATAAAATTTAAACAAACAGGTTCGAACATGTATGCTGGAGTTGTAACAACAACAAAATCAGATCATTATTCTCTTTTCTACTGCATCGATGAAGTAAAAAGAAGTCAGATATCGTAAAATGTTTCACAACGTGTAGAGCTAAATAATAATAATGTTAACAAATTAGTAAGTGAAACAAATTGGAATGTTTTTACTCAACAAAAGGCGAACAGTAATGACATTTCTATGGAAATTACTAAAAAATTTGCAGAAATTTATGAAATATCATCAAAGACAAAAAACAAAATAATCAAACCAAGAACACAAAATCAGTGGATAAACGAAAATATTAAAAAAATGTGATATACGTGATAAACTTTATAAAAAATGGCAAAATAATAAAAATAATAAACTTTATGAAAATAATTACAAAAAATTTAGAAACTCTTTAAATAGAGAAATTATATATATATTATAGAAATAATAAATAATATACGCGTTACATGGCATATTATAAATGAAATAATTGGAAAAAAATCAAGAAGTATAGATGACAACATCTTACAAAATCTTAAAAATGATAATCCTACAAGTATTTTAAAGAACTTTGCGACAAGACTCAAGAAAAATGTAAAAAAATAATTCACAAATGTAACATTAAAACATTACACAATGTCGAAACTACAACACAAAATTCATTTTTTATGGAAAACACTAATGAACAGGAAATATTTAATATACTGAACAATTTAAGCGTTTAAAAAGTGCTGGACTTGATGGAATACAAGCAAAAGACTATAAAAATAATACGGTAATCTTAACTTCTACAATAACAAAATTAATAAATTCAAGCCTGAATAATGCTTTGGTGCCAAAAATATTGAAAACATCTATAAAAGTGGAACGAAATCAGACTATAATAACTATAGGCCAATTTAAATTTTACCTGTGTTAGAGAAGATTCTGGAGGAAGTAGTGGTTAGAATACTAAATAATTTCCTAAAAAAATTCAATATAATTAATAGTAATCAATTTGGCTTCTAAAAAGGAAAAAATAGTAACAAGCTATTAGGAAATTTTGCTAAGTATATAAATAACTGTTTAAGTAATAAAAAACATTGCCTTGTATTGTTCATTGATTTCAGTAAAGCCTTTGACACTTTGTCACATACCAAACTCCTTCAAATTCTTGAAAAAAACGGTATTAGAGGTAATACTTTATTATGGTTTAAAAACTAACTTGAATGTAGGTCATATCGAGTAAAAATAAAAAATGAACTAAGCGAAGTAGTACTAATAGATTGTGGAGTGCCAGAAGGATCCAAACTCGGTCCAATTCTTTTTATAATATATGCCAACGACATGGTCAATATATAATATAATAGCCAAACTTTTGTATACGCTGATGATACAGACGTTGTAGTATCGAGTGAATCTATCTACGATGCTACAGAAGTAATGCAGAACCAATTAAATATCGCATCCAAATGGTGTCACGATAATGGTCTTATCATAAACGCCCAAAAAACGAAACTTATGCATATAAAACCACCAAATTTTACAGGCTCTAACATTGTAATTAAGTTTCATGATACAAATTCTCTGCATAATACCAACAACAATAATGATACGTGCGTCACGCAAATAGAACTTGTAGCATCTTACAAATATCTGGGAGTTTACGTTGATAATAAGTTTAAATGGAATATTCATGTCGATTATCTCCAAACGAAGTTGCGGAAAGCCGCCTTCATGTTATATCATTTAAGTAATTGTGCCATCTATGATGTGTTAAGGCAGGCGTATTTCGCAATTGCAGAGTCGGACATTAGACATGGGATTGCGGCATGGGGAAGTGCTACCCAAATTACTAAAAAAAACTCAGGATCGCCTATTAAAAATTCCGAAAAAAAAATCAAGGCTTCAACATAAACAATAACAATTACACTGTAAGTAACATCATCAATAATAATAGCATGGACAGCAACAACATAGTTCACAACAGCAGCTCAATCAACAACAACAGCAGATTCATAAACAACAACAAAACCAACAACAACTTTAATAATCATATAATTAACATTATCAATAACTACAACATACACAGTAACAACCATAGAATCAGCAGTATAGATACCAACAACTCCTGCATAACATCTCCATAAACAACAGCAACAGATTCAACAACAATGCCAGTCATAACAGTACCAATAGCAACAATATTAGTACCCACAGTTACAACAACAATAATAATATCGGCAATGGATTCAGATACCTAATTTACAACAACAGAATAATCAACAATACAGTTCAAAATGGTAGCCTAGTAAAGGAACAGCGTATGTTAAATATTAAATCTATTTTTTATGTAACGTTAGCAACTGAATTACATAATGATTCAAGGTTTCTCAAAGTGATTGATCATCAGCACAACACGAGGAGAAGAGCGATAGATAGATTTAAAAGTGGTAGCTTCCATAATAATTACGCCAAAAACATTTTAGAAGTAACTCTATCACAAATTTTCAATATGCTACCAATAACTTTTAAATATTCAGGACAAACAAAAAAGAAAAAACTGTTGAAAAACTTTTTATAAGCTCGCAAGGTTAACTTATGTTACCGTTTCGTTTTATTTTCTATTTCTATTTATATTATTTATTATTTTTTTTATATTTTGCCATTTAGTTAATGTTTATGTTATTAGTTCTTTTACTTTATTTATAAATATTAGTTTTAATGGAAAAACTAATTATTTAATACTTCTGCAGACAAGCTATATTGCCTCGAGGAACTAGAAAGTAGTAAATAAATCTTTAAAAATAATTAATTAATTATAATGAATTAATAATTAATAATTAAGATAATGTATAATTATAATATTCTATACTAAAAGAAATTAAAAGAATTTGAATAAAAATCGTATGACTGAAAAAAAAAATTCATCTAACTTACGTTTTCATACATATATTTTCTGTAATTTGCTACATTTGATAAAGAATCATTTAATTTACATTTTTTCTTATTCATTGAGACGGTGTGTCTGCAATTACTTTTAGTTTTTTTCCGCTATTTTATTAGTATTGATATTTTTATAAAAATAATCAACTTTGAAATAAATCGAACGGAAAAATACGTCTGTTGACGGCTCAGTTTTTGACTGAAAGAGCAATCCAAAGAAAAACATATCATGACTACCAATTTTTTAATGTTTTTCATCTTGAACTGAATGGTATGAATTGAATTTACTTATAACCTGAACAGACCATTTTCTATTTAAGAGAAAAGTACAGTTGTGTGAAATATAATAGTAGTGCTGTATTAAAGATATTTTATGCAAGTAAAAAAATAATTTTTATTCAAGTTAAAAAAAAGTTTGTTATTACATTTCATTACCACCAGTCTAAACTTCAGGAAAATAAAAAAAAATTAAGGACAAATATTGATTTTACAAAGAAAACGATGCTAAATTGTTAAAAACTCAAAATATTTGACGTGCAAAAAAATAGTAGTAGCATTACAGAACGTAACTGCAAAGAAAAATGTTGTCTCAAGTGATAACTTTTTTCACCTATTTTGTTAGATATACCTTAATATTTAGTATCATCAGAGCCATTTGTTACTTCCACAAAGATAAAACAGTACTTGGAGCTTGATGTTCATACCTCAACTATTCGCCGACATCTAATTAAAGACAATTTATTTGGTAGAAGACCAAGGAAAATAGCATTGCTAAATTAAAAGACAGCCGACTTAAATTTACAAAACTTCACGTTGATTGGCTTCAGTCGAAATGGCGCAATATTCTGTAGACAGATGAATTCAAAGTTGTTCTTTTTGGTAATCCTGGCACCATAAAATATGTAAGAAGACTTTATAACAAATTATACGATCCTAAATTTTTCATGAGTACCGTAAAGCATGGTGGTACAAAAATTAACATTTGGGGTTGTTTTTCTTATAATGGTACAGGATCCATATTTTGGATTAAAGGCAACATGGACTCCTCAATATATGCGGAAATTTTAAAAACTGTCATGCTACCTTATGCAGAATATAATATGCCGCTTATATGAATGGTCCAACTGGATAACGATCCCAAACATACCAGTAAAATAACAAATAATTGGTTTTCTGAAAATAAAATTGAGGTATTAGAATGGCCGACTCAGTCCCCAAACCTTAATCCCATTGAACATCTTTGGGGCGATGTGAAAAAAGGTGTTGTTAAAGATACGCCGGGAAATATAGAGCTGTAGGCGTCTATGAAGTCAGCTTGGGAAAGTATTCCTATCAAGAGGTGCAGACCTTTAGTTGACTCAATACCTCGGCGCTGCGCAGATGTAATAGACAATAAGGGCTTTTCAACTAAATATTAAGGTATATCTAACAAAATAGGTGAAAAATGTTATCACTTGAGACAACATTTTTCTTTGCAGTTACGTTCTGTAATGCTACTACTATTTTTTTGCACGTCAAATATTTTGAGTTTTTAAAAATTTAGCGTTGTTTTCTTTGTAAAATCAATATTTGTCTTGAAGTTTTTTTTATTTTCCTGAAGTTTAGACTGGTGGTAATAAAATGTAATAACAAACTTTTTTAACTTGAATAAAAATTATTTTTTTTACTTAAATAAAATATCTTTAATATAGCGCTACTATTATATTTCACACAGCTATAAACAAAAACATTATACTACTAAATTGTAATCCTTACTGTACTTTCTTAATAATGTATTGATCTGAATATTTTAGGTGATTAACTTAACCTCCTTGCTTGGCATAAAAGATATAATTAATGAAACTGAAACAAACTAAAGAAATAATGAGAAAATAGAGTATATGTATTGTGACAACCCTTAATTTAATTATTAAACCAAAATGATGATAAAAATATATTTTGGTTATAAAATTACACATCGAAATAGACATTTTATGACTTCTGCCATCCATTTCTAGGGTGGACAATTGTCAATAATAACTAAATTTAGTGTTCCAAAACAAAATCTACTATGTGACTGATAAACTCCTTTTCTTGCTTATTATCCATTCCAGTACTCAAATTTAGTAGATTAACGGCCTATTTCTGTAAGACAAGCAAGTTCACTTGCTTGTCTGTTGTTACGGAAAACACTCAATTTTGTTTGTGTTTTCTATGTAAACAGAAAGGCAAGTGAAATTGTTTGTGTTACAGAAACAGCACATAAGTACAATATTAATATCTTCGTTTATTGAATCAAAAGGTAGAACCACATGATGCATCATTATCCAATAATTGTTATGGGACTGAATTATGGCGCAATAAAAAATCATCTCAAATAAAGTTTCATTCACAAAATTATCTCCCTTCTATAAACTTGATTGTTCCAAATTGGCGCAAAATGTTTAGCTGACTATTCTCCGGATAGTTCTATAATGGACAAATCTAAGGCACAACTGTTGCAAAACTTAAGTTACCTTAAGTAAATAACAAATTGAATAGAAATTATTAAAAAAAATAAACAAAAAATAATTTATCAATGAAAAGTATATATTGTTTTATTAATTATTGGTTTTTTATACTCATTTAACGTTTTTATAGTCAATTTTCATTCATTGCAAGTGTTGCAAAATTTAACGCGCCAACAATACTCGGTTTTCATTCACTAGTAAGAAATAATTTGTTTTACAGGGTGCCCTGGTAATCTAGTGGGTTGTGTGCTAGACTATTACCTCACGCTCTCTACGGGTTTGATTCCCACCAGAAACTCTGGTCTGTTACACTATACCGAGCATAAAGTCTACAAAAATGCTTTTTCGTCTTTAGAATGAGAATTTCCAGAAATCCGTACATATCGAATCCACTTTATACTTTTATATTCTTTTTTAAATTTTATTTTATTTTTAAATTGTAAGACCTTCCTATCTAATGTAATCTTTGTGTAACTTATCAAATTAAAATTCTCTAAATTCTCTAAAAATAAACAATAAACAACACGTTAATGAGATTGTACATTTTTGATGAGACTATTAATGAATCATTTCCTTTGCTATGCCAAACAGCAATTTAGACAGACACCAGCACGGGTGGATTAATAAGGCCACTGACTACTAACCAACAGTACAACAAACACGCATAGATTTTTTTAATTTTAAACATTTTCGAAACCATTACCAAAATTGTTTTCACTGATGTATTAAGAGAAAATGTAAATTTTTGTATGAATAGGTGAGTGGAGTGCAATTTTGATAATATTAAATACAAAATACAAATTACGGTAGTCATCAAAGAAAGAATTGTACGTACATATGTACCAACATGACAACTTTTTGTGAAGTCATATTTGGGAGAATGACAGACATCGTTTATATTGTATTGTATATGTATGCTTAATTCATTATTCATTGCATCTTCCTTTACTAATGAACCATTGATATTGATTTTTGAGATAAAGGGCTTTAAAAGGGTTTTCCGCTTATTCTAATACTAATCCAATATTCGAGTATATAACATGTGTTTTCCAATTGTTTTGAAGAAGCTATAGCCTTATCAATATCTGCCAGTTTCATTTATATCTTTGAAACATCCCAATGTTTCAGGTATTTTTTTGCTTTCCAGAGATTGCGATAATTTGAAATCTCTCAGTTTATGTGATCGGATAGTATAGAGCCTAGTCGCCATCCATATCTACATACATAATTGACTATTACAACCTTTCAGTCAGGTTTACGGCCTATCTTCTCACACCACTTATGTTGTGTGTGTTAATTTTATACATGAGAGGCGGGACCTACAGTTTAAAGTTGACTCCGAACGACAAATTTTTGGGAAACTTTTCATGGCAATTTTATTTACTCTCAGAGTTTTTACCAGAAATCTGCTGAGAGGAAGTCGACAAAGAAATATTTTTTCATATTTCGTTTTTGATGTCGGTTAGTTGAACCGTGGCCTTTCTTCTAATAAGCCAACACACAGCCTACTAGACTACGGCTACCTCATTTATTCCTTCTGTGTAGCCAAATCACCATGGACGACTATAGGCAACGACACTTGTTCGCTGGCTATGCTTAGGAGCAGTTATCAACTGACACTGATTTTCATCGAAAAACATCTTGAGTGATGAGGCTAATTTTTGCCTGAATGGGTTCTTAAACAGCACAATCCCAAACAAATTTGGGATGGTACCAACCCACATGAAATTCAAAGGTGTTATTTTCCACACGTACTGGCGCCTATTCGTCTTATACAGGGAGAACAAATTTCGAATTGAGAATTGTTTTGCCTCTCGGATAGTGAGAATGTTACTATATTCGGCAAAGTCTATTTATTTTTCATATTAGATACCTTAACTCTTATGAAACGACCAATTGAAAGCGTTTGTTGTAGCAAACGATTATCAAATACAGGTAGATTCATGAAGACAAACTCAATATACGTTAAAGTGCTCATTGTGTCAACCATTGAAAATCATCATTGAAAAAGCCGAAGTACAGCATATGACGGATTCTGTATTACTTTAAACAATTATTTTGGTAGCATTTGAATGTCACTTTATTTTGAAATTTGCTGAAGAATAATCAAACACAATTACTTATCAATTCTTTTGCAAGGTTAAGTTAAACTATCTATTTGGGTCCTGGAGCCTTTACCAACTTATCCAATAGAGAGTGAAAGTCGATAGTCTCGCTATAGCCTCCCAAGACACCCACAATTCTTGGAAAATCTTAGATGTGGTGTCCATACTCTCTAGGGATCTACTGATCGCTTTACTGTCGATAGGTCTGCTATCATATTACCGTATTCGCTGGACTCAATTTTAATAGCCATTATTCCAGTTGCAAAGCATTACAATAATGTGGTAGTGCAAGGTTGCGCAAACTGGATCCATCAGTGAAAAAGTGAATGACAGAATAGAAATGTACAACGTTATCATAAACTCCTTTGTCGGGTATCGGCTTCGGAAAACAAGGACTGAAAGCAGCTTTAGGTGTCGTATACATATTCAGACTAACAATACCCAAACCAGTGGTATGGTAGTCAGTTAAGAATAGCAAACAATATCTTGGTTAATGCAGTACCTGTTGTCATGATCGCCACCACTTTCATAATCTGCGCAAATCGGATTTTGATTATTTTTCTCTAAAGGCAACCACCAAACCACGCCTCCGCAGAATAGAGTTGGTTTGATTACGAATTTTTTGGGTTAATTCCTCTAGTTCCTGCCTATTGTTCTCTTGTGGTTTTGGATTGAGCGTTAAAGTTTCAGTTAAGTTTGCTGTCCGATATGATCCCAAGATATTTGGATATATTACCATATCATTTGCGGAGGCGATTGTCATTCCGTAAACACGCCATGAAAATTATCGTAAGCGTCGGCATGAGGATGCCTATGTATATATAATGAGAGAGATATCTCATCACACTTTTATCGGGAGCAAATATGTTCTTTACTTTCGTACTTATAAACAACATAGTCGCTGGAGGTTTCCAACTTATGGAAATACTTCCTGATAGTGCCGATTTCCAATCACATGAATTAAAATATGGATTATGACGTGCTATCAGCTTGTGGAAATCGTTTCACCATATGGTTCTTCTGACGTTCAATAGCGTTTTTTCACGTTTACTCAATCGTTTTTGTCTTGATTTCCTGCTGTGTAAATGTGTTATGGCTTCACTTGTTGTCTTCAATTTCCAGAGGTCAATTCCATTAAATATTTTAGGGATTAGTTGAACCGGCAGATCCGGAAACTGGATTCCTCATAAAGAATGGAAACACCACGCCAAAGTATCTAATACTAGTGAATGAAAACTGAATATTATTGACGTGTAATATTTTATATAGCCTAAATTTATCTCGACTATTATGAAGATGTGAAATCGCTGTAGTTTAGTAGGATTTTCCGATTGGCATCCCGAAATCAAAAACACCGGGATTTTTGGTATTCGCAAATCCCGAATCCCGTGATTTCTTAAAACTTGTCAAGGGATTGTAAATTCATACATATGTATGTACTTTATAAAGTAAAAAAAAATTGAGTTTACGGTATTGTTTTTTTAATTAATATTACCTTAAATAACACTTATGTAGTATTTCAAGAGTATCATTCAATAATTAAGTAAATTAAAAGATATAGAATATCACTCGCCATCGAATTGAACGAGAATCGAATGTTAAAAAGTTAAACGTTGCCCTCTGTTAAAACAGCTGATGATTTAGACAATTAACTTTCTAAAGAAATCGATTTGTATGAATGACGAGGTGTTAGAGGTGAATAGTTATTATATCCAGCTTATAGCTATCTTGAAACTAGTTTGCCCACAAATGTAGGCTGTGGAAAATGTTTTTCAGCGGCAGCGTATGTTCGCAACAGAATTAAGGCTCATCAAAGAAATATTAGAGACTTTGATCTTTTTGAAAAATTACTTAAAACAATGAATATAATTAATTATATAAATTATTATAATTAATTAAAAAGGTAGATATTTGTTTCTTCACTAATCTGTTTATGTACGTATGTATGTAGACACAGATGAACTATTTTTATTTTTGTTAATTTACGTTTTTNTTTTGTTACTTTTTTATTTTATAACAGGTGTATTGTGATAAAGAAATTAATTCTTAATTTCATTTTATGAATTAATTATATTATATAATTAATGAAACTTTTAATAAAACAATTGTTTTTAGTTTTTATTTATTAAAAGAAAATTCCGAAATCCTGGGATACTTCGGGATTTTTTGATTTTTAAAAATCAATCCCGTTTGACATCCCTAGTAGGTAGTGTGTAGGCTTATTAGACATGAGGCCACGGTTCAAACCCCAGGTGGGATATCTGGAACAAAACGAAATATGTAAAAATATTCTGATTGTGAAATGTCTCAAAATTTCTCGTTCGGCTTTAAATTGCGCAACTTATGGATAAAATTAACACACATAACATAGGTAGTGTGAGAAGTTAGGTTGTAATACTGACTTAATCTCCAATTAAGTTAAGTGAGTAATTATTTGATTAACCATCAACACTTGTGATAATTATTATTTGAAATGAATTAAAATAAACATAATACGTAATAAAAATATATACTTTTTGTTTAGAAATTATTATAAATTTGTTTAAGCATTTTTTAAGCATTATTTATTTATTTACACTGCATTCAGTAATTATTTGTATTAACATGATAAATTTCTAAAATCTGTTTCCAAGTTCTGTCGATTATAGAACAATCGTGTGAATAGATATTGGCAATTATTGTCACTTAATCGTTTTGTACCAATTTACGGCAATCCAATTTATGTTAGTGAATTTGATTTCAAAGATTTCTTTAGTGTATGTGCGCACAGTAAAAATTGTTTGAAGCAATCCTACCTTAGCAATATTATGTTATGGAATACAGTTAACAATGCAACATATGCATAATACAACATATTCACACGTATAAAGTGTGCTAATCTGAGGACCATCACTGTATAAACAAATGTAAGCAAAAACAAACAAAAAAGAGAGGATAAATTCATTTCGTCTATTAACTTTTCGAATATGTAATTATTTGGTTAACGAACGAAAAGGTGAATTCAATTAAACGTTGCCGCATTTATGTTTGCATTTCTATTTTTACACAAACTTACGTTAATAGCCGCAAAATTTTTAACTAATTAAAAATTTATTAATTCCATTTCGTGGTACTTACGGATTGCGTTAACACAATACTAGGGAGACAGCCTGGCAAATAGTCTAGCAGAAGCAAACACACATTTGTACACATTGTCATAGGTACGTTGTAAAGTATTGGTGTGGGTGTGTGTTTACATAGTACGTTTGTACTACGCAAACATCAAGCCGTACACACTCCTAGGTCTTTATGTCCTTTTAATAGTAGTGATACAAATCTACAAGGGGTGGGAGAAAGCATTGTCTTTCAACGTCGATACTAACACAAGTTCTTTCGATAAATATAATTAAGAAGCAACCACTTCAAACAGCTACACCATTTAAGCTTATGTAACTTAATTCATTTCAATAAAAAACCACAAAAGAGGCATTCTTTTTATTCAATTTTAATAAAATATTATTTCTTAATTTATGAGTGAGGAAGTGTAAAACACTTTTTAGTAGCCTTGATCAGTACAAATATAATACAACTACTTATCTCGACTATTATTCTTTAGAAAAATAATTGATGACGGCATGAGATCATGAAATAAATTTACAATTAAACAGACATATTGCATACATCCTTGTATCCATTACTCAGAATTTTAGCCTGGCTTCTCACAATTATTGACCAAAGGAATTTTAATTTCGCACCAGTTTTTTAAAGATGTTATTTTGGGTCAGAATTGGGATAAAGATTAAAAATAAAATATTTTAATTTAAGCATGGCGAAAAATACAAAAATCAAAATAATAAAATGAAAAAATAAAATAAATGTTTTACAAATCAAACATACCTTACGTGTTTTGGGAATCTCAAAGACCCATCTTTTCATTTATTATTTCTGTTATGTTACGCAACATCTTTACATAAACTTAAATTTTAGGGTGATCAACATGTTAATGTTGACATGCTGTCAGACGTTGAGACTCAACTACAGAGACTGTAACTAGAATCAGATGGCAATGCAATAAAAGAAAAAAGCTTATTCAGCATCGGAAATTATATGAAAGTTTCTTAATCAATGTAGCAGGGAAAACCAGCGTTACCGACTAGAAACTTGAATATTACACTGGAAGCTACACTGCGTATAGTTTCGATAGGAAGGTATTATTTAAACTTTACAGCTTAATGAATTAGAAACTGTGAAATTAATAAGAAGTAAAGTAATTGATACATTTTTAATCGTTTTAAGCTATTAAACTATCTTCAAATCACTTTTCGTAGTCCTTTAATTCTTACTTTAACGAACAAATTTGTTCAATTAACTTGGAATTTATAAGGCGAAGGTATACGTGTAAAAGCATTTTTATCTGGAGTTTTTGTCTTCGAAATTTGTTAAATAAATACAGAACAAAGTTCCTTTTGAGACAATTTATATTATTTGTTTAGGTTTAGGTAAGAGGATGCGTACTTGTCATCGGCACAAATACAATACTCGAAGGTCAAAATACGTCCTAAAGGATAAATTTGTTACTTGGTAAAAATGACCCGTTGTAATATGTCCTAAAGTTATCGTAGGAGGTACTGATATTTAGATAGAATCAATAAATGAGGCACTGGAATCTTTAGGAGTTCAATTCCTCTCAGTCCCGTAGATACGTCTGATGGTTAGCAGTAGAGTTGGAGGGTAGGGAAGGATTCTTTGCCACTCTTGTGGAAAACTGTTGCATATGCTAACGGTGTAGTAGTCGTAGTCAGACGGAAATTTTTGACAACGATTAGTAAGATTCAGCGGTAGGCACCGAAAGAACTGTCCTCCTGGCCTCGAAGTAGGGTCTGAGGATTAAGATAGTCGTATTCATTATTATATATAAGGTGGTCCGATTTAGATCAACACTTCTTGATGGAGTAGCGCTAGGACTTTCTGATAGGGCACAATACTAAGGGGATATAGCTAACTCACATTTGTCATCTGGACTAAATTCTTAATAGATGATTAAAAAGGCTTTAATGAGGAAAGAGCTAGGGCCTTAGACCGAATATGTTAAGCTAGATTTAAAACTCGGTTGTTAGACCTTTTCTTACCAATGGAAGTACGCTTTGGTGGAATGTATTGAATACAAAAAGCAAAAGAGACATTCCTTCTAAAATACGGAAGAGTGCCTTTGTTGGCATCACAAGTGTTACTTGACACACAGCTCAGGGAGCTGGATACTATTCTTCACTTTGTGGGGGTGAATGGGGAAATAAAATAAAATATTCGGCAAAACGAGAAAATTAAAACCAATATTAGAATTCAATACAAATAATATTTATTACGTATAGGACGTACATACATACATACATAATTGGCCATTACAACGCTTCAGTCAGGATTACGGCCTAGCTTCTCACACCACTTATGTTGTGTGTGCTAATTTTATACATGAGTGGCGGGACCTACAGTTTAAAGTCGACTCCGAACGACAGATTTTTTTGAGAAACTTTTCATGGCAATTTTATTTACTCTCAGAGTTTTTGCCAGAAATCTGCTGAGAGGAAGTCGCCGAAGAAATATTTTTTTCATATTTCGTTTTTGATGTCTGACCGGGGATTCGAACCCTGGCCTTTCGTCTAATAAGCCAACACACTACCTACTAGACTACGGCGTATAGGACGTACCTTTCGATAATTCGAGTAATAATTATCTCTTTTCTTTTTTTTCTTATTAACAATTCACAATCTTCACAAACACACGGTTGTAAAAGGACTTAAAGTTTAACTTAAAATTAGGGTGGCCAGCGTGAACATCCCGTCCCCTTGGAACATTGCAACAAGCGGACCGAGAAGTCTTGAGATCAATAGATTAACAATTCAGGGTGTTTAAAATATATTTAAAATTCAGTTCAATATATTTAAATTTAAAATTAAGATAATAAATATAAAGGCAAATTCAAAAAATTAGACAGACTAAAAGAATTAGTAATAAGGAAACATAACAATAAATTATCTGTCCAGCTCGTTGATGACTATGGTAGATCCTGCAGTCGAATTCGATGCCGCCTTTATGGCCCCATTACCGGAACTCGAAGGCCGACTAGCACATGAGCATGGTTTCTCCAGAGCTTGGTTGTGGGTTGCGCCCTTTTTGTTTTTATTATGGGTTGAAGTCTCAGTGGTAACAGCTCTTCTCTTGGAGTGGCTCCTTCTACGAGTGCTCCTTTTGGGCTGACGTGTCTCCGAAGCGTTGTTCTTGCGCACTTTGCTGCCGTCAGCCCTTCGATGAAAATGAAGCATGATCTGGTGCTTCTGTAAACATTCCATGCATCTGTCTCTGCTCCGGCACTCCTTGACAAAATGAGAATGTGCCAGAAAATTGATGCAAAGTTTGTGTCTTTTAACTAAACTCAAGCGTTTGACGGGGCTCATACGACGGAATTTATTACATTTTCTTAGAGGATGAGCTTCCGGACACAGACGGCACTTTGAGCTGGCGGTAGAAATAACTTCATCGAGGGTCATATCGTTTGGGCGTTAAACAGTTAGGCGAGGAGCGATTTCAGACATCTGTGAATAAACAAAAAAAACGGGCAAAGAAAAAGAGAACATTAATTTTGCTCATAGTTAGGAAGCAGCACGAGGTTAAGTCAGAATGCCAGTGGCTGTCCGAATATTGGCCACTCACACCTTCATCATCAGGGCCGAGATAGACCCGTTCGATCCGACCAAGCTTCCATTCGTTAGGGGGTACATTGCCATGACGAACGATAACAAAATCATTTACAACAAAATCTCTTTGAGGAACTTTCCATTTGTTGCGTTTATGCAATTCGACTAAATATTCGTCCTTCCATCGACGCGCAAACAAATGGTGCAAAATTTTCACCTTACGCCATAGCTTAGCATAGCTAAGAGATTCGTTGGAAAAATCAGCTTCCGGCGTGGAGAGTATGGTACTTCCTGTAAGGAAATATCCCAGGATTAAAGGATTGACATCAGACGGGTTATCTGTCATCGAACTGAGAGGTCTAGAATTCAAACAAGCCTCTATTCATGACAACATAGTTGAGAATTCTTCATAAGTGAAGCTCTGAGCGTGGGATATCTTTCTCAAATGAGTTTTGAAACTCTTTACTCCTGCCTCCCATAAGCCAGCCATATGTGGAGCGCCAGGAGGAATAAAATGCCAATCTACCAACTCAAAAGCATTCTTGGTGAAAATCTGACATTTAAGATTCTCTAGGAAGTGAATCTTGTCCTTGTTCAGAAGCTGCTCCAACAAAGGCTGTACCATTGTCAGAATACAGGTGAGAGGGACAGTCGCGACGTGAGAAGAATCGAGCAAATGCGCCCAAAAAACATTCGGTGGATATGTCATTGGTAGCCTTCAAATGTATGGCTCGAGTAGCAAAACAAACAAACACGAAGACATATCCTTTCGTTATTCTACAATCGCGCCCGATATACGACTTTATATCAAAGGGACTAGCAAAATCAATTCCGGTATGGCTAAAAGGGAAAGTAAGTATAGTTCTTTCGAGCGGTAAAGCAGACATAATCTGCTGACCGAGCTTATTTTTAAATAACACACTTTGCAGTTGTGAACAATTGTTTTGACCAAATAGTCGAATCTGTCCAATAGAAGACTTCCGATTTGGTAAGTTTCAACTCCTTACGAAGTAAAAATACCATTTTTGCTAGAAGAGTTGCGCCGCAGAGCTCTAAAGGGGGTAAAGTTTGCACTTTTATAGGTGCGACTTTCGTTTTTTCAGCTAGCAAGTGGGCGATAATTTCACCAGACGGAGTTAGGACACGACTGTACAGAGTGGCAGCATCTTTCTCTGAAGCGTCACAAAATACGTGAAGTTGAACTTCACACAGAGGGTTAAAATTAACCCAACTGGGGATGTTAATCCTTTCGATGTACGAATAATCATCGACAAACTCTAGCCATTTGTTAAACGTCATGGGTTTCAAACATTCGTCCCAATAAGTTCCGTCTTTCCAAATTTGTTGCATAAGAATTTTAGCAACAATGACTTTAGGTACCAACCACCCAAGGACGAAGCTATTTGAGACAAGACGGAACGTTTTGTGACTACAGAGAAATTGGGCGTTGGAGGTGGCTTGAAGAAAAATGCGTCAATGCTCGTATTCCAACGTAAATCCAGAGTTTTAACGTGGAATCCAGTTAATGGTCGGGTGGTAAATCCTCAATAAGACCTCTATCATTTGAAGTCCATTTGCGAAGAGAAAAGCCAGTAGAATTCAGAACATGAATTATCTCATCACGATTACGAGTAGCTTCCACAAAAGAAAGCGAACCAGCCAAAATGTCATCCACATACATTTGGTTTCGCAAAATGTCAGAAGCAAACAGGTGCTTCTCATCATCTCCTAATTGATGAAGGGTCCTTATGGCCAAATAGGTGGCACAGTTAACACCAAACGTAACTGTGTTTAGTTCAAAATCTTAGACATCTTTCTCGGGGTTTCGAGGAATAATATCCTTTGAAAAGGGATGTAATCTGGTACGACCAATATCCTATATCCTATACATCTTCTGTATGTCTGCGTTAAAAACAAATCTAAAAAGTCTCCACCGGAGAATCAAGATAGTCAAATCGGCATTTAAGATTGGGCCAGTGTGCAAGACATTGTTCTGACTTAAGCCATTAAAAGAGGCGCAAGAAGTGTTAAAACGACACGTACTTGGTGGTTGTGCTAACAGGCTCAAACGCGGCATGATGGGGTAGATTGTAGCTGGGTTTAGGCGAATACACAGCATCATAATCTATTTTCAACATGTGGCCTAGGGTAAGGTACTCCTCAATAACTTGATCGTATTGATCTTTACTCTCAAGGTTCCTCAACCTCCGAGACTCATTTCTCAAAAATTGAGCGAGAGCACCCTTTCGAGACGGGCCGAGATTCAAATTCGTCAGATTTAAAGGGTAAATCAACTACATATCGACCCTCTCTAGTCCTGTATGTAGTGTGACGATACAGATCCTCACAAAAGCAATCTTCAGGCGAAAATACCTTCGACTTTGGTATTTTCTCTATTTCCCAGAAACGACTATTTTTTGCATCTAATTTCAGCTGCATAAAGAAGGAAGCAACGAAGTTCAAGGGGTTCGACTGAGGTATTTTGCCAGTCACTATCCAACAGAAATCGGTTCGTTGAGCGATCAAAGGGTTTTTAGAATCTTGGCTAACCTCAGGAATAATAATGTGGGAGTATATGTCTCCGCCGAATAGCAAATCCATATGGGCACATTTCAAGTCGGGTGTTTTAAAGTCAAAGACCCCAGCGAGACAATACAGGCTTTAGTCGAGTTTGCTGCCACTGCGCAATTAACGCCCACAACAGTGGCAGCCTGTGCCAAAAGGGTTGAAAGATCTAGCTTCCGTTGTAGCTTTCTTGAGATGAAAGTGGCTAGAGACGCCGGGTCGATTAGAGCTCTAGCAGGAAAAACTACATCATTATTCACTACATTCATCTGGATAGATCCCAATAGAACTGTCAAGTACGGGGTGGACTGTAGACGGGTTGCGAAATTTTGAAAGGATCGAGCAGCAGCCGATGTTGATGGGCCGTTATCCACTTCATTTCGTTGTTGTACAGGAGAAGGCGGAGGAACTTCTGGAGAACTATCAGGGGTGGAAGGGTTAGTGGGGTTAGTTCCAATCCTCGGTTTCTTCCGGGGGGAAGATTCGGTGCGATGAAGTAGCGAATGATGTCTCTGTTTGCAAATATAGCAAACATTTGAGCTCCGGCATCTCTTGAACTCATGCGAGGCTGCCAAACAATTCGTACAGCACTTATGCTTTCTAACGGTTGTCAAACGGGCACTAACCGTCATTTTCAAAAAATCCGAACATAAACGAATGGGGTGATTTTCACTGCACACTGGACACTGCACCTAACATAAGTTAGGGGCCACAGTTGTCCCAAAGGTTCTCAATTTCCGAGAGTTAACAGAACGGCCTTGGTTATTAATCCGTGCAGTACCTTGAGAAAAATTGTGGCTGCCGATAAAGTGCGAAACTGATTCTAGAGTTCGGTATCTGGCAGTCAGGAATTCATCCATCCTGCTCCACTTGGGTAGGTCTGAACAAGGCCCCTGAGACTGTTCCCAAAGACCTAGTGTGTGTGTTTTTGTAGCAAATGTAAACGAGGATGATATCCTAATCCTCTGGTTTTATGCCCAGCAACGATAAATTCGTTATACAATCATTAATAGCTCGTTGCAAACTCTTAATGGAAGGGCTAGATTCTTTTGATATGGAAGGGATCTTAAAAAGGGTTTTCAATTGAGAATTCACTAAAACGCGTTTATTCTCAAACCGATCTACAAGGTTCTGCCACGCCATGTCAAACCCAGCGTTCGTCATGGGGCAGATTCGGATAATGTCCCTTGCCTCACCTTCAGTTTTTTGCAATGTATAATACATCTTTTGAATGTTGCTAATGTGGAGGTTGGTTCCATAAATGGCAGAAAACATATGCCTTAACGTTGGCCAAGATGCGTAATCACCAGTAAAGGTTGGGGTGTCACAGGGGGGAAGATGAATCGGAATACTATTTGTCGGGGGGGGGTTCGCGGCCTTGCTCTTAAGGCTGTCAGTTAACCCATCAATGAATGAAATAAATTAAAAATAGAGTGTATATCTCGACATATACTTGGCCTTCAAGTCTTTAGCAGATACCTTGGTATCCTCGGCATTTTCCAACAAGTCCTCGTAAGTGTCCCGAAAAGCTTCCCACAAACGGGTTAACTCCTTCCGATGGCCACTCAGAGTGTGAACAGAGTGTACCTCTTTAGGGATAGCCTGAATGAAACTTTTAAAATTGCCTAAGCGATTATAGTTCTTCGTCAAGTTTCTTAACGCGGCCATTTGATCACAATTGGGATAAAGAAAAAGTTATAAAAAAAACTCCGAATAAAACGAAAAAATATGAAAGTTCACCGAAGGGGAATCCCAATTGTCAAATTCCAAAGAATAGGAACAATTGATAAAACTTCAAAGCGCGAGAAACTTTATTCTGTGACAACCTTCTAGCTGTATATAAAGCAAGTACACAACACAAAAACACATAAGATCAATGCCCTCTGTGTTGTTCGTGTATATTTTGCCCGTTTGTTTCTATTCACTTGCTTTGTTTCTCTTATATTCTTACACTTCACTGAGACACTTCATTAAATTTTATATATGTATTTATCACTTTATCTTTACATTATTTTATATTGTCACCACAAATTAAATATATTAATTTTTACATACCTTGTTAAAATAAATTTTAGGAAAAAGAAATTATAAAAAAAAAACTCGAAACGGTGAGAATGGTACGGTATGCAGCAACAAATGTCCAGTAACGAAAATCTACAAAAAATATTTATGTCAAATATTTATTTTCTTCGGGGATGATCCGGCTCGATTGGACCAAAATGTGGGGATGAATGGGGAAATAAAATAAAATATTTGCAAAACGAGAAAATTAAAACCAATATTAATCTTCAATACAAATAATATTTATTACGTATAGAACGTACCTTTCGAGTTGGGGGTTGATCGAATAATAATTATCGCTTTTCTTTTTTTTTTTTCTTATTAACAATTCACAACCTTCACAAACACACAGTTGTAAAAGGACTTAAAGTTTAACTTAAAATTAGGGTGGCCAGCGTGAACACACTTATTTCCGATTGAGGAATATGTGATGAATGGCAGCTAGAAGTCTTTTTAGACTTATTGATTTAGGTCTAGTGAGTAACAGGGTAAAGTTATTTAGACTGTCGGAACGACGTATTTCATGGCTACAAAGGTTCATTTCTGCTGTACACCGAATGTGAAGTCTGGATAGTTTCGGATAAACGCTTTGATGGCTGACCGTTAGAACGTTCTGTGGGTCATTAAGGTCACCGAACCAGTCAGGAAACATCTACATAACATAGCAGTTCAATCCTTACAGTTTATATGGATAATCTACCAACACTAAAGGCATTGAGGGGATATGTTTTTAGTTAATATATTATCTAGACATGTAAAAGTCTGCTGCGACCTTATGTCAGATTAGCAAATTGAATTATGCTGGTTACCTGGCCATTGCGGCATTATTAGCAACGAAATTGGAGATGAATTAGTGAGATCAGTCTCGAATTTTGAGCCTGAGAAAAAGTTTAATTCACTTGTAAACCATACATGGAGATGTATGAGAGTATGTAGGGTTGCGCCTGCCATATGGCCAAAGCCCTGTCCTATAAGATCGAAATTCATTCTAGGCATGAGAAGACGGGAGATGACAGCTTTTATAGCAATACTAACAAGGAATGGTCCTTTTAGACACTGGATTAGTGGATGGAGCAATGATATCTCTGATTTCTATAGACTATGTGAAGGAGCAGAATAAACAGTGGACCATTCGCTATGCCACTGTCCCTGCCTGCAGGTACGCAGGCAGAGATGGCTAACTAGACCTGGTAGATCCGAAAAACTACAGGCTTTAGAATATAATAGGGTTCCTAAACAGGAGTATCTTCAGTAGTTTATTTATTTATTACTTTAATCCAGTACTACAAGTATCAATTATAATTAAATAGTACAGTTTATAGAATGACAAAATGATTAAATTATATTCAAATGGTTAGTCCAGTTGAGTCGACTATTAAAAACAATAAATAAGTGAGCCACCAACAACTAATGGTAGTAGATGGTATGGCAAGAAGTTAATTTTTCCAGTTATGATAGCTTTTGGTCTATTTGCGTTCAAACATTTCAAAATATTTTTAAGATCCTGGTTCAGTTTTAATATTCAACAGTTGAAACAGCTGATGTAAAGTTGTACGTCATCGGCAAACATTTGGATTTCGTACATATAGCAGAGTACTTGCCGTAGGTAGTTAAAAAGTTAGGTCAGATATCAACAACAGAACGAAATATGAAACAATATTTCTTCGGCGACTTCCTCTCAGCAGATTTCTATCAAAAACTCTGAGAGTAAATAAGATTGCCACGAAAAGAAAAAAATCTGTAGTTCGGACTCGACTTTAAACTGCAGGTCCAGCCACTCATGTATAAAATTAACAGACACAACATAAGTGGTGTGAGAAACTAGGTCATAATCCTTACAAAACGGTTGTAATTACCAATTATGTATGTATGTATGTATATACAGCAGAGGGCCGAGATTTAAATCTTGTGGTACACCTCTTCGTACCGAGTAGCTAAATGACTTTGTATCGCCTTGACGAACTGTCTGGCTTCTCTCATACAGATATATACGTAACAGTTTTATTCCTGATAATGAAAAATTAAAAGTATTTTAATTTATTTTTTAGAAGGAAAATTTATAATGGGTGCATGATATTTTTCACCTCTCACTTTCTTTATATTTTCTTAATTTCCTCTGTGCTCTTCTCTTCTTCTTTTCCTAACTTTTATTTTCATATTTGGAAGGGGGTCCCAATGCAACAATAGGTCTCTGAGCAAAGGCGTGGAACAGTGAATACGGTGATGCGTCACCCTTCCAATCTAACCTAAGGGTTTAGAGATTAAAACAAAAATATTAACAACTATTCACTTCTGGTTATCATAAACGTCAGGGTGATTAAATTTATAAAATTTCTGATGATTACCATTGATTCGTTACTACTGACATTTAAAAAATGCATAAAATTATACCAGATGTGCATTTGATTGTAGGATTGAATTTTCAACCACAAAAAACTTTATTGCATCCAAATTTAAAACAGTATCGTGTTAAACAAGTAGTCACACGCACATTTGTATCTTTTTTACAAGTTTCAAAAAGTAAAGTAATAAGTAATAAAGAGAAAACATACCGTGAACTTGCCAAATATAAAATAAAGGATAGTAAATAGAGCGAAGGGCAAAGTTGGCAGTCAGTGATGAAGTGTGAGTTCTTATAACTCAAAGTTGTATTCAAATGTGCACGTTAAGCAGAATGATATTGAACAGCGAAAGTTTGGTTTTCGTAAATAAGGATCGTGAATAAAATTGATAGCATTATCAGTTACAGTGTGTTGTTATTAAAATAAATAAATGATTTATTTGAAATGAAGAATTTATTTTTAAGGATTTATTGAAATGAAGAAACAAATGACGATCAGATGTAAAAAATATCTTTTATTTTAATTGTAATCATCGCATCTATGATAAATAAAGAATTAAGAACGTAACAATATGAAAAAAAAGACATATGAATTGTGTTTTTTTATGTGAAGTTGTAGTGTTATTTCTTTTGTCATATTTTAGGAGGAATTATCCGTTGCCAATCCGTTGTTCAACAAATTTCATTAGCGTTTTGACAAAGTTAGAGAGTCTAGTACAAAATATCGGTCAATAAATTAAATCTAACCTTTTATTATTAAAGTAGTATTAAGACTTTAAATATTCACAAAAGAAGAAAACTTTTTCTTGATATCAAATTATTTCCATATTTCAATGAAATTCGCAAACAAAAATTATCCCTGCCGAACGGCCTCCCATAGACAACATAATAAAAAGGCGGTGACAACAAAAGCTAAAATTACCCGGCTTTGAAAATGTGTAAGAAGAGTAAAAACAATAAACAAAGTTTCACTTCTATTTTACTTCAGAATAAATTCGAATCACACACAAATTGAAATCAGCCCTCATTTATTGTTATATTTCTTTTTATATTCCCATAAGGGCTCTAAATAGAATAATATTAAATTGATATTATTACGCTTAAATTGCTGTAGAGATTTGTATGTTTTCACGTTTAAACAATTATATTTTTACAATACATTTTCCCAAAATTGTAATTTTTTTTCAATGACATATTTAAAAGACAAAAAGAAATTTTGTAAATAATTAAAGACAATTTATCAGTATTGTCTTTAAAACGAAGTACATTGTAATCCATATTTGATTGCTTAACTTCTTGAAATTCTTGATTTATACGAAAAGGAAATCAAAATCATTTCAATTTATACAGCAAGAAATTAGTTACTTGTGTTCCTAAATGAAAACAATGTGATAATAAATATTTACTTATTATCATAAATAACTTTTCCAATTAACTTTTTCAATTAAACAAATAAAATTTATTTCCCACAACATTTTCTACCACATTATTTACATACATAAATGCCCACCGAACATTTTCGTCAGAACTCGCAAATAAAATTGTTATGAAAAGTTTCTCAAAAATCTGTCATTTGGAGTCGAATTCAAGACTGTAGGCCACTCATGTAAAAAATTAACACACATAACATAAGTGGTGTGAGAATCTAGGCCGTAATCCTGACTGAAGGGTTGTAATGGGCAATTATGTATCTATGTATGTATATAATTAATTTAATTTCAAAGTTTACAAGTATATACTGTGAAATTACTCGTTACAAATATCAATATGACAGACATGCAATATAATTATGTAATGTTTGAACTGTTACAACGAATAGAACCTTATGCTCGATGTAGTCTTTCTAACAACATAGTCTAATAGACTAGGTGCCCCTGTCTGTATTTTGCTAGTCTATTAGTGTGAGGGTCGACCAAAGGCTTTGGTTTACTACACTACACCGAGCATAAAGTCTAAATAACTCAGCTTGAATTAATTATAATATAATATGTAATTGTATTCCAATAAAAAAAAAATACCACACTAGACTACTAGAGTGTCAAATATCAAACTTCGTTAACTAATTCATATTGTTAATATAAAAAAATAGTTTTCAAATGAGAGTGAATTCTGATAAATAACTCAAGAAAACTTTCGGCGTGTATTCAAATTGTTGAATCATTATTTCGAAAATATATAACATTTTTTAAAAGATTATTATACATATTATATCAGATAGTGTTCGAGAATTGTTTATTGTACAGCATGTCGTAAGTAAGAACGTGTTTATTGTGTAACTTTCGTGGCAAACACAGTGTACTACGTTTGGTTACATTGTAAATACGTTTGAAGTTAACACTATGGGAAATAATTTTATTGTTTACCGACGCATTATAATGAAATAAGAATTCGAAATGCTCACACCAATAACATTTTCACCATTGTCTTCAACTATAATTAAATTTACACTTCATCGCAATTATCACAAAAATCATATCCAAAAGCAATATAAAACTTCGCTTTATTGATCCGGCTAAAACCATAGCAAAGTTTATATAATTTTGTTGATCTGTTTGTTTATGGATTTATTATTCGAAAAACTCTTTTGTTCATAAGACTGTGTTTATTTATTGAAAATTTAGTTGAAACATTATTGATTATTGCTTTGCAAATCACCATTCATTCTCCCCTGTTACAGTAGACCGAGCACTTGATTCGGTGGAAAAACGTAATTACTAAAACAAACAAAATAAATATTGAATAAAATATCGATAGAAATATTTAAGTAAATCAGGTGATTGTTGGTTGGTATGTTGTAACAGACCCTACGACGATAGCAGGTCAATCTATTGTTGTCTAGAAACAGTACTCTCTATGAACATCTACGAATGAGTCATACTCTTTATCTTCGTGAAATCTGACGCTGCACTTAATTTTATAAATTCGAAAATCATGATAACCTTTCAGTCTTCTACGGAACGAAGTTAGTCAGGTTTGTAGTTGAGCTCTTTAACACCTCCCGTAATTATAATTTAGTAATAAAATTTGTTAAAAGGGATATCGTCGGTATATAAAATTTTTTTATATATAACTGGAGATGCTCCGAAAAGTGTATAAGTGTTTTGTGTGGCTACATTTAAAGAAAAATATGTAATACATTGGGACTATACAATTTAGCAAAGAGCTCTCCAAATAGCGAAAAAGCAAAAAAGAAAAAACATAAGCCTATTTAGACTACTTCAGAGAAAACAATGAAATTGTTTAGAAAGCTTCACTCACTTCACTTTACAGACGTTTATCGGAGCGTATAATACATGGAGTATAAAGTATTGAAATTAAATTGAAAAATTACTATTTGGTGGCACTTTTATCATACGTTTTAAGAAGCACACACATCAAAAATGCTACACTTAAATTAAAAAATGTTTTTATCACTTCCAAAATATCAGTATAAGACATTATTTATAATTTTTTTCTTTTTTAATTTTAAATATTTTTCAGATAGCAATTTTTATAACATATTTAAAATTTCTTTCTTTTTAGAGAATATGACGCTAAAAATATCAGTTGAAATGGAATATTGAATACAAATTTTGTAATTGTTACCAGTTTAGTAAAACTTCTAACCAAACTAATGTTATGTAGGCGATGAGTACTTGTAATTTCAAATAATTGAAAAGTAAATCTATAAAAATTTAGTGATGAAATTTGAATAATTTTGGAACAAATAAATTTTGGTCAATTAAATGCAGTGAGAGAATATTGCAATTAATATAACCGATTCAAATTGTTAAAATAAAAAACCAACTTATTAATTAAAAATTATGCACTCTACATATTTGGATAACTTTAAATGTAAATAAAATATAAATACATATTTTAATTCCTAATGGGCGTTAAAATTTGGTTTTTATTTGTTTTGACTCGAAACTAATGTTATAAATGAAAGTTACAATAGCCGATGTAGAAAAAAAGTATTGATTTAAATTAAAAAAGTATTAATTGATATTAACTATAAAATTTATACACAAATAATATAAACATTGTCATGGATCTGATACAACCCCCTCCACATAACAATAATACGTGCGAGTCATTAACGTCTATGACTTTTGCATTGGAGTCACCAACGTCCATAACAAATAACCAGACGGCAACAACAACGTCGGCTACAATACAAACAACAAATTCGATATCGGCAATAGTTGCTCATAATAATGATATTATGACTTCTGATAGCCCGAGAACATCGCCTACAAACTCAATTATTAGCCCCCATCATCAGAAATCCCAATCCCTTCATCATCACCACAATCACACTCAAAATCTAGTCACGCAAAAACCGAATCAGGTAAGTTTTTTTGGTTTTTCTTTTAATTGCTTTTGTTTTCATTTAACGTAATTACCGTATTTTCGTTCTCATTGACTTAGGGGAGAAAAATTGATTTACTTAACACATTCGTTAAGTAATCAAATAAAATTTATAATAATTGTGACTATTGGGAAATAAACGATTGAAATTGTAATATACGACTACTTAAAATGATAACAAGCAGAATGCATGTCAGTTATAATGTTTGTGCGCCTTTTCTGTAAAGGATATTTTTAGAAACCTTGAAAGTAATGCAAATAAAGTACAGTAATTTTTAAAATATTTTTCTTTAACGTATCAGTGTATTTCCTAAGGGGTTTTTTGCTTTTTTTAAATAAATTTATTTAAACAAATGAATATTTTTATATGTTAAAGAGGACTTTTTTATTGTTTATATTTTTTTTTTCAATTATGGTGATGTCGGCGATCATAATTTTAGCAGTTAGGGGCTAGAAGCAAAAATCGAGAATTCTTATGAAATATATTACTATTACCACAACTAGGATATTTTGAAAAGGATAAAAAAAATACCAAAATTACAGTCCTTTGAATTTTTTTCTCCGTTTGGGTCTATTAATTGTTCTTAATTGTTTAATAAAATTATTAATTATTGACGGACCAAAAGTATTCTAGTTCGAACTAAAAGTAAAAAAGTATTGAATGTCATCATTTCATTATATGGAGGGGTCTTATTAAGAATACTAATTACTTCGACTAAATATCCATGGGAATAAAGCATGATCTAAAATCGTTTGGTAGAGGCAATTACCATAAATCGAACCGTCACTATCATACCGAGAAAATTTTGTTTCAAAAGACTCGCTTGATTTGTACATGATAAATTTTTTCTGCAGAAAATACATATTTTACTCATCAGACCAATATGCAACATTATTGCTTTTTTTATTCGTAGTGACTTTTCTGCTATAATTATAAACAATTATACATTTCTTAGAAGTATACAGTTTTTAAATTTACCGAGTCGAATTACAATCTAAAATTACGTACATTTATGTGAAAAATAATAGGAACCCAGGCCAAACATCTACAACAAAGCGAAATATGAATAAATATTTGTTCGGCGACTGCCTCTCAACAGATTTCTGACAAAAACTGTGAGTAGATTGCATTGCCAAAAAAAAAACTCCATTGCAGTTTTATTAAATTGTTGTTTTTGTTTTAAAATTTAAATATTGTGCTGGAGATGTTATGGTATGGGATTGCTTCCATTATTATAACTTATCGTTAAAGTAAGGTTTAGTAAAAAGTATCTGTAGCTAAAGTGAACTTCAAAATCATTTTTAACTTTCGTTTGTTTATTTTGTTTATATTTGAAGTTGCCATATTAAAAATAATATATAATATGGCAAGTTCAAACATAAACTTAACTTTAAAAGTTACAGGTAGGATGATCTTCCCATTATTGTCCACCCTTTAGTTAACGGCAAGTTGTAATAATGGCACCAACAACTGTTACGTGAAATATCAAAGATAAGTGACAAATAGTGACTTTTTCGGTATAAATTCGACGGTTTGGATATCATATAGATGGGAATCGTCCCATGTTCGACAATTTTGGTTTTTCACGTACCAGAAATGATCCGATAAAAGTCATTTTGCTATTAAAATTAAATAAATTTAGAAAAATGCCTAAAAATAAAAAAAAAATGGAAATGGATGAAAAAATAGTTACGGAAGAGACAAATTTTTTTGCATGGAAATCTTTTAAAGGAGTTCAGGGATTGTCAGCCTGCTGATTTTCGAAATTTTAATCGAATGGATGGAAAAATTTTGATGTTCTTCTTAATAAAGTAAATCCATAAATAGAAAATATATGTACACACCCAACAATAAATTTTGATATCAGCTCTATTTTGGTGGGAATAATTACATGGTGCGACAGTGAAAATACACCCAAGTAACTATGTAGCCTAAGTTGTTGAGTAGGTTCAGTAGAATTCAGAAATACTTTTTTTTATATTTCTCTAACCCTCCAAATATGTTTTATTTGATAAAAACAATTTTTTTGATCTTTTTACACTAAATTATTGATTACCCAAATATTTTTCAACCTATTTTAATAATCTATTTTTTTTGGAAAGGGGAGAGATTAGCCTTTAAAACGGTATATATAAACGATTTGTTCAAACTTATATGTTATGAGTTTTAATGGGGTAAACTTGGAAAATATTATTTTTTCTTACTTTTTCAAATTTGGCTATTCTTAATTGCAAAATTTAATTAAAAACTATAAAACATGTGATGTTATTCTTAAAGCGCATTCTCTTGTGAAGAGTTTGACACTTCGTTTGATAAAAACGGACAAAAATTACCGTTGTTATTATTTAAATTGTATAACAGTTGACTCATATTTTATATATATGTATGGTGTCGTATCAAATGAACTTTAACTTGAAAATCGTTTTTGTCAAATAAAACACGTTTGGAGGGTTCAAGAAATGTAAAAAAAAGTATTTTTGAGTTCTACTCAACTAACTGAACAACTTAGGCTAGGTAGTTACTCGGGAGTATTTAATTTTTTGTATTTTGTCGCATAGTGTTATTATACATAATGGTGCCAATAGCATTTACACAAAGTTGCAATACACTACATTCACTTACACAATACCGTAATAGATCCGAAAAAGACTTTTGCATTTATATTATCAGTAGTATACTATATAAATTTACATTATACTACGTCATATTTAGATTATCGACTAATATATATATGTTATATTAGTATATATGTCTAACTTATTCTGATATATACTATATACATCAGTTTCAATCTTCATATAGAGTAAAAAACAAGAAGACAGTTATTCTGAACAGTAATGCTCTTAAGGATCCACGGTGGAATACACATAATTTATAAAAACATTTTATATCAAAATTATTGCGACTCGAAAAGGAATTCGAAGTTGAAGAAACTCGAACTTTAAATCGAACATTTTACCATTTTAAGTGCTCCTATACTCTAGTTGGTAGTGTAAGAAACAAAAAGTGAGAACTATTAAGATTTATAAACAATTTGAGTATAATTTGAGATAAAATTTGAATTTAACTTTTTCAACTAACAATCTTCATATGAAGGACAGTTTTACACGGGTCATCAATAACAATAAAATGAATTATAATAACAATGATTCAACACCAGTTTTATTCCGCAGACTAGGACTTCTTCCCTCTCTTCGTAATACTGAGACAGACAGACGAAAGACATTAACTCGTGTATTATCCTCATCATATGTATAATATTTCACCAAAAGCAAAGCTGTTGATCGAGCTTTATGCCTTATATCTCGAAATAAATACCAATACTAAATGCCGAAACTTCTGTCAGTCAGTGTAAAATCTTAATGCGCATTAGTAAGTTAACAGACTTAATGGAAATTAACTCGTGCTTAATCCTCATCTTAATGCGCATTAACTTTGACGTCAATGCACGAAATCAAACTGCATTTAAACCAGAAGTCGGCACCAATAGCCCCGGGGATCGAACATATTCAGTTTTTTACACACATAGGACACGAACATCAACCAAGTTCGTAAAAAAGAGTGAAAATGCTTTCAGTTGCTTGTCAGCTTCTAAAGTTCATGTCGCTTAATTTCAGGATTCAATTATATACCGAAAGAAATATTATGGTAAGATTCACCAATATTCAATGAGATTCACTAATAACAATGAGAAATTATCTCCGTTTTGGAAAAATATTTGTCAAGTTAAATTGGTAGTCTTTAGGGATTTGGCGCTGTAAATTTTTTCTATATACTCTACTACATATACATATTATTAGGTTCTCCTTAGATTTATAAAAATGCTTTTCATAACTACAGTTACATTTAATCATGTACTCTTTGTGTCGACCTTTGATTTAAACTGAATATAGGTACGTAAATAATGATATTTCACCAACAGCGTAGCTGCTAATCGTAATACATAATATACAATATTTGTATACAGTAAAACAAATAAATTTAAATCGTAAAAGAAAATTATATACAAATAATTTTCAATTCAATATGTATCTGTTAAATTCTTCGAGCGAATTTATAAATTTATATTATATGAGCATTGTGTATTAGACATTGGCGACTTATCATGTAATTTTTGGTGGTATGTACTGTGTTAAGTATATCAAATGCTAATTTCATCAAAATCTTTATTGAATATTTATGTAAAATAAACATGTAGTCATAACTTTTATGATTCAATTATCAAACAATCACAATGTGCCCAAATCAAATATTTAACAATGCCGAAAAAATATTGCATGAATAAAGAAACAAATGCCAATTTTCTTTCAGTAACACGGTAAAAGTAGAAAAAGATTGTTTTAATAAATTTTATTTTCGCCCTTTTTTCGTGTCTTTTTTGTGTAGTGAATGGCAAAGTTTAGAGGGTTGGTGGATAAAAAGAAACAAAAAAAAATATTATTAAACATTGTTAAGACAACTTAGGTAAATATACATCCATACGTATGTTTGCGTGTTTGTATGTAAAAATAACAAATCCTAAAAATATTTTTTTCTTTTGAACGTGTTTGAATCTTGTATCTCGTAGTTAACAATTTTATTCTTTTCTTTCTGTTTTCATGCAGTTTTTGTTGTTAATACACAATACATTAGATGTCATTGTCGTTAAAGTAAAGTGGAGTAGAGTAATTTGTAGAATAAAACAATTGTTCCCTAGAGAGATTTACTAAATGACAACAGTATGCACATTAAGATTCTATTGCTTTCTTCCCAACTGTCGAGTTATCGTTACGATTGCTGCTGCTGTTAAAAAGGCGAAAACAAGAATTAGTAGAATGTTAGGTTTCGTGCGAAGGTTGGCTGGGGGTTTGTCATTATTTTTCTTATCGTGAACTCTTAACTCTGTCTGTGAACGCTTCAATAGTTGCAATTTTCAACAAAGTTTTTGGGTTTTTGCTCTAGCGATTGTTTTTTTATGGCATAAAATAAATAAAAAAAACAATATCAACATTTCCAATGTAATTTATAACTGGTATATAATTGAGAACGTGCGAAGATTATCGATATTGGCTAAATTTGTTAAGTAAACAACACATTTTACCTTTGAGGCTTAAGAAACTTTTGCGCTTATTTTGTGGTATTAAAAAAAAACGGAATGTTTTTCAGAACTAAATATTCTGTTTATGTTTAAAATATTGAAGGTTTCAAATATTCTAGGAAAATAATGTTGTTTGTTAAGAAAAAGCCTTAACAAGCCCAGTTATTTTCAAAAGAGTTATTTAAGAAATACTATCATAACAGATTTGTTTTAATTTCAATACTAATATTGTTCTAGAGTGGATAATACTTCGTAAAAAATCCGTTGTTATTTAAATCTCGTTGGATGCCCCAGCGTGTGCTAATTTGCGATTGTTGAGGTTATGGTACTATTTCAACTAAAGACTATAATTTGTAACACTTTCGTAAAATTATAAATTATAATTTAAAGAAAAATTACTACTAATATTGACCCACACTACTTCTTTCTAGTACTTCGTTTCTAAACTATTATACTTGTCCTTATATTGTAAACCACTTTCACGTCATGAATAGAGATGAATAAGTTTCAATTAAAAAATTTAATTGCTAGAGATCGCCTGCTATTTTACTTTATCTCACAAATTTTCAATCGGATGTATATGCTTATAACAGAGCTCAAAATATCAACCACTTGAGATGAAGGTGGAACTAAGATGAACAATGGTTTTTACCAATATGCGTAAATTTTCTTCAAGTGTCTTGTGGCCATACTCATATCGTCTAAATACACAACAATCCTCCCAACGTCAATAAATTCCCTCAAAACTTTATTTATAAAACAGCACCAATATTCTTCAATCTAATTGGCATATAAGAGGAATGACAAATATGGTGTACTTAATTAAGTGCTCAATCGGTGGTCTCCGATGAAAACTACAGCTCCTCAATTATGGGAAATTGAGGTTTATAATTGTTCTTCAAAGTGATCCTGTTCGATAGTTAATACACTTTCTCGTGCCACCAATCTTCCTTCTGAGTAACGCGGTTCGAGGTCATTCACTAGATTGATTCTCATACAATAACCTACTAGTTTTGACGTACAAGATATCCCGTTCACATAGTCCTCCTCAAATACTGCCCTCAAAGTAGAAATTCTGTTCGGTCAACGCCAATGCTGTTCCCTGTCCCCACCACACAAATCATCTACAATATTTGCTGACATTTATCATTCTCAACTGTAATATCAAAATCACTATTCTCACAATTAGACTCTCCAAATTCAGAAACAATTATCTTATTGCCGGCATAAATATTTCCATATCGTGAAACATTCCACAATTCACAACATTCAGTTAAAACCCATACTACAATCTAGGGACACCCTGTATAAATACACAGTTATAAGCCCACTGATTAACTTCCTTTCTGGCTTTATATTCATATTCTATAATTTTTTTCTCAATTTTCATTCATTTTCAGCACATGCATAAATTTAATTTACACAATAGGTCGCTCCCAATTAGAAATGGTAGTACCTATTCACCGTCTGGTGCAACCATAAATTCGTAGCACACTCTCCTCCCTCTCAAAGTTACCTCGCATACTTCCATTGCCTTCATATCTGAATAGCGTTATCCTTCTAGCGTACTCATTCCTCAATGACATCAACGATTCCCCCACAACTAATGGGGTTACCAGAATCAAACAAGGAAAATAAATTCATTAGATCAGTGAGCTTACCACTCTTTATTAAGGGCCTTCTTCCGAAGAAAATGTTCCATTTCAGCGCAGACTAAGTATGAGTTGACAAACGCTTCGATTTGAAACCAAATTGTGAATAAATGTAAGTGCGACAATATTACCGGGCCCTTGGTTTGTACTAGACGGTTCCATAATCCATAAGCGTTCGTCTGCGCTCTTACGAGTCCATTCTATAAATTAAGTCCCCCCAGGATTTGGTACCATTCTAGCGAGTTATTTCATTAGAGCTGTTCGGAATAACATCGATAATGAAATCTATTATCTCTCCCTCTTCCATACCGCCTTTTGTCGCAAAATGCTGTTTCGCAACTATATAACTGAAGCATATTTTATTACGCTTTAATGTCCGTTGACGTATGTGCCTATATTCATTCCGTCACGCAAGTCCTTGTATTAAAATAGAAGCAAGACTTACGTCCTGCTGCCCTCTACGCGGCGTCGAATGCATCGTTTGCATACTCTTTGTATTGCATAAGCTATTTTTCCACATCGTAGTGTCCACAGCCCACTAAAAGGTGGCGCAGCAGCATCCAATTCAGCCAGATCAATATGGCGGATCTGTACCTTCCAAAGGGTACTCTGTTGCCTCATCTTTTATTCATCTTCTGTCGATGCCCAGTTTTAAGTATGGTCCCAAGAAGTATATCTTCATCTGGCAAAGTAGTTCAATGGCTTCGTAGGTATATCAACGGCACTAGCATTTGCAGCAGTATCGGTGGCAGCAGATATCTGAGGATAAATTAAGTTTTTTCTAAGCCCTGTGGCTGCAGTCATATCAACAGCAGACTTGATAATGGCATGAGTATTAGTGGCAGTCACGGTCACATCATATATTATGACATCAGACATGGTGGGGGCAAGATTATGGGCGGTGTTTACGGCGGCGACAGGCATGATATCAGCAGACTCGGCACGGTATCAGCAGATTGTTTTGTAGCAGGAACTGTGACAGGTACGTCAGCAACCTGCAGACTCACGGTTATGATGTTCCCACTAGCAAGTGCGGATTCTGAACCCGGGAGTGTCTCGCTTAATGGTGGTGCTCACGTCAGGTGTTACTTGTTCAAATTCCGAAGCATTACCACCCCCAATGGATATTTTCGCCTTCACACCAGTCTCTTTTTGATAAATGACCTCGTATAACGTCTTCAGCTGTAACAACGTGGCCGATGCAGATATGCCAGCTGAACTCAAAAAACAGACTCTTGTCTGCGTTTTTTCCTTTGAATTTTGTTGCTTTATCGATTCTATGACAGTTGTACACCACGCCTGATAATTATAGTGTTCAACAAATACCAAAAGAAGGAAGCGAATAAGCTCACCCCAAAACAGAACTTTATCATATCCGATATTCATTCCCTAAATCTAGTGTTACCGGACCAGAGAACACTACATGTGCAAAAATTGTTTGCATGAAACTCTAATCATTTTGCTGCATTATTCCCATATTGACTTAACTTAGGTTTATTTACGATTCAAAATAACTTTCAGCACCGTCGGTGGTATACAGTCATGGTAAGAATAATTGCCCTTTATGTATGAAAGTACTACTTCCGTTGCTTTGACAAACGTTTTGTTTTAATCATTTCATAGTGCCTTTATTTCAGAAGACGCCTAAGATACTCATTACATGTTCAATTATGTTTTCTAAAATAATAGCAATCAAATTGAAAACAACAACAATTTATAAATAACTTGCTTACAGATTTTTTTATTTATTTCACAGGTTAGCACGGTTTTGCTATACAACATTCCAATTGTAAGTCTTTATATAGAAGGTCAAGAACGGCTATGTTTGGCACAAATATCGAATACGCTACTTAAACAATTCAGCTATAATGAAATACATAATCGACGTGTAGCGTTAGGAATAACTTGTGTTCAATGCACTCCTGTTCAATTGGAAATATTACGACGGGCTGGCGCTATGCCCGTGAGTTCCAGACGTTGTGGCATGATAACACGTAGAGAAGCTGAAAGATTGTGCAAAAGCTTTTTAGGTGATAATACACCACCGCGTTTGCCAGATGATTTTGCGTTCAATGTGCATCACAAGTGCTCATGGGGTTGTCGTGGTTCTTTTTTGCCGTCACGGTACAATTCCTCAAGGGCTAAATGCATAAAATGTCACTATTGCGGAATGTTTTTCTCTCCAAACAAGTTTATATTTCACTCACATAGAATAGGTCCAGGAGATAAGTATGTGCAACCTGATGCTGCTAATTTTAATTCGTGGCGACGACATATGATGTTAAGTGGACAACCACAGCAAGAAGTAATCTACGCCTGGGAGGATGTAAAAGCCATGTTTAACGGTGGCACACGCAAACGCTTAATGACCCACACAAATAGTTCATCGCCATTACATCACAGAGTTTCATCTTCTTCGCCCAGTTCGTGTTCAGCTGGAGGATCAACGAATAATTTGAACAGAGATCAATGTCATGATGAGGTTGAAAATGGAGATACTTTAATAAACAACATACAAAAGGTACAAAAGAGTAATAATCACAACAATAGCAAGAATGCCGTTAATAAAGTTACGGCTGCGGCAGCCGTAGTTGGCGTTACAGCTGTGGCAGTAGGCAGTACAGTGCGTCCACTAAATCTACATTTTCAAACTTCGACAACAGCTGCTGGTTTGGCTACAGAATCGTCTTATTCTGTTGGAACTGACATGCATTTAATACCAGCGGCCGCATTATCACGCAGTTTTATGATGGACTATATGTGGCAACATGCACATCAAGCCACTAAAAGTACCTACAATCAAAATTATCAGCATCATCAACAGCCGAAAGTAAAGTCAGGAAATTCTGCGTTTACGTTTCCTTGGATAAACCCGGCAGTAGGTTCAAACAACGATCACCAAAGTAACGACGGACATCATTCTAATATAGACTATACACCGGCTCTCAGCACTCGTTGGTCAAATGCGGCTAGCAACAATTCTAACGATATTACACAAAACTTATCACAAATTATTAACAAATCAGCTTTTAAACCAGTCATGCAGCAGCATCAGCAAACGCCTAAAGTGTCAGCATCTTCAACGACAAAGCTCCGTCGACAGAGGCACTCCACTCCGTCACCCTCGTCACGGACAAGTGAGCAAAATACCAAAATAAACCCTTCTCAACACAATGAATCATACAATGCAATATATTCCTCCGATGGTGATGAACACGAGGTTGGACATGATGGTGAAGAAGACCAATGTCCTACCGAAACTAAAAATCAGATCAGCGAAGAGGACTCGGAGGTCATAGATGACGATATTTTGGTGGATATTGAAACGACTGAGGATGAAAAGCCCTTATCCTTTTCTACTAATACTATTGTGTCAAGGACTACAACTTGCAGCCGTACAAGTTTTACTGGCGATAGAAGTGATGAAATTCATAATGATGATACGACTGATAACGATAAGCAGACTCCCAGTGATGAGGATGTGATAGATGTAGTGCACAATGACAATGATGATACTGTTTTAGAATTTGCTTCCCTAACGCCTTTAGCTATAATAAAGGATTCAAAAGATAACGATCGGCTTAGTACTTTAAATTCCTCATGTAATTCTACACCCCCAGTCCCAACATTGAAGATACCAACAAAAGAGTTGGATAAACTGTACGGTTTAGACTACAACAATACAGAAAATGTGCCACCACTATCTTTATCAGTATCTCCAAAGTGCAACTCAAATTCCTCCAGCTCCCGATCGAGTGAATACCTTTATATTCAAAGCAAAATTCATTACGATACAACGTGCAGCACAGCGCCCATACCAACGAATCCTTCTAGCTCTCCTGAAATTTTGGATGACCACAAGATTAACTTTAACACCGATAAAGCAGAGGTAAGCCTTTTAACTAAATAACTATACAAAATTAACTTCAATTGTAAGACACGCAGTATATACATCTAAGTATATCACCCATATTCTGACAAACGCTGCATAACCATACCAGAAGTGTTTCTTCAATTTTTATTCCGCATTATTTTATTTTCCCTTTAATATTCTAATTAAGCAACACAGATCAACCACTGAAATTCAATCATTTTCGAAACATTGGGACACGTCTATTTCAAAATTTCAAATTCCAATAGCCAAAAAATTAGTGATAGTAAAAGGATATAGGAACCTTTCTCCGCTTGGATCTATCTAGTTTCGTTTCAGACTAAGCACTTTGCCAACTTCAAATTCTAATAACCTACAAGAGTAACTTCATCGTTGTACTGGGCTCGCATTACGCATGAGGAGGAGTAATGTGTAAAATATGAATAGTCAGCAGTAATCATGCATAATCTTTTAAGGATTTCGGATGTATGTACGTATATAGTAGTCGTTATCACATTATAATCGGCAAGGTTATGGGCACTTTAGAGTCAGCAAATTATAACTCGAATATATATAGTTCCTTGTTATCTACAGAGTATTATTTGATATTTAATCTCTCAAGAAATATTCAAGTAGGTAGCTGTGGCTTAGCCCCCATAGGACTCATTGGAGCTTCTAATAAAGCGACTCAGATTGTCAATCAATATGTGATAGTTCCTCTAGATCAGTTGTTAACATTTCATAGCACAATTGTGCAGAGAGAATTCACACGTATTGCTTATGCTCTTTTATTTAGTTGTCGATCAGACTGCGACAAGCACACATACTCGCGGATGCTATAATATTTTTTTCAGGTTTACACATATCTAAAAACATTCCCTAATTATTAAGGGCCATTTTTTGAGTGCGAGATTAACAATTAATTTAACTTTAATCTTCGTATTCAGTTTTTGAGTTTACTTAAGATGTCGAAGGTAGCTGCCGAATTTTATTAAAAAATAAAATTTAAAGTTAGAGAATACTCGGCTTTCAAATATTTAAGTGATTATGAATTATATAAAACCCAAGTAGACAATAGACATTCTTAATTTATTTATTATTTATCGAAAATTCCTTTTTTACTTAAATATCAATCGTATTCAATTGATTTTGTTCTATACAAAACCAAATTGTTGTAAAAAGCGTTGCTATTTTTGCTTATAAGTGTGGCAGCTCTACAAGGTTTTTTCTCCCACTCAAAAAATGCAAACTCAGTTAACGTAAGATTAAATTTAAGTGCCAGTTAGCCACACGTAACGTAACGTACCGTAAAAAACGTTCTCTTTTTATCATATGGAAAGCCATGCAAGCGCTTACCGAAACGTTCTCTCTCGTTAGCAAAACGGGAAGATCTGTATAAAGGGTTAGTTAGTCAAGCGTAAGAAACGTAAAATCGAAACGTACGTAGCCTTAAAAACGGTTGGGTAGTTATAGGAACGTTAAAAACGGGGCATATGTCAACGAAGAATGTAAACAAAAAAGAAACAGAACACAAAGCAACACACACAGGATCACAACACAATGCAAAGAAATTGGTATACAGACATTTGCACGAAGTCAGCTGTTCAGAACAGTCTGACGAGAGATAAAGATAAAGCCAAATTCAAAAAGTACTAATTGAGCTTTTATTGGAAGAAGTTATATTTGCTTCTTAAGTTTTATGTTATTATTATATTGATTTGGTATTCTTGTAATAAATGGAATATTACATTTTTGGTTAATCTCAGTCAATATTTATGGGATTTAGATATAATAGAGTCGAATATTGCTCTATTCAATAATTTTATTTATTAAATTGAAATCAATATCTCTAGTTAGAATAGTAATAATAAAAATAAAAAAATAATTGTGAACATTGAGATCATGAGAATATGTATTTAAAAATTTTAAAGATTAAAAAGATTTAGATATAAATAGAAAAGTACCAAAAAGAGCATTTGCGTAACATTGCCACTTAGAATACGTACTATTATTTATTTTGTTTCAAAGTTTTTGGTTTAACACATTACAGTTTAATAATAACAATAAATAATTAACGAAAATCATTTTTTATGTACAAATTTAAAAGATTATATTAAACGATTAATATATATAAAAGTACTAAAAAGATATCGTACCACTTCGTCACTCAAAATATATACATATTATTTATTTATTTTGTTAAAATTGTTTTGTGAGCACAATAAAACATAACAATAAGTATTTATTTCTTATATAATAATTTTTTATATTATTTTAATTAAAATTAAAAATTTCATTATATGCATGCAACAATTTAAGTTTTATGAAATAAACATTATTTATATTAAAACTTTTAAATTGTTCCATGTATATACTGAAATTTTTAATTTTTAATTAAAATAAAATAAAAATTATTTTATTAGAAATATATACTTATTGTTATCTTTTTATTGTGCTCCCAAAACAATTTTAATGCCCTTTGTTTACTTTTCTATTTATACATAAATCTTTTTAATCTTTAAATTTTTTAAATACATATTCTCCTGATTCTAATATTCATAATCATTTTTTTTTATTATTACTATTCTAACTAGAGATATTGATTAGCAATTTAATAAAAAAAAAATATTTTAATAGAGCAATATTCGACTCTACTTATACTTTTTGCTTTTTCTTAACAACACTAATCACTGTTCTGAACAGATGACCGTGCAAATATCTGTATACCAATTTCTTTGCATTGTGTTTTGTTCGTATGCCTGTTGCTTTGTGTTCTGTCTTACTCACTAATGCATAACCAAAATATTTTTGGTAATCCCTACTCTAGATCAGGGATTGCCATTTCATAGCACAATTGTGCTGAGAGAATTCACATACATTGCTTATGCTCTTTTTTTTAGTCGTCGATCAGACCGCGTCGCGTGCTCATGTTAGCGGATGTTATAACATATTTTTTCAAGTGTACACTCAAAAAATATTTTAAGTGTTAAATATTTTAAAAATGCTTTTATTAAAGTCCAATGTCTTATATGTTCTAAAATGACATTTTAAGACATTTAAATGATAAGGAAAGGGAACAGCTTGTTTGTAGACATAAAGCATATTTTTTTGAAAAATTTAAAGGTTTTTTATTAGTAGGTGAGGAAATTTATGAACCAAAGTAGTTCCCACCAAATATCATAAAAAATTTTCCCTAATTTTCGAGTTAAAGATGTATAACTTTATGCATGTTGATGAAAGGAAAATCAAATTAGCGTAAATTACTAACATTTGTCTTTGACAGTAACTAAATAAAATCACTCAATTTATTTTCACTCACTCACTAATACACAACCAAAAAAGTTTTGGTAACCCCAGCTCTAGATCGTTTTCACAGCAGACACCGAGATACGACATAGCTTCTCACCTCTGCAGATTCTGCAGAAATCATTAACACGGCGTCAAAGACCAATGCGCCTCGTATGCGTGCCCATAATATAATGTCACGTAATGACTTCTACAGTTATACTAAGCGTGCTTTTATGCATACTCGCCATGTGCGTTCCATCCACCTTTGGCCAGATTTTCTGCACCGTTATGCCCGTGTTCGAAGCCGCCCATCTATTGTTGATGGAATCGACGACAGAACTGTCAATTATAAGCTTGCAGGGGATTTCAGAGGGATTCATAAACTTGAGAATCCATCGGAGAGTTTGATGGTTGTACCGTGCCTGGTCAATTCATTCGCTCTACAGTTACTGAAATGTCATTGTGTCCTGGTACCCATATGATATGGATATCGCATCTTTAGGCGGTATTGTTGAGATATCTGCGACAGCTGTACACTGGCAGTGTACATGGCTCTTAGAAAATATGATAAAGTCCTGTTTGAGGGTATTTGTATCCCCACTTATTTTCGTCGCAGCGTCTAATGCCGAAACTTCCGCCTAAAAGGTGCTACAGTGATCCGGCAGCCTAATAGAACTCTAAAATATTATTTTTAATACTCTTTTATTTGGGAAATACGGTTTTTTATCTTTAGTCTACAAAACGAAAATATTTCAATAATACTTTACATGAAAAAAATAACAAAACAAAAATATAGGTATTTTAAATATAGGTATTTAAATATATTTGATCACAAACTTTATAGTAAAGATATAAAACGATGGAAAATGTCCACTAATACAGTTAACCGTATCAAACATAAAAAGTACACCAAAGTAGGCATATCAGTTAATTTTTTTAAGCATATATGTATACATACATTCAAATTACAAGAAATCCACAATTTAATATAGTTTGCCGGAAGATTTAAATCTTCTATAACTCTGTCGATATACATATAAATATGTATGTACGTACGACATACAATATAATTAAATCTTTATAACAGCTGTTTAAAAAGTTGTTACATGACGATTACAATAACAGAAAACCACCCTCAAAGCCATTGTCAATCTGCAAACGATAAATGTTAATCGGATTGTGTTTTAATAAGCCCTTAGGAATTGGAAGGATGGAAAAGCAACCTGAAACCACCGCATGTATAAATAACAAAACTACAGCAAACAAAATACAATAACAAATATATGTTTGAATGAATTTGGAACGAACATGCACAAGATATTGGATCAAATCAAGTCAAATCAAATCATTCTATCCTTTTCCCTGTTTCCTTTTCCTTCGTAGTTGCAGATTGATTGTATGATTATTGTTGCTGAATGCTGAACTGGCAATATCCACAGACTGGACCATACCAGCTAAGTATTTTAGTTAGAACAATCCCATTCAATACACAAAATAAAAGCTGTAGAAAAAGAGCTTAAAATTAATACTCTTACAATAAACAAATCTAAACGTTTTCAAAGATGCCGAACATAATCATAAAAATAAATTATCATTTGCCCATGTAATTATAAACTACAATATATGGTTGGTATGTACTCTACAATACTAAACATAGTTATTATGAGTTGTTTAAAAATTTTTGATTATTTAATATTTTCGAAAAACAAAAAAAAATATACAAAAATTCATCAAATTTCTATAAATATTTGTGCTGATTTACAGAATAATGTTCAAGTTCGCCTACGTGCTATTGAGAACTGGTGGTGTAATAAACTAAATGCAGGTTAGTTATGTCAATAAGTCTAAGGTTTGCGATGTATTATACGTAATTATATCTTTGCGCAAAAAGCGTCAATCAGAGTTTGAACTATTAGGGATATTAGAAATTTCGTTAAATTAATTTTTCCTTACTTTCCTCCTCCAATGTCCTAATAGAGATTACGTGAAAAGTGTCCATTTAGATGCATTAAAATTGGATATAATTTTAATATATAAATATGTATAAGCAAGTACTTCGAAATCTTTTTTGTAACTTCTCTACAACGTTAAATGAGGGCTAAAATGATCACTAAAAATATAATGGTTTGCAACTAATGTAGCTTGTGTTTCTCTGTAACCTGTGCGTCACATAAAGAAAATTCTATATTTAGAAGTAATAGCTGTTCGTGGAATGTATAAGTGCTGAACGTATTCGAGAAAAGAATACGGTTCAGAAATATCTACTTCATCATTTATATTTCTTACTTACGTACCGCTAATCGTCACTCATCATCTCTTATAAGGGATGTATTATCATTAAAAATTTTTATTTTTATTTTGATTCATCGTCTACTGTTAAAATGAACTTGTCTACTGCTCAGTTCTTCATTAAGAGTTATATCACTTTTACTATATTTTCTGCTAGTAGTTCCATCTGTACTAGGCTACTGAACCGACATAATCGAAACCATATAACTTTTTAGAATGTTTTTCATCATACATATCATTACAACCCTTCAGTCAGGATTACGATCCTACTTCTCTCACCATCCATGCTGTGTGCGTTAATTTTATCCGTAAGTGGTGGGACCTATGCCTAACTGCTGAGAAGTGTCGCCAAAAGAAATATTTTATTATTTATATTTAATTTTTTTCCAAAGACGTTAAGTGATAGATTTGCGGTTTTGAGCTCTTTTGTAGTAAGTCAACACACTAGACTAATAAGCCAGACTAGACTATCGCTAACACATTTTTGTCATTTTCATACCTCTATAATCTCTCTTTCATCCGTATTCATGCTTCGTGTTATCACGCTGTAACAAACAGTTTTTTGTACCTCTGCCCCTTTATTTATAGAAATACTTTCACTTACGATATTAAAAGATTCCGAATATGTTATAGACATTATACACTTATAAAACTTCCACACTTAAGACTTTAGCGTTTTGCACTTCCGATTTATAGGACTAGTTCTGACAGATTTAGATATAGAAGCATGGTCTCTAAGTATCTTGCAAGTATAATTACTGCTTTGTCATACGTTATGTTTTACAATAGGAAGTTTCGTACTTTGAGGACTTTCGTATAGCTAATTAGAAATCCCAGTTTGGGATCAGATTTTCAGTTGTTTTCAATTGCCGCCACAAAACTCCTCCTTATTAAGTGAAGTTTATTTTTTAATTAATTACAATACAATTATTTATGAGTTGAGCACAAACCTACCAGGCTGCTAGATCTGGATCTTTCATCTCATACTGGGTTGAATAATCTTTCGAAATCTATAAAGTTTGTACGAGATTTTTTCAGAGCCTTGTTGTTTGATCCCGGCCTTAAAATCAGCATTAGTTCTTACTCCTTCTATTTGTGATTAAATTAGTTTCTCTTTTAGGCAGTAAGTTAAAATTTGGCTAATACTTTCCAATTTATGGTTAGCTTAACTTTTATGAAAATGACATGCACGTCACGTACGCTGATCTTTTTTTTTTGTTTTTTGGTAAAAGTATCCTTATTATCAATATTTACTTTGTCAACATCATTACAATGCATTTAAGATATTAAAAATATATTTTAAGGCCCGAATGTGTTTTCTTTCAAATGATCTACGCTTTAAAAATTCGTAAAAACTTTATGTTAAAAATAAGCTCAAAATTAAACACTCCTTATTATATGATTTTTAAGCCTTTAATTGCATATGGAGGATGGATTAATACATTAGACAAACAAATCGTATAGTTTCTTCCATATGTATGCACATACATATGTTTGTATTGTCAAACAATGCAGGGGACTTGTGATGGCACCATTACCTGATAATTTTGTTTTACCTACAGAAGCTTAAAAAGAAAGCAGCATCTCTGCACCCCAATCAGTTTACAATAATAAAAAGTGATACAAAGGACCTCTTCAACATTTGTAAGGAATAAAACACTCAAACAAAATTTTGTATCCTTTATAGATGTACATGTTGTGATGACTGGTTGTGAACTTAAACAGACGAAACACAAACAAAGCCATAAACAAATGACGAACAAATGAAAGAACGACGTCTTAAATGTGGATGACTATGAAAATTTAAAATTGAGAGTGTCGCGTGTTTATTTAAATGAACAATCAATTAATCACCTTTAATTGACGGCTTTTGCCTTTCTACCTGTTTTGCATTCATTTGTACTTAATTGCTATTTTGTTTGATTATATCATCTTGACATGATGAACACAACGGTTGGAGGTAAATACAATACTACATTCATTCACACACACCCCACATCACACAACCAAACGTCAATATATACAATATACAAACATTGTCAGTTAATAATACAAATTATACCTTAAGTGATTGCTGGTGGTTGCATAGACATAAAAAAAGAGACTGCGGCTATGAAATTAAAGTTTGTAGAGGCATAAAAAGGTATTATAAATATTAACATACAAATAGTTTGGTATATGGTACAACCTAACATACATATGTATGGACGTAATTAAGCATTTTAAAATGCTTAATTACTTGCGATAATAAGCATTATGTATGCAATAAAGTACCTTAATAGTGATAAATGCTTTACAAAATAATTATTTGCATAAAAAAATTAATATCGAATACTACTATACATAAATCTCAAAGAACGCTAGCATTGGCAAGGAAATACGCACAAAGACACATGGAAAAACTTTCATTGCCGGAAAATTTTGAACAGGAAAAGGGTTATCGATGATGATATCTAAGATGACTCGAAACTTCTAATAATTGGTATAAAGTTACGATCAAAACCGTTCTCTCATTAAAAAATGTTACAACACAATTGGTGCTTCCTTCTCAAATGATGATTGTAATGGACTAAAAGGGAAACTCAAAAGTAGATAGACTAATAAGGTCATGGTTCATTATGCAATCCAAGGGAAACATCAATTGAAGGATGCTTTAAAGAACTTGATCTTACCAAAGAATAAGCAATTTAATTGCCACACAAACTAGAATCAAAAAACACTTTTAAAAAATGTGTACATACAGTGGCTCAAACGTATAATTGGACACTAGGTATGAAATTATTCAACTGATTTTTTCCACTTTAATAGAATTATTTCATAGAAATAAGGAGTATGGTGCGTTCATTGCATGGACATTAAAATGGGTTTATACCAATATTTGGGCATTTTAAAACAAAATATGAAGCAAAGTGCCGGTAAGTTAAATATTTTGGGCACATTTGTTTCTATCAGAACAACGATCCGAAGCACGTTGCGTAACTGGAGTTTATGCATAATTGTTCAAAACTACTCCAAACACTGGGACAGGTCCTTGATCTCAACATTATTTAGTAAGTTTAGGAAAAACTTGCCCGTAAGCTCTATACATCTAGCATCAGCACAGTGGAGCAGTTGAAACAAGGTATTAGGTGAGAATGGAACAACCTAACAGCAGAATTTTGTGCCAATCTCGTGTAGTCGATGCCTCTACGTTTGGAAACAGTAAAAAAAGCAAAAGGATTTGGTTCCAAGTGTTAAAAGAGTGCATATTATTGGACTGTCCAATTATGCATTTGACATAGAATTCGTTAATATTTTTTTCCTTTTTTGTTTTAGATATATTTTTAAATATAAAATGCTAAGTATTATACATTATATAAAAGCTTTCTTAACTATCTATAAATCCTCATCAAAATTTTTTTAAAATATTTCCATTGAAATGGAAAAATTGGCATTTCAATTATCTAATTCCTAGTGTCTAATTATACGTTTGAACCACTGTATTTTAAACAAAGTTTCAGCACTATAAAATAAAATAATTTTCGCATCGAATGAAAGCTAACTACGCCGAAAGAAAAAAAAAACAAAATAACTACCTTGATCAGCTGAATTATTCAACCAGGCACCCTTTTATGACTTTCATTCATAACAACTACTTAAAATTTTACATTTAATTGATGTTTATTCTAAAATTTTCAACTAATTTGTATTTGTTGTCAATGAACCATCTCTAATTGACTTTCTAACATGTTATCATTAAACAAACTGTAAAATCGATCATTGTTTATTTTTTACAGAATAATATGATTTCTAATATCAATTTTTTTTATAACTTTTGCTGAAAAAGTCATTTATATCTTGACTTATAAGTCAGTTAAACTGTAATCGTGCTACTAGAGGTGCCAGAAGAGTACACGTACTCTTAAAAAAATGTGCTCTTAAAACAAGGCTGTCTAAAAAGTGCTAATTTATCTAATGTTTATTGTACTATTTTAAATTTTGAATGAGAAAATACGAATATATGCTCATAAAATGTGGTCATTACAATGCTTCAGTCACTATTACGCTCGAGCTTCTCACACCACTTAAGTTGAGTGTGTTAATTTTATACATGAGTGGAGGGACCTACAGTTTAAAGTCGACTTCGAAAGGCAGATTTTTGAAAAACTTTTCATTGCAATTTAATTTTAAGAAATATTTTATATATTTCGTTTTGTTGGAGAAGTCTGACCTGGAGTTTGAACCGTAGCCTCACGTTTAATAAGCCTACACCCTACATGCTAGCTACGATGAATTTAGACGAATGCACTAATTGCAAATACTTGCAAACTCGTATTAATAAATAGTTTTTAAAAGTGTTTACGTTATTTTGATATTATTAACTACATATTAATATACACACCTTAATTCTAAGTCGTGATACGAAAGACCACTAGTATTTGGACCATTATTAGAGCTTGCCATTAAAGTTGGGTTCAGTAAAAGATAGCTTCAGCTAAAGTGAACTTTAACTCTTTTCGTTATTACAACTTAATAATGAAATAAAGTTAACTTTTTCAAAAATATTGCACTGCCGAATCAATGTCGGTAACATTGCTCAATTAAACAAGTTTTTTTTAAACGTAGTAACAACGGCGGGCTTCTATTTTATTGTTGGCTTTGCTCATTTTGTTTATATCTGAAGTTGCCATATTGAAAATAATATATAAGATGGCAAGTTCAAACACAAACTTAACTTTAAATGTTACATATAGGAGGATCTTCCCATTAGCTTAACGCACACTTCTACCTCATTGTCCACTTGCAATAATGAAAAATAATTTATCTCCCTGTTAAAATCCTCCCTTTACTTAACGGCAAGGTATATTAATGGCCCTTAGTATGTTAACCGAAAGACTAAGCAGTTTATACATCCAAGAAAATTTATTTTGATATCCCCTTTTTTAATAATGCATTTTTTATAAATGCTTTATGTTTTAAGAAATTTTAACATGAATTCATAATGTTGAAATGTAATGATATTATTTTGGTGTTTGAGTCGTTTTTTCTAACTACATGTGCTCTTTTCACCATTTCAAGATCTGGCATCCCTAACTGCTACGATTAGTGCATTTGGACGGAAACAGGTTGAAATAAGAGTTAATCAAAATAAAATCTGGTATTTCAATCTTGGTGCAGTGTTTACATTATGTACTGAATATAATATCTTTTTATTGACCTGTAGTGTTCGCTGAACACTAAAGATCACCAAAAAGTGACTTTTAGGGATACATTTGACAAATCATCCAATTCAAATGATGTTGGTAGTCATCGACCTTTCGTACTCGCCGTTGACGGACGGATGGCAACGCCTGCCGAAAATCCACACCAAACAGCGCCTTTTTCAAAATGCATTGGACACTTTTGGATCTCCTGTAAATTGGTATCGTCCCAAATTCAACAATTTGGTTGAATTTGGTCACGTACCCATTCATTCAGAAAAGATGATTTGCGATTTTGAAGATAATTCGATAAAAATTGCTGACTGATCAAGAGCACATGCTCTTTGGTCGTCCATGGGGGTTTGGCAAAGTGATTAGTTCATCTTCTTTTTCTTTTTGCGATTTTTGTGTATTATTAAATCGTATAGATTACTGTTGAGTTGAAATTAAATTAAGAATGGAAAATATTAATTAATTATGTGATTGAGCTTATAATTGGTGAATGGATTTTGAATGGGAAAGTGTTGTCGTTTTTTTACCAATTGTTTGTTCGATACTTTTTTTTTTTAATTTATTAATTCTAAACTTCAATTTACTTTCTACTTGTTCAATACCTTTTATTTCTGTTATTTTTTCAGCTAATGGAACAAAAAACCAATAAAAGTAAGAGATCACATTGATTTTTTAGTAATTACCCTGTCAATTAGAATTGAATTACATATAGTATTGGTGATAGGTTTTTAAAGTTTTTGTGGCAAATTATGTGATTCTGCTTATAATTATTGGCCCATAGTCATAGGATAACACAAGTCAATTTATTTTAAAACAACTTTTAAATGATAATCTGTATCCAATTGTTTTGCAATTATAGTCAAAATAAAAGTACGTTTAAAGTTAACCCGACTATAAGTGGGTATCACCTTAAATGTAAAAATTGTTTTCATACAATCCTTAACAAACTAGAAATAAGTGCCGTATCTAATCAGCTGACTAAATATTGTACAAAATTATTATATGATATTATTATCAAAACGGCAAAAGAGTGTTAAAAAAAATACATAATAAAAAAACGAATAAATAAATATATAAAAAACGAAGAGGGTAAGATTTATTTAAATCATATTTATAAAGAAATCGAGACAGAGACCTCCATCATTTGACGTAAATGAAAATCGATAGTTTCTATTAGATTCGGAAATTGTGTCACATGGTAAAATTTTCGTTCATCTTCAACGAGTTCTGCATTATTTGGAGACGTTGTGAAGTTTGGAAGCGATTTTTTTTAAATATTTTTTAACTCTTCCGACAGCTACCGCATCCGCGCAGATTGGCTGAAATAATGAAGAACTTATATGCAGACTCTTAGATTTTTCGTTGATGTTTTTCTTTTTGATTTAATTCCAATATTTTGTTTTTCCTGAAAAATTATTAACGTCATTAAATTAACCGATAATCACTTTACTTACTAAAGTCACTTTGATAGGCATTCCTTTCGAGAGATCGCAACATATTGTTTCCTTGTCAATTCTGTTATTTTAACACATTTCTATTTGACTTGATATATAATTGTCACAAAAAATTATTTACATTCCTTTAAAAACATATGTATATTTTCAGTTTTTGATACTTTTATATGTAAACAGTAAACAACTGTTAGATTTAATATTGTTGTTAAATAATTTGAATTTTAAAATAAGCTTTTACATTTAAAGTACATATGTTTCCATTTGTCTAGGGTTAAAGTTCATTTTAAGCAAATATCAACCTTAAAACTTTTAAACTTTTTTTAATCACGATGACAATTAAAGTTTGAAAACTATACATTTTAATGATCAACATGAATGGTATGAGAAGGTAAGTCGTAATCCTGAAAGGTTGTAATGTCCAATCATGTAAGTATGTAGGTATGTGCATTATTTTAAAATCCGTAGCTTATAAAAACACTTACCATGAGTGGGATCTTTATAATATATTTTGTATCTATTTTACTTAAACCAGGCTCTCTATTTTGAATAAATAACACTACTGAGAAATTTCACATAGAATCAAAATTTGTCCAAATAGAGTCGAAATTGAATAATGTTAACGAATTGATAAAAATTCACGTCCGAAATTACACTGAAAACTCTTATTTCACTTCTCAAACTAATATGGTGTAAAAGTCGAAAACTGCCTCAGTAAAAAATTCAAAGTACTTCAGAAAAATAATCTGAAAGATACTTGAACTGGTAGTATATTCATTTTAGACTATCACGGCAACGTTTGTTAAAAGAAAATGGATTACCGAATCTCAAATCGGAAAATAAAAGTCATCTAACCATAAAAATATGATGACATACTAAAGTTTAATTCATTCCTGATATTGATTGGGTCCAATTAATTTTGATTGTAGTTTTTCAAATTTAATTACTTAGCGTTTTTCTAATTTTATAGCGAAGGTTCAATAAATAGTATGAACAAAAATTTTTAAAAAAATTTTTATTTTTAAAACATTTTATATGCCGCATTTATCTTCATTAATTGTGTCATTCTGTCAGTGTAAAAAATATTTAGAATACTTAATAATTAATTACACTTACAATAGACTATCAACTGTAAATAATTAATTTTTTTGCGTTTATTAGATTTTATAATTTCCATAATATTTCCATCCTTTCATAAAATTGTGGAAAATTAAATATGCAATTATTCTCTATAGAAAATATACTGAAATAGTCATGATATTAAAGAAGATATGAACGGGCATAATTCATTTAAATCTCCATCAAAACAAGGTCGCATTAGTTCATAATTTATGTTCGGAAGAAATTTTAACAGTAAACTAGTTTCTAGCTGTAGAAAGCATGTAAACCATACACACTTAAAGGAGATGTGCCATAAGAATTAATTCACAAAATCGTTATATTTTTATTGTATGCCAATGATCTTTGTAAGTTTTATATGTTTGCAGATGATGTACAGTACGAAATAATCTCTTTACGAGAATGTTCATAAACTCAAATATGATATGAATAAAATACACCATCGTGTGAAAGTAAACAGCCTAAAAAATCAAAGGTCATAATAGATAAACTGTTTCAGATAATGATATTTTATACAGACAACAAGAAAATTTGAATTGTTTTATTGGCTAAAAATCTGGGAATTACAACGGATCTGATTATCAGACTATTGATGCAATGTCTCAGCCTCCACTATCTCTAATCTATTACTGTCCCAAGATTGTACAGATATTTCCAGCTATGCTATATGAACATAAACTATTCACTATTATTCTTGTGTAGATCGCATATAAATAAACAATTGCAAAAGAAAAATAAATAAATTAAAATAAAAAATACGTATTTAATTTAAGTTTTATTAATGCCGAATTCTGAATATACTGAAGATTTAAAAACAAATCTTAATTTTAATATGCCTGCAAAATGAGCTTTTTCGAATTATTTTCTTGAAATTTTCCTGTTGGCAAAACTCTGGAAGTAAATACAATTGCCATGAAAAGTTTCTGAAAAATATGATTTTCATAGCCGACCTTAAACTGTAGGTCCGTCCGCACGTGTGAGAATAAATACTAAAGAAAGAGCCCTTGAATATAGCTAAAAGTTTATACAAAAATGGTGATTAAAACCTCGCCATTTTTTGAACATTGCGACGAGATTATGGTCGTCATAATAAAATCACTGTCCAAGGTATGTTAAAATTGTAAAAAAGAGCGATGCTGGAAACTTTGCAGACGGTATCGGATATTGTGTATTATCACAATAGACACATTACCCGAGACATCACTAAAGTGTGTTGGATAATCTGAATTTGTCCATTTTACGGCGTGCATAGCAATTGGCTCTGTCTTTCGGCTCATTATTATCTATTCTGCATTTGAATTTGTATCCATATAAAGCCCAGCTCGCACAACAAATAAAGCCTGCTGACCAACAGACAAGACGCTTTTAATGCTAGTTTTATCGAAAAAAATTCAGCAGAATGAAGATCATTTGTCACTAAGTCGTTACGTCAACAAGTGAAATTGCCATTCAGGGAACCTAGAAGTAATTGTGCAAGAACCATCGCATAAGGAAAAAAATTAATTATTTAATGAGAATAGGCTTACAACTATTAAAACAATATAGCTTCTATGCATTTCATTGGTTATCATGTATTTTAAAAAAGTACACTTTGAAAACATAAAATGATATTTTTCCCAATTGCTTTCTTATATTAACATTGTAAATTTAATTTTTCTGGATAATTCTTGATAGCGATCTGATTTAAAAATTTTTTCAAAGCATGCTAATCTAGTAGGTAAGTAGTGTGTTGACTTATTAGACGTAAGGCCGCGGTTCAAATCCAGGGTTAGACATCAAAACGAAAATATGAAAAAATATGTCTTCGGTAACTTCCTCTCAGCTGATTTCTGGCAAAAACTCAGAGCAATTAAAATTGCCATGAAAAGTTTCTCAAAAAATCTGTAGTTCGGAATCGACGTTAAACTGTAAGTCCCGAAAGTCATGTATGAAATTAAACACGCCACATAAATGGGTGGAAGAAACTAGGTCCATAATCTTGACTGAAGGGTTGTAATGACCAATTATGTATGTATATGTTTTCCTAATTTTCATCCAGAGGTTATTATGTCGTAGTCTCACAGGTAGTGTGATAGCATATTACACGCGAGGACATAGTTTAAACCTAAGACCAGACATCTAAAATAAAACGAAATATGAAAAAATATATCTTAGGCGACTTCCTCTCAGCAGTTTTTTTTAGCAAAATCTCCGAGTGTAAATAAAACTGCAAAAAAAGTTTCTCAAAAATCCTTCTCTCGGAAAAAATTAAATTGATTACCACTCTTGGATAAAATTAACACGCACAACATGTCGTGATCCTGTCTAAAGGATTATAATAAACAATTAAGTATGTTAACTAAGTAAGTTATTATATTGTAGCAGACAGTGGTCTGTGCAAACGTTATTTCATATATTTTTAAAGGTACCTTCCCATAAAGACTTGAAATTCTTTGTCGTGTCCATTTTGTTGAATACTACGCATATTTTTATGTTCCACAATTTTTATTTGGATCAAGTTAAGACGTTTATGATTTCTAACCAACGAATTGTTGGTTTTTTATCTTTGCATTTACTGTTAGTTGATTCTTTTCATTACCCATATGATATGTGACTGAAGGAAAAAATTAAATGCCATTCCTCTTTTTCAATCAGAGTGAAATATATAAGTCAAAGAGGATGTTATATGAACTACTTGGTAATTGTTGTCAATAAATTTAATGTTAATTTAACACACAACATTTACCAAATGAATTCAAAAGTCTACATTCCTTTAAATCACTCCAGGTATTAAAACAAAATTGCTTTGTTAAAAAAGAGAAGAATAAAGAAATAACATCAACATCATAAAACGCTTCGTTGATTTAAATTAATTGAAAAACTCATCGTTGCAAAATTGTAGTTGTATGTGGGTGCTTTTCGTTATATTTACTCAATTTGCTTAAACCCATAATGTTTCTTTTTCGCCTACGAGTAATTTAACAGAGCAAACTCAAAACACAACTCTACCCAACTACACCCAATCCAAATAAGTGAATCAACGTAAAAGGTCTATAATGCATGCATATAGCATGTATTCACGAGTTTACAAGTGTTTTTACGGTTTAGATTAATGCCAACTGTTTAAGTCGTTAAAAAGCGCTAATTTCTGAAAAAGAGAAGGAACGTTTTATAAGAAATTTAAAACTACAATTTTTGAATTTCCAAGAAAATTAATTTAAAACTTCTTATTTTAAGGCAAATCCAGAACTGGTTCAATTACACGGTGCGACAGTGAAAATACACCCGAGTAACTACTTAGTCTAAGTTGTTCACTAGGTTGAGTGGAACTCAAAAATACCTTTTTTATACTTCTCGAACCCTGCAAACTTGTTTTATTTGACAAAAACTGTTTTTTTTTTAACTTTTCACACAAAATTATTGATTACCAAAATATGTTTGAACCTATTTTAAAAATCCAAAGTTTTTCTCAAATTTATATGTTATGAGTTTTGATCGGGTAAACTTGGAAATATATATAATTTCAAAATTTAATTAAAAAATATAAGTTAAGCAATGACATTTTGAAAGTGCATTATATTGCGAAGAGATTGAAATGTCAATGTTTGATCAAATCGGACAAAAATTACCGTAGTTATTATTTATATAGTATAACAGTTGTGTTATATTTTTTATAATGTCATCTTATCAAACTTTCAATTCAAAAATTTTCAGAATTTTTGATGGATCTTGATTGTTATTTCTCTTTGCGCAAACATTGACCAACTTTTGGTAGACGCTCAAACATGAAATTGGCACATTTTCCGATAAACAATCAAGATCCATCAATAACTTTGAACATTTTTGAAATAGAAATTCATTCATTCATTTTTTCAAAAAAAAAATACATATGAAAAATATAACTCGTCTGTTAGACTCTTTAAATAATAAGTACGCTAATTTTTTTTCGATTTGATCAAACGAACCGTCAGTCTCTTCACAAGATAATGAACTTTTAGAATGTCCTCACTTATTTCATATTTTTTAATTAAAGTTTGCTACTATGAATGGACAGACTTGGAAAAATATGAAAAAATTCGCAATTGTCAAGTTTACCTCATTAAACCTCATAACATAATTTATTCAGTGAAATTTTTTCTAATTATTTTAATAATTATGTGAACAAAAGACGAAGGATTTTCCTGAACTATTTGTGTAAATCAGCAGGATATGTATGTGACGAACTATTGCATTTCATGTTTTGTCGTAGTATAGTAATGTTGACCGAATACTAGAGTTAGAGATGTTTGTTATAACAAACGTTATGATGACAATTATAGAGTAGTAAATTTGCTTCAGAACTTCATTAGCAATTCGCGTTTCAGTTTTGCTAACGTTATTCTTCTTAATCAAGATTGTAGGACTTTGCAATTACTTGTTCACTATATTGGAGGCATTTTTAGATCACTGTAGTTCAATAGTATAGTATTCCAGAACTAATGTCAAACATTGTGTTAAATTTTTCTGTATGTTAACTACGTTTTCCAAATGACATTGCGGTTGAAAGTGCCGATTGCTTTTGTAATGGCGATAATTATTCGATATAGAGGAGACCAGAAGACAGTCAAAAATTGTAACAAAAATACTTCAATATTTCAAAGTTTGAGTGAAAATATTGCTAGTCAAAAGTATTGACACTGACAGTAAAGAAGTTATTATGAATGTTAAAGTGAAATTTTTTCTATAAGTTGTACGACACCTTTTAATGTAATATGAACCGACATCGAAACTGTAATGTAATGAAGAAAATTTAATTTTAATCAAATTGTTTCAACTAACTCCAACTTTTAAGGAGAAAAACTCAAATGGGTATATTAAAATATTATTTTCGATTATGGAGAAAAACTCTTTTTTTTTTGTTCCACTTAAACAAGGAAAATTGAATTCGAAGAAGGTAAAATGTGTTTCTATACGTATCGATACGCATACGATTTTATAACTGTGTTTTTTGTTTTGTTTGTCTGAATACACGTCTCTTCACAACAAAGGGTCGAGCGGAGTTTAGGAATTTTTTGTTGAATTAACTTCATTATAAAGGCTCGTTTTGTTTATAAATGACGTTTATAAACTTCAGTTTGAATTGCCACTATACGTATAGAATTTGATTACATATTTACAATATTTCCTACATTACAGATATGGCATTGAGTTCCCGAAAAAAAAACAAAAAAAAATTTGGATTATTAACTCGAAAGCGTTAAGATTTAATAATACATAAAACATTTCAGTACAAATAAAAACTAAAAGCTTTCACACATTGTACACACTGTAAAATGTATATTCACAACAAATACAATCATTTTCCCATACAGAATGTGTAAGTATGTATGTGTATGTCAGAGGCGGTCAATGTCTTCTCGTGAGAATGGGGATTTTGTGCAGACTGCCTTGTTATTGGATAAAAAAAATTCCATTTACTTTGGTTTTCTGTAAATTTGCTTATTGTTGCTTTAGTTATGGCTGGTTTGATTGATGTCTGCCTGGTAAGCTGTGTACAATGAGAAATTTATTCGTGAGAAGTGGAGCGCAATGAATTTGGTTTTGTGTTGGCTGTGTTGAATGGGGCTGACGATGACTATGCAAATTCACCAATTCTAAAACAAACGTATGTACATAGTGGCAGTCAGTATTCCTTGTTATAATATGGTCGGAAATTTAATTAACTGTTTGCATAAAAAATTATATTTACGCAATTTAATTATATTTCACGAATAAAGGTAGCAATAAATATAATATTATGGATACTTGAGAATTTATAGATGAACATCAAATTGGTATTTTTTTTTACAAATTTATGCGCATATAAATTCTTTAATCTTGTATATTAGGTAATATACATACATTTCAAATTCTTTTAATATTTCGGATTCGGATGTTAAATACATAGAGTTTTAATTTTTTTCTTTTTCTTTTTGCAGTTGTAGAGAAAGTGTATAATTTTCTGATACTAAACTTATTTGCCATTTGGTAAGGGCGCATGTAAAAAAAAAAATTGTGGCTAAATAACTACATTTATTTTTGTAACTGTTTGTTGCCCATTTGGCTGTTTAGCACATGAAATTTCTGAAAAAAAGTTATTGAAAATTGTGAAAGATTTATGCCGATTATGGAATATCTTATGAAATAATTTGTATGTGGCTTCCTTTTAGTTGATACTTCAAGTATTTATTTGCAAAGATTATTATTTATATTTTCAAATAAAAACTAAAAAAAATTGATATTATTAAAGTTCGAGTAGCTTCAGAAATAGATTATAATTTCGTAATCGAAAAATTCTATTTTATATGGAGGTCAGTATCAGTATCCATCCTTCATTGGATAATTTTTTTGTATGTCACAATATATTATTATTATTTATTCGACTTTACTTAAGTGCTTTTCTAGCTGGAACATGTAATTCCACAAGTACCGAGCTGAGTCTTGGGGGTTCTCATGCACGCTAATAAAAGCAGTATCATCACCAAAAATAGAAGTGTGACTGTGATACTTATAGGCATATGCGAAATATAAATGTAGAACGGGAATCAAATATACTACCCTGTGGTGCTCCGGCTGAAATCGGTTGGGAGATACTCACAAAGTTATCACCTTAACAACAAACTTTCTTTCGATTATGTAACTTTTCATAAGTAATATTAGCTTAAAATTTTGTTCCTCGTGTCGAATCAAGCACTTCTCAAGAGAAATATCGATAATGGGCTAAGAACAGTATTTCTAATTCTTCAAAGCTTTTTTTAATAATTTCACTAATTGGTGTGTTTGTTGCCTCTAATCCTTGACATTCCGTGATACACTTTCTCACATTTAAAATTGGTGCTAGCAGCTTTTCTAAGAGCTTAGATATTATTGGTAATAAGCTTATGGATCAGTATGTCCCCACTTTTGTGAGATCCTAACCTCACTTAAGTATCATCTTAACTAGAATAGCATTCTAATTTCTCTTCCTGTTCAAAATTCAAACAGTCAAAAATGCACTTGTTGTAATTGCCTTTTAGAATTGCTTAACTACAAAAGCTTTTTAAGTACATATCAGTCATAAAGATTTGATTGCATGTATTTGCTAACTTAAAAAAGATGAATTAAGCACATTACATTTAGACCATTTGCCTTTACAAACATTTTGGAAAATTAATTTTGTTATCACTTCTCTATCATTACTGAAAAATTATAATTCAAAACTTACATATGAATGTAATTTATTTTTCTCGGCGTATAGCCCTAAAGTTGCACAATTATTAGATTTTATTCAAATTTGAGTAATACTGGTTCCAATCCTGAAGAAGACGAAAAAAATCATGGTTTAGAATTTATAAAGATAAGATGCTTAAATCCCATCATATAATCAATCTAGTAAGCCCTCTGAACCTTGCTTTGGTTCAATCTCCAAAGTCCTTGGTCGACTGACAAAAGAATATGAATGACAAATATTATTGACATCTTCAAAAAAGTAGATAGGATTGTAAGTTAGAGAGAGAGAGAGAGAAAAGATCGCTTATAAAGATAAGGTCTTGAAAAAATTCCCTACCATGGAAATAAACAAAAAACATAAAAATACCCCAAGTTTAGGACAATTAAAATATAATAGCGGAATCGATTTTTTCTTTGCTTTTAGTAATTGTCTATTTGTATTTACGAATAATACAAGGAAAAAGAAGTCGCCGTAGTCTAGCATGCAGTGTGTTGGCTTATTAGATGTGACGCCACTGTTCAAACCTATGGTTAAACATCTCAAACAAAACGCCATATGAAAAAAACGATTTTCTCTCAGGAGTTTTCAGGCAATAACTCTGGGAGTAAATTATATTGCCATTAAAAGTTTCTTAAAATTCTATCTTTCGGAGCCATCTGTAAACTGTATGTCGCGCCATTCATATATAAATTTTACACACACACAATCCTTTGGAAAGGTCAAAATATTAAGTCAGTTTCTTTAGTTTCTGCCACAAGTGCATATTAAAATAAATTTACTAAAAAAATAAACTAAAGGCATTTAATGATTAAAAATCATAAATTAAAAGCAAACAAGAGAAAGGTTATAATAATAAAGAGTTAAATACATATTTATTTTTAAAAATTATGTTCTTTATATACTGCTCAACCTTTATATTAGCGTAGTAAAAAATCTGCCAAACCGCTTGTTATCCTACTTTTAGATGCTTTACATACTGAAAGTTGTTTATCCTCATGAAATATTTCATCACCCACAAAATAGACAATAGGAAATTTGTTTTCAAATATGCTAATATTTATTTCAAGCTAGGTATTACAAAGGGTGCCTCAGAAGAATGCACTTATTTATTTAAAATGACAAGACGTATTCTTTGAAATAATCATGGCTTTAATTACAGGATGATGTTTACATAGAGATGCGGCTCATCAAGACGCATTAGAGTTCGGATTTGGGCTCTGAACTTGTTTGTGGTTTATTTGCATAAACGGTGGTTTATTTGCATAAAGCACCAAAGAAAATAATCGCAAGGTTGATGGCTCGTTTACAACGTAATTTCTTGAGATATTTTATTCTTAAAATCGTTACTGTCAAAAATCGTTTCTTGTAAGCTAAATGTGGCAGGTGGCTCCATCTTGCTAACCCACAAGTCGTCTAGATCCATGCCGTCCAGCAGATGCCAAAAAAAATTTCGTTTTCATGTCTCTATAGCAAATGTCGTCGTTTACAGTTACTGCAATTTTCACTCATCTTCAAAGAGTAAGTCTTCAAAGAGTAAGTCCTCTCCAGTCAGTTAATCGTTGTAGGTGCATTGGTTACATGAGGAGTTTTTTATCCAATTTCTTCAAATTGTTTGACAACTCTTCAAACGGTTGGCACTTTATGTTCACTTTCTCGAACATAACATTCCAACTCTTTGTAATAAATTTTTACAATTATTATGCATTGTTCTTGCCTAAAGTGCTCCATAAAGGAGCCTCCACTTTTAATAATCAAAATAAACATATGTGACCAAATTTTTGCGTTGTCACTTATAAAAAAAAATTGCAATAAAATTTAAAAAGTTTACTCTTACACGCGTTTCAAATGGAAATTATTCATATTTATTTATATAACTAATATAGAGTCTAGTTTTTTTTTTATTAATAATCAATGGTGTCAATCAAATAACTTCTACGTCACATCGAATGTTGTATATAAGATTTTAAAATTTTATCCCGGGGATCCTGGTCCTATCAATCTTTTAGAATTTCGTGCAATTAATATTTGTAAGTCTTCTGATTCAAATACACTCTCTTTTTATGACATCACTCTATCGAAACCACATATTATCAATACCTATATATATTCATAATTGGACCTAAAACAAAATTTTCCACACTTCACGTTAAGATAATCCGTTGACAGTAAGCGTATTTCTATCTGCAGTTTTTTAAAGAGTTAAAAACCAACGGCACGTCTGACTGAAACGCGATAGAAGTCGTAATGCTTTTCTAAATATTGTCGTGAATTTTTAAATTCTGAAATATAGGAAGTTTGTTTGTTATCGTACCCATTGAAACAAAAATGGGCATAGTTTCCGAAAATTATCGTTTAGCATGACAATAATGTATTGGCGACTGAAGTATTTGCAACCTTGTAAAGGCTAAGAATGAAATATTCACAGAAGTTTCATCACGAAACGACATATTTAGTTGAATAGCCGATATTTCGTTATTCTGATACATGCATACATAATTGGCCATTACAACCCTTCAGTCAGGATTACGGCCTAGCTTCTCCCACCACTTATGTTGTATGTGTTAATTTTATACATGAGTGGCGGGACCTACAGTTTAAAGTCGACTCAGAACGACAGATTTTTGAGAAACTTTTCATGCAATTTTATTTACTCTCAGAGTTTTTGCCAGAAATCTGCTAAGAGGAAGCACCGAAGATATATTTTTTTCATATTTCGTTTTTGATGTCTGACCGGGGATTCGAACCCTTGCCTAATAAGCCAACGCACTACTTACTAGACTACGGCGACTTCTGATACATTAAACTTTTCAATTACTCACATATCGTATTTCCAACATCACTGGAGCGATTATTGTAACCAAAAAGATGTACACTTAAGCAAAATATGGTGTTTTTACTATATTCACGACAGTGGGTTGACTTACCTTCATTTAGACTTTTTATTTATATACATAGGTATATAAGGTCGCTGAATGTTCTGAACCTATTAGGATTTGCATGATTAAAACCACTTGCACGCTTAAATAGTTTCATGCTAAAGCTTACATTAAACTATTTTAAAGTTTTAAAAATTCTTAAATAATTAATTTTAATTTATTTTTAATTTTAGAAGCCAATAAAAACTGTTCAGAAACGAGCATTTGCAAAATATGCCGAAAGTGATAAAATATCTTGGAGACAGTCACGAGACAGCAGCTGTACTGTTGTAAGTCAGAATATCGATGAAGTAGTACAAACTGATACTAGCAATGTGGAGTCCAACACTAAAATTAAGAAGAAAACACACGAAAGAATTGCTAAGGAAGCCCAATTCATAGAGGCTTTAACTCAAAAATATGAGCTTACCTACTATAACAATAACAATAGCCATATTAACAATAATAGTAGCTCTAAAAATAATTACGTGACTTCGACTAACGACAACACCAACAATAATAATAACAACAACAAAAGCAATAATAATACCGGCAATAATCACAATAATAACGAATTTTGGCATATGGCGAGATTATGCATGCAACGACCAATAAATTATGAAACAAATCATAAGCCGCAACCTGCAACAATACAAACTCCAAATAATATACCACAAATCACACGCTTACCAACATTTTACTACCATCACCATCACCAACTGCTCCTATCGCCAACTGAACAACAGCAGCAACAACTGCAGAATATTACCCCTCAAACATTTCCTGCCACTCAGCAAGTCTACCTACATTTACAACAACACCAACAAGCAGTACAAAAAACTCAAAATCAATTTATCAACGATATGCTTTTGTCACCGACATCGCCATCACCAAACAGTAAACACGGGTCTCATCTCAAGTATATCCACCTGAAGTTACAGATGCTGCTGCTTTCATACATACACTTGCGACAAAATAGCCATGATAGCGGAGTCAAATCGACACGAGCCAATGGAATTGGATAAATAAATTGCAATTTACTTATATAAATAAATAAGTTATATATATATATATAAAGTATATATATCAGGGTATCAGGGGTTACCAAAATTTTTTTGGTTCTGTATTAGTGAGTAAGTGAGTGAAAATAAATTGAGTGATTATGTTTATTTACTGTCAAAGACAAATGTTAGTTATTTACGCTAATTTGATTTTCATTTCATTAACATGCATAAAGTTATACATCTTTAACGCGAAAATTAGGGAATGGTTTTTTTAGATAATTAGTGGGAACTACTTTTGGTTCATAAATTTCCTCACCTACCCCTAAAAAAGCCTTTTGATTTTTCCAAAAAAAATTTTATATTTCCTTATCATTCAAATGTCTTAAAATGTCATAACATATAGGATATTGGATTATAATAAAAGCATTTTTAAAATAGTTGCTACTTAAAATATTTTTTGAGTGTAAACCTGAAAAAATATGTTATAGTATCAGCCAATATGTGCACTCGCCGAGGTCTGATCGACGACTAAAAAAAGAGCATAAGCAATGTGTGTGAATTCTCTCAGCACAATTGTGCTATGAAATGGTAATCCCTGATATATATATATATTACATTATTGAAAAAATTTAATAACATAATATTACAAAAAGTTATCAATTAATTACTAATACAATTAGCTTATAAGATATACAATACACAAAAATACATACATCGCATAAGATTCGTCAACAAAATGCATAGTGAAAGAATTTATCAGAGCTTTTTGGTTTGGCCACACACAACTGCATATGTGCGTATAAAATATAAAAAACAAGATTTCGTACAAGATATTTAAAAAGATCCGGCATTTTTAAAAGGATAACAGCTAGGAAACGGATACAGATTTTATTATGGCTTATCCAAAGTAAGATTTTCATTTACGTTATGCATGTATCAGGCCGATTAGTATTCACTATTTTATGTTATACCATAAAGGAATATCATTCTAACTTCATCGTCTAAATTATATCGGCGAAGGAAAAAAATCGATTTATTTTTTAGGCATCTATAGAGTAGATGCTAGAATTCTACCACTAATTACTTTCGCCACGTATTACGGCAAATGCATTAACGAATAAACCAGCACGTACATTGGCGAGCTAAATGGTTACATAAAATTTATAAAATATTTTAAATCCAGTAACAAATTGTAAATAAAATATCTTTTCGAGCTGCGAGCTAATTAACTGTAAAACACCGAAGCAAAATATTATTCGCAAATAATTTAAAAAACCTAAAAAATTAAATTTGTTCATTTATCTAGTTTTGCATGTTTCGCTTTTCTGTTTTTAATTCTTTTTGGTATACAACGTCTAGTAGTGAAGAAAAAATTTTGAAATTAAAAATAAGGTTAATCTTAAAACAAAATTGTTGGAAAAGTTGATCTTAATCGTCGGACAGTACTTTCAACCATAAAGAAATGCAAAGCAATTCAAAATTCTTGAAGGTCGTCCAACATCTTTAAATGGTTATGACGCAGGGCTAAGGGAGCGATTGTTACGGAAAAACAAAGTCAGAACTCCGGCGGTAGCATCAAATGCTATAAAGGAGTATGGGAGTGAATGGACTGCACGACACTCATTCCGAAGAATGCGCCCAGTTTCAGCAGTTAAGCGGAAAACGAGCAGAACTAATAAATAATAATTTAAATAATTTATAACATATGAATTATTTTTTATAATAATAAATAAAAACAAATATAGTTGAATTTTTTTAATATTATGTATCCACTTTTGCTCGTTTGTTGCAGAGCACCATAATTACACTGTCGATTTATGTCCCGTTTCATAAAGTATTAAGTGGAGGCCTATATTCAACCAAGATCTTAATGCAAGAATTTTTGGAACGCATAGTCAGTCAAAGAACTAATTTAACAAACTCTATTGATTCGTTACAGCACGACTGTAATGTTGCTTCCGTTTTTCGTTTTTAATGCAACTAAGACGAAGTGTACTTTAATGAAATAAGGAATCGGATTAAGATATTTTCTTCACACTATTGGTCAAAACAAAATTTGCAATTCAAGTTCGCGATATCCAATGTTACATAAGCTATTTTGTTTTTATTCAATTTTATTTTCTTTAAGGCAGCCACATTTTTCTTCTAGTCCTTTGATTATTTACTATGTTTTTTCTTTAGGCGTAGTTGTATTTGATTGGTGGGTTAATATTGAGGTCGTCGCGTTTTACCAAATCTCAAAAAGTAAAGCTACCTGAATTGCCTATAAAGTTCGTTGATGGTGTTGATGTTGAGTTGGTCAATAGTTAAGATCAGCTGTAAATAAAATGGAAATATAAAGTGGTAAATAATTCAAAGGAATCATTTCTAAACATTTATGTTCCTATTTTTAAAGTTGAAGATCAAAACATCAATGTCATTATACATATCTTATTGAATATTTACTGGAACAATACATACTTATCCATACAGTATTTAGAATACAGAACGCAATGTTAATAAATTTTGCAATTAAATTTTATTTATAAACTTTTGGAAGCTTTATATAGTATTATTATTTATAGAATAGATTTTTATTGAAATTCAGAAAAAAAAATTACTATGTAAATAGCTCGTAAGATATATATACAACATATATAGTCTAAATGGAATAGTAACAAATAAAAAATTCTAATACTCGTAATTAATGTGATAAATATACATATTTATTTTAAATGTGTATCATTATTTTAAGATATTTTGCTAATGACTTCAGTTTCATTCGATTATCATTTCATTAGTAAATTTTGAACATAAAAGAAGCCTTACAACAGAAGAAGTAGCAATTTTTTTTGTCCTCGAATTTAAGGTGGTGTTAGATAAGTCTGAGATAGGAACTGTAACATATTGGGTTAGTCATCTAAAAACTTGTTTATCTTTTGTCTAACCTAAATATGAATTGAACTAACAATGGGATTTTATTTAAATATTCAAGCTATTTAACAGATTTTAATACTAAAGAATCTCGTGTACAGGGATAATCAACAATAGCACAAAAAAAAAAACAAAATTTGAATATGAATGACTATTTTATGACTTAAATATTCACTTTTACTGATATTTGATATCCTCGTTATACCAATCTAGTCTGGTTTCCTCCTTTCTGATAAATCAGGCACAGATGTACGCATTGATGGAACTGTGTTGATTATTGTTAGAGTAATTTTCGACCTGCTTTTTGCCCCTGCACAGCTTCATCTTGATCAATAGTGACTGTTTATCAGTCACAGTTATGGATGTATTGGAGAATTGCACATCTTTAACATTCTGTGGTTCATTATTTACAAGAATTGTGCCATCAAATTGGTTAAGGAGGATCGTTACAGGTGCTATTACCTCGAAAGTGGCGGTGCCACGATTATCCATCCAGCTGCAGTTTGCAGATTCACTTTTCATTAAATTTGCTAAGCAGGTTTCGGTTTCCAGGATTTCTGTTGCAAACAGTAATCTTATTACAGATTTTTCATTCATTTTTAATACCATACATTACATTGCCATATAAAATAATTTTATTTATTTATTTATTTATTTT
>QOCX01000270.1:0-19082 GCA_005959815.1 Sarcophaga bullata
CATACATACATACATACATACATACATGCATACATACATACATACATACATACATACATGCATACACACATACATGCATACACACATACATGCATACATACTTAGATACATACATACATACAATAAAATACTTGGGAGTGATCATCGACGACAGGTTAAACTTTAAGGAGCACGTGAAATACATCGGTGAAAAGGCATCTGTAACCCAGGGAGCACTGATGAGGATGATGCCAAATATTGGAGGACCAAATCCATTTAAGAGGAGAATAATATCGAGGGTTGTAACCTCGATAATGTTATATGCTTGCCCAATATGGTCGGAGGCACTCTCCGTGGGGACGACAAGGAGGAAACTGGCCTCGGTTTATCGTCTAAGCGCGATTAGGCAGATAAGTGGCTTCAGGACAGTGTCTGATGAAGCGGTACTGGTATTGGCAAAGACAATACCGATAGACATATTGGCGGATGAGATGAAGCGGATATACTTTCGCCGCCTCGAGTATCCGGGACAAATAGCAGCTATAAAGGCGGAGGAGCGACGGACCTCTATGCACAAATGGCAGTCACGATGGGAGAACAGTTTAAAGGGAAGATGGACATTTCGCCTTGTCCCTGATATAACCCCTTGGATGGAGAACAATCATTGCGTGCTGAACTTTTACGTGACCCAGTTTCTAACTGGTCATGGATGCTTCAGGAAGTACCTGCACAGATTTGGACATGATACTTCCCCTATTTGTCCAAACTGCGTAGATGAGGAGGAAGATGCGGAGCATATTCTAATATGCTGCCCCAGATTCAGATGGCCCGGTGAATCGAGTTTTGTTCCAAACCGGCTTTTGGAAGAGATGATGAACTCTAGGATTCTATGGAGACAATATAGCCAGAGAATGGCTGAAGTTATGCTGGAACTCCGAAGGTTGGAGGAACGAAGGCGAAATTTAAATTAGTGAGACAAAGCTTTTAAGCTAACCAGCCCTCCGCGAAGTAATACCATACGGCAGTCCCGCGGAGGGAGAGTGGTTGAAGTGTGTAGGGGTGGGTTTAGTACGTAGGCACCAGTGATGGTGAATCGTGCACTCTTTTGTTGGAACAAAAGTGTCTTTCGAAGATTCCCACCTCCGGCTCAAGACAAAAAAAAAAAAAAAAAAAAAAAAAATACATTTGTGTTTGTGTTTGTGTTTAACAGTTGTATTTGAACGAGTATAAGTTATAAGAAAAAAAATAATTTTTTAGTTACTCATACGTATAGGGATTTAGGCTTCTTTGTTTGTATGTGTAGTTATGTATGTATGTACATACGTGTTTGGTTTAGTGTAGCATACTTTTAGGTGTTGCAAAGGACCAAAAAGAAAAAAACACGACACTAAAAAAACAAGAGAATAACGATAGACGTTATGAATGAAATGTTTTGTTATTTCTGTCGCGTCTCAAGCTGTGTGCGATAATTGAAGTTTTAGTTCTAGTGTGGTATGGTTCGCATTTGTTGGCTTCTGTTGTGTATTCATGTGATGACATTTCATTTGGCGCTGCTGTATCAAACCTAAAGCAATACCATACTTTATAAGAACTATGTTCTCTTGACACATACGAGTAGTTTCATGTGAGGCAGTTCTTTCATGCATAGGACTTTAATTTGTTCCACATGCTTACGACTGGCCTTAGAGCAAGCAATTGACCATTTCTTGATGTGACTGGATTTGCATGCCATTCAATAGTTACTATTGCATGGCTCTTAGCGATTTGCCGTTGATAGGATTATATTTTCAAACTACATTTCTGTGCATTTGCTTATGTACGCTAAAGGGTGCATTAAAAATTTTCAAACAACAAAGAAAAAAAAAGGAGAAAAAGAAGAAAAACGAAAGGATTTCATTTAATTTTGTTAAAAAACAAACTTTCTCCTGATGATTTGCTTAACATTTTCAAGTTTTCTCGTTTATATTGTGCTCGTCGTACACGAAATAAAACTTCAACGCATTTGCTTGACTTTAAACAAAAACTCTGACGAAAAAAAATAAAAAAAAAAAAATTAAGTTTCTGCTTGTATTTTGTATACAAAATGCACAAGACGAAAACTTAAACAAGAAACTTTTCGACAAACTCGACTTTCGTCGCAACACATCTTGCAAATAGTATTGCATCTGCTGCACACAAGGCATATTATACATACGAATAAGAAATACTAGCCTCCAGTAATAATGGCTGTTTGAGTTTCTTTTCATTTGACAACTTTCATGGTGCATATTTGCGTTTTGTGTCATGCACTTATTACTTGAGTTGAGTTTTCAAGTTTGTTTTTTCCATTTTTCATTTTCTATTTAAATTAAGATTATATAATATTAGAAGTTTCAGATGAAGAAGAAGAAGAAGAAGTTAGAACTGAAAAGAACAAATAATAGAAGTAATAGTGATAGTAGTAGCATGACATAAAGTATAACACACTCGCTGAATTGATTTTTGTGGTAAAAACTTCAAGCCACTATATATGGGTGGCTTAAATAGAAAGCGAAAAGTCAGTTCAAAGACCATATTTTTTATAAAATGTGGAAAATGCTTTCCTATATGTACCACAAGGCTTGTGCCAAGCTATTGAGAACGGAAAGTTTACTCATCTGCATTTATTAATTGCCAATGGCTTCCAAGACGTCCACCCAAATAGGCGAATGATCTGATCTAGTACTAGGCATTGGTCCTATTGACATACATGTCAAATTGATATATTAATACGGGTTCTAGGCTATTCGATCATCTGAGGAATCATATTGCTGATGAGTCTGTAACAAAAGAAGCGAACCATTAGAATGGCTAATGGCATGATGACAGACATCTCCCTATGATGATCACACATTAAAGCATAAAGTTGGGGTCTTTTTATAGTGAAACAGCTTCAAAAAGTGTTCGTTCCTGTTTTTAATCGACTGTGAGCTTCAACGGAACCCACTTTTGACAACTGATTTTGTATGCATCAACAATATCCGAGATTTCGATCAATTTCACTTTCCGATCATACGAAATTATTTTGCAATCATTTTAAATGCCCAAATATTCACGCATGATGTCAGAGATCTCAATGAACTTTACGCTACAATCATGCTAAAATATTTTGTCATCATTTTTGATGCTTCAACAGGAACACCTACTGCGTGCAATGTTCTTGGTTTGCGTTTTCTTTGAGTTTAGCAAACCACTTCATATGAGTTTGTTTTGGTAAAAATCAATGCTTTGTGATCATAAGAAATTTCTTTTCCCTTAACATACATATGTACATACATAATTGGTCATTACAACCCTTCAATCAGGATTACAACCAAGCTTCTCATACCACATATGTTGTGTGTATTAAATTTAATACCTGAGTGGCGGCACCAACAGTTTAAAGTCGACTCCGAACGATAGATATTTTGAAAAACTTTTCATGTCAATTTTATTTGTTCTCAGAGTGTTTGCCAGAAATCTGGTGACAGTAAATCGCCAAAGAAATATTTTTTCCCGTTTTTTCGTTTTGTTGGAGATGTCTGATCTGAAATTTGAACTGTCGCCTCACGTCTAAAAAGCCAATACACTATCTACCAGACTACGGCGACTGCAACAATAAAGCATACTTAAATCAAGGCCAACTTTCTTCACAATAAGTTTAATTGCAAAAAGCCTAGCTTGCATATTCTTGCTTTTTAAAACCTCGTTCGGGAGTGACTTTATGACGTCATTACGCTTTACAAGTATCGAAAAAACAATACGGTTTCAAGTTCTATACCATCTATCATCATTGTGGTAATATTGATGGTATTGAGATGTAGGATTGTGGTTTTCCAAATTTGTTCTTCAAAACAATGGGCAAGAAGACATGTTTCGTCGCCATTCATCTTTAAGATTCTCAACCAGGCTACCATACCGGACCAAAATACGGTTTTTGAAGAGGAGTTATGCGCGATCAGGGAATATATGACCATGTGCTAGTAAATATTTGATATTCACAGAGTGTCAAACGACAAGTAGGGCAAAAAACATACAATAACCTTGGGTAACCCAAGGCCTAGCAGTGAATTAAAGACTAAGCTGTGAAAGTGCGCAGAAGAGTCACAACCACCGCTGTGGAATAGTAATAAAGTAGGAAAAAACTTTAGTTAGGAGAGCACCATGAGTAATTTAAAACTAAATAAGAGCGAAATACTCCACTTAACATGTATACCTGAACCGTATTGCTGTGGTTTGAAATAATAAATGCAGGAAATACTTAAATCAAGTCTAGCTTGCTGAATCTCAAGTTTAATTATCCAAGGTATAGAGAAATTGGACAGGATATCCAATGGTGTTTGTTGGTATGATCGACTAGTTTGATTGAACCTTGAAATCAAACAATAAAGTTTTATGAGAAGTGTTTGAAAGCAATTGATTTATGTACAGCCTTGCATGTAGCAAAAGTTAGTTAAAAAGAGTGGTAAAAAAATAAAAATTGTTAGGAGAATATCTGCCGTTTGGTAACTTATTTGAAACTCATCTTAATTATAAAATTATCTTATGCTGTCTATGAAAGGAAACTTTCTTTTTCAATAATTACTTCTGTCGAGAAGATGATAAAAATATAATAATTTTAAATAATATTTGAAGCGAATCTTGTTGTAAAAGAGATAGAGAGAGATAGAGAGAGAAAGAGAGAAAGGGAAGGTGAACATTATCCTTAAATGTATTGTTTTTTGCTTAAACTTACGTAAATGAATTTATTTGTTAATGGAATTAAAATTGTTACTCTTAAAATGTAAAATGTATTGTAATAAGGAATACGCCAAATGTTTCTATAACAACAAATATTAGAGATAAACAAACAAACAAACAAACTAAGAAATACAATTTCATTTCGAATTGTATTTGTTAATCAAAATGTGTTACAGTTTAATATTTAAGCAGATTATGAATTTTATAATATGCAAGTCCATAATTTCATTTTAGGCTTTTGCATATTGGACTGTAACTACAACTCTATGTAAATATGGATTATAATTAAAATTATTTTTGATACTGATTTTAATGAACATAATTCTCTTTTTTCAAACATTTCATTAGAATTTTAAATTCATTTCACTTATCATTTATCAGTTATCAGACAATAAGTTTAATTTGCATTTGCATTTGCATTTAAAAAAAAAAACGTATTTTTAATATTTTGTTTTCACAGAAAATTATTAAAATCTCTCATTTCCATGTGGATAGGCCCGAATTTAATTTTATGCCGCAATAGTTGAATTCTGTGGTGGAGTTTAGCAGTAAAAGTGTTTACAACAACTGGTTGCAGTAGGTGTTGAAATATGTTTATAAAATATTTTAAATATTTCCTAGCCCACAATTAAATTGTACAAATAAAAAAAAAAAAACAAAAACAAAAATGAAAACGCTGTTAGCATTTCATCATCATCATCATTCATACGCATACATACATTATTTCTAATAATAATACAAAATTTTATTTATTTATTTAAAAAATTAAATTAAATTTACATATTTAAACAGTGATGGAGTATGGTATCATAATCGCTTATTGATTATATTGAAAAAGCCTTTCAAATACATATGAAATATTTNNTAGCATTGGTATACATACATATAAAAACAAATTATATGCATGTGGTGGACTGGTGTATTAATATGTTTTTATAAATAACATATTGAAATACACTTAACACTTAACACTTCATGTAAAAAAAATAAAACAAAAAAAATTATGTTATTTGATGAAATAATTAAAATGAAAAAGAAAGTAAATTTGTAGCATTAGATGCCCTGGAAGTCTAGTGGCTAGTGTGCTAGACTTAGAGTCATAGGCTCGATTCCCACCAGACTAAAGTATGGCAATGAAACAGTCTCTTAAAGCGTCTCCTCACAACACTTTCGCAATGAAGAGTGCCAGTTTGCTGCTCTGAAACACTTTAATTACGCCACGAAATGACTTATGCATTCTAGTGATTAGTTTGGCTCTGAATCTGTATGTTGAACTTTACTTACTCAGTATACTATGTCTGGTCACCTCAGAACTATTACTCGTTAAGTCAAGATGAATTTATAAAATTTTTTGAAAACTTAAGTAAAAACAATTCAAGAAACTTTTAATATGAAAACAGTAAGAAAAATTATTGATCCTTCTTAGAGTATACTATGTCTGGTCACCTCAGAACTATTACTCGTTAAGTCAAGATAAATTGCTTAAATTTTTCGAAAAGAAAAAAACAATTCAAGAATTTTAAAGCATTTCCGTAGAAACTTTTAATAAGAAAACAGTAAAAAAAATTATTGATCCTTACAACCCATTAGCCAAGATTATGTTGTAGTTTCTCACACCACTTGCATATGTTGTGTTTGTTAATTTTATCCATAAGTGGCCAGATCTACAGTTTAAAGTCGGCTCCGAACGAGAGATTTTTGAGAAACTTTTCATGGCATTTTGGTTTACTTTGAGAATCCAAGCCAGAAATCTGCTGAGCGTTAGTCGCCGAAATAATTGTCTTATATTTCGCTTTGTTTAAGAATTCTGACGTGGGATTTGTGCCCTTATTTATCGTCTAACATACCAATACCCTACCTACTAGACTACGGAAACTACAAAATTAAAAAAGAAACCTTATCTGATTAGTAAATATTTTCCGGCCTAGAATATTCTTACATTCGAAGAGTCTTCTTCTCCCTATGAATCTCTCGACGGTGTTTTTTCTCAAGTTATTTTTCAAGAACGATTATTACGCTACAGAGTTAGGCTTCACATTAATAGTGAAAGCACCGTTTTCTGTGTACAACCTGTGCCTGTTCTGGTAACACTTGTTGTATCGTTCCCTTGCTTTGTATGTTTGAATGTCAAACTTTTTCTTTTCAATGGCCTTATGAGCAGTATTATCAAATACATTCTCAGCTGATAATTCCTTGTTGTCATTAAATTTCTGAAAGGATTACGAATGCATGTTCCATAGAATATTCCACATCTTAAGAAGTGGTCTAAGTGAAAAATATTACTCACAAACCAACACAGAATACATGTTTGCAGAGAAAAAACACAGATTTCTGGCCTTTAGTGAATTTCTTAAGATATTCATAACTGCTAAGATGCCCCCAAACCTGGGTTTGTTTACTCTTGTGGCTTAAAACATCATTGTAAAGTGACTTGTAAAGCGACCAAGTACTGCAAAAACGAAACCCTTTGTAAGGCACTTGCCATCTAAGTGATATTGGTAGTATTTAGATGTAGAATCGTGATTTTCCAAATTTGTTCTTCAAGACTATAGATGAGGAGCCATATTTCGTTTGCATAGACTTCAAGATTCTCAACCAGGTCTTCGTACCGGACAATGGCACGATTTTTAAAGAGGAGTTATGCGCGATCAGAGAATGTATGATAGTGGGCTAGTCATCATTGGACAAACGTGATATATAAAGATTTAAATAGGTTTACAGATCGCCAAATGAGAATTAAGGCAATAGGATTAAGGAATATGGTATTATAATTCGTCCAGTAGAGTAAAAAGGCGATTATCAATTACAATAACAGATACGGAACGCTGCGATACGATTTGTATGAGCTTTCTGTGAATTAAAGATCAAACTGCGAATATGAGCAGAAACATTACAACGATTATTGTGGAGTAATAAGACAGTAGGAATGGTTATAAAATAATGAGGAGGCAGCCATGAGTATTTCAAAACTAAATAAGGGCGGGATACTCTATCTTACAGGTACACCTAAACCATATTGTCAGGGTGGAAAATTATAAATGCAGGACATGTTGTAAAGACATCGATGGAGCACCTTTTAAGTCATTGCCCGGCTATCATAAGCTAGAGATGCGAGTATTTTCTGCATGATACTACACCAGCCATAACGCGTCTCAGAGAAATTGGTTGGAAAGACTTAAAGAAATTTGTACATGATAAAGAAAGACTTCCTATACATATAAAGTAAGATGGTATGGGTAGAGAATTTAAAGTAGATCTGTAAACAATGTATTGCTTATCGCCCACATACAGTAGTAGGGTTTAAAATTAGTCCACAAGGATAAAAACTGTATGCCTTTTGAAAAAGTCTAAAAATATGTTAATCATCAGCGTCATATGAAATCATTAAATCAAAATTTTAAATCAAATCAAAAAAAAAAATAACATAAAATTCATTATTTTTTCCCAAAGAAAAACAAAACAAAACAAAACAAAACAAAATATTTACATAAAATACAACAAAAAAGAGAAAAACAGAAAAAAAAAGAAAATTTTTTAAATTAAAAACGAAAACTTTGAAGCCATTCCTGAGACCACTAGGAAAATTGAAACAGAACTTGAGTTTAAAACAATTGTTAAAAATATAAACATACATTTATTATTGTTGTTGTTATTGCTGTTGTTAAATGTTAAAACAACAGAATTTTTTTTTTTTTTTTTTGTGGAGAACAAGAAAAATTAAATGCGGAGGGAAAATAAATAACACAAAATTAAAATTAAAAAACAAAGCAAAAAATATTAATAAAAAGTACTGACATATCCTTGGGGGGACATGTGTTAAGCTTTGTTTTCCTTTTCTTTTCCTTTTTTTGTTGTTGTTGTTGCGATTTTCTTATTGTTGTCGAGTCTCATGATGTTATTGTTGTTGTTGTTGTTGTTGTTGTTGTTGTTATTGTTTCATCAACATACACAATATTAATAACAAAACCATAAACAACTACTACAACAGCAACAACAAAATGAGAAATTCTTAAAGAAAAAAAATCCAAAAAAAAGGAAAGGAAAACGTAAGGAAAAATAATGTCTGTATTTACAGGATTTTCATTGTTGTTACAACAGTACTAATAGTGTTGTTGTTGTTGTTGTTGGCATGTTTTTTTTTTTTGTTTTCTTTTATTTTCATTTAAATAAAGTGATGGGAAAAATGTTACAAAACTTAAAAAGAAAAATAAAGAAAAACTGAAACCAACAGCTACAGCCAGTATATAGAAGTTGGAAAAACAAATTCCGCAAGACAAAAAGACTGAGGAGGAAGGGCAAAAGGAAAAAGTTGAAAAAAAAAGAAAAACGTAATTCTTACAAAATATTGCTGCGGGTATAAGACATTTTGAAAAGTTGCTTTGTTTATCGCTGGTTTAAAACCAAAGCAACATAAGTAATATTTTTTCTTTCTGGTTGCTGGTTTAAATTTTTTTTTTTAAATTTTTTCATTAAAAAAAGAAGAAAAAAAAAGAAAAACAATGATGACTAAATATATGAGAGATGTAAAGAAAGAGAACAGAAATTAAAAAGGCAATATTTTTTAAGTCATTTTAAATGAAATAGCACCACTTGGTTATGCATATGGACCACACCGGACCACACACATTTTTTTCAAATTTGTTTGCACTGCTAAACCGCTAAATCATGCAAATCATTGCGCATATTTCAGTTTCAGTATTTTTTTTTTTTTTAGGACTGTTCAAGTTGCATGCAAACAACCTCATGGGTGGCCATAAAGCACTTTACATATCTAGTTTGTTACAGAGTTGAAGTGCAAAAACTGCCGAAAGTGAAAAGTTTTTAACCAAGCAAAAAAAAAATAATAATAAATTTTGAACACCTAAAGTCCTACGCTAGTAACAGATACTGCAAGCAAAAAGAAATTTTATAAAGATTTTACACAAAAAATTCAAAAAATTGCATTGAATTGTATGTTTATTTGCATTTTCAAAACGCCAAACATTTCGCATCTTTTTTTTTTTTTTTTTTTTTTTTTTTTTTTTGTCGAAGAGACCTTACACACAGCAATTCGGCAACATGTTGGTGCTGCATTGTGTTTCAATGTTTTTTACATTTATAACCAGGCATGTGTAAACTGTATCCATATATGTGTACTCAAACGCCATGCTAGACATTTCATATGGCAGACCTTTTTTTTTATTTGCCAGCCAGAATGCATAAAAAATATTTTTTTCTATGGCCAATGGGCCATACGAATGAGTCCTTTTTTTTCTAAAATCAACAACAAAATGCATTTATTTATACAACTGATGGATTCCTCTACAAACTAAAGAAAAATAAATTTTAAATTCATTCTGTTAGAAAATCTTATAACTGTCATTGGGCATATCCTATAAAAAATTTTAGTTCAAGATATTACAAGGCGTGAAGTGTTCTCATAACTAATTCACGATTTCAAAATAATCTTTATTTTTGGCAACTTATTCTGTCATTTTAAAAGCATCATACGCTACAGATTGTTTTTATACATGCGATTAATATTAGTCATCTATTCTTGTTATATTTCGTTTTGTTGAAAATGTCTGACCTGGGGTTTTGAAACGAGACCTCACCTCTGACAATTCTGGTCGTTTTAATTGAATTATTTGCTTCAATTTCATTAATTATTGCAAACAGAGATCATAATTAGGCTTTGACCAGATAGATTAGTATGGCGTTTGTATTTTAAACGCTTTCTATTTTGTATGTAAACTTACATAAAACAATATGTGTGTGAGATATCATTGTTATTGATGCCATTATGTATAGCATATATAGCAGCGTTCAAATTTATGTCACGGCTACTCTAAATGGACAGCATTAGAAAAGTCCAATTGTCAATGAATCTGGGGCAAAAAGATTAACTAGATGGCAAAGCTTATGTTGTCTTAGTTGTTAGCTTATTAGACGTGAAGCCCTAGTTCAAACCAGAGATGTGCAATGAATCACTTTTTCACTACTCATAAGCTCTCATGATATTTTGAATATGCGTGAATCAACAGTATTGATTGATACTCTGATTCATTCGTACTTACTACAACGTTAATTTATAAGTACAAGTTGCAATAAGTATGAGTACAACGTTGACATCAAACTCATTACCATTCGAAATATGTTTGATTCATTAGCCTACCCAATTAGATTAATAACATTAGAAAAATATATCGTATACCTATAAATGAAGTGATTCACGTGACTCGAATTATTCATCAAAATTTACAGCAAAAGAAAAAGACACACAAGCAAAAAACCCAGAGCAGCAAGCAGAGCGAACACACAACCTTCAAGTGAGTATTGTAGTGTTCGTACGTGATTCATACTTATTTTGTGATTCTTGTTTATGTTGAATCATGTCGAGTAGAAATCAAAAACATCATGTGTAGTGTTAAGTAGTAGTATGAGTACTTCAAACTTTGAATATGAGTAGTATGAACATGATATTTAAATAAAAGTATGTATGCGTATAAGTATCAGAAATTATGAGCATGATTCGAATCTACTCATCTTTTTGTATACTCTTTGCTGATCTTTGATTCAAACCCCATATCAGACATCTCCAACAAAATAAAATAAAAAGAAATATTTCTTCGATAACTTCCTATCAGCAGATTTCAAGCAAAAACTCTGAAAGTAAATAAAATTATCATGAAAAATTTCTTAAAAATCTTTCTTTCGGTGTATAAAGTTAGTTCTTTTGATGTATAAAGTTAACACACACAACATAACTAGTGTGAGAAGAGAGGCCGTAATCCTGACCAAAGGCTTATAATAACCATAATGTATGTACGTTTGTATGTAAAGCTTATAGTGGCTTAAGGACCGTTATGGCTTGTGGCAGCTTATTCGCATGCCCTGTAGACTTAAGGAAAAGTTTAAAAGGTGACCAGTTCACACCTCTCATGTTTTCAACTCCATATGATCTGAACATGGTCTCAAGCCCCTTGTGCAGAATATCCAGATTTGTATCAGCTTTATTGCACGTAGCGATGTCCTGTTGAAGTTGCATGTCATTAGAATGCAAATTATCCAAAGCATACCAAAAGAATTTGGTAATGATCGATCTATAGTGCTCGCCATTACAGTGAGAGCCTGGCAATGTCGTTATGAAGGGTTGTTATATAGACCGTTAAATGTACACCAAACAGTTACTTTTTCGAAATGTAGTGGAATCTCTAGGATCTCTAGGATCTAGGATCTTTTTTCAATTGAATTGAAATTGTTTTTGTAGCCACTTTTGCAGAAATAAAGATGATTATTCAATGCAAATTAGATGGTCTGTTGTCAACTGCTCTAGAATAGTTATCCATGGTCGTTCATACGAAAATATCCTTTCACCCAAGAATGGATCTCATCGTTGAAGATATTTATTCGATGAAAACCAGGTTTAGTTGCCAGCTGCTTCAGAGTAGTTATCTATGTTGATCCATTGTAAATTGATAAAAGAGGCTTAATATATGGCAATTAATTTGACAGAAAGAAAACAAATTTTCCCTGTCGTACTGTGTTATTATTGCGCTTTAAATTAAATTTGTTGACCTTTCCTAAACATATTAAACGTCTTTAAAATGTTTATTCTTTAAATAGATTTCAATAGTAGGCTAAGTAAACGTTAAAAATGTCTTCCTTAAACACTTTTAACACGATTTAACAAACAAGGATTGAATAAAAACAAAAAAAAAAAAATTAATGAAAAATCCTACAATTGTTACAAGACATCAACTGCTGAATTTAATATTCTTTCACTTTCTCTCATATAATCTATGTATAAACATAAAAGTATATACAAACGTTTGGTTGAATACATATATACATATATATACATAAATAGGAAGGAGTCAACTTACCAGGTCGATCTAATTCGTGTATGAGTTCATCCGGTTCTAAATAGGAGGCATAAGCCAATATTGAGGAGACTGATGATGGCCATGATGACGATGATGATGATGACGTTGCTGATGATGACGATGATGATTTGGTAATGAGATTTCCGATATTTAAATTACGTCCACCATTTGTAAAGAAGATTAAACAAATGCCAAATAGCCACCATAGATAGTAGGTAACAATATTGTGTGTGGGTTTATGCCATATACAGCTGGGTCGTTGATGCTGATGATAGTTGCTTATTATTTGTTGTTGATAAAGATGTTGTTCATGTTGTTTTTGTTGTTTTTCTTGTTGTGATAGTTGTTGTTGTTGTTGTTGCTGTTGTTTGCAATAATTCTGTTCATGTCCTCGATATTGATAACAATATTCATGCTGCTGCTCTTGTTGCTTATTTGGGATAAATGTTGCGGGTAGTAGCTGATGTTGTTCATGTTGTTGTTGTTGTTGTTGCTGCTGCTGCTGCTGCTGCTGCTGCTGTATAAGCTGAAGTTGATGGTTGTGTTGAGGAGGCTGGTGCTGGTGGTGGTGGTGGTGGTGGTGGTGATGGTGGTGATGGTGATGGTGGTGGTATCGACTTCGATAATGACGATACTGTTGGCGGCGCTGGTGTGTCAGCTGGTGACAATATGTGGAAGATTTTGTACATTTTATTGTACATGTTAAGTCTGTTGTTCTTGTTGTTGTTGTAGTATTTCGATTTATTATTGTATCGTGTCTAGCTGGCGCAGTTGTTGTTGTTGTTGTTGTTGTTGTTGTATAACCACAGGAAGAGGACGAAATAACAACCACAGGAATCATTTTTAATTTGATTATTATTTGCTAGTATTGTTGCTGTAGTTGTTGTTTTATAATACTTATGTATCTTTACATTGCCGTATACATACATGAATATGTACAAAAGTATATACTTAGCATATAATTGTTTTGCATATTAATTACAGTTATTGTTATATACAATTTAAATACAAATAATACCTTCAAAAAGTATTGTGTTTAAAAAAAAACACAAAATATTTTTTCAACAGAGAAAATTAAAAGTAAAGCTTCATGAAATATTATATTATTTTCATGAATTCTGTTTATATGATTATATTGTATGTTGTCATCGTTGTTAACACTGCTATGGCATTTGTTGCAACTACTCCTGCTGTTGCTGCTGCTGCTGCTGTTTGTTCGTTGGTTTTTTATTTTATTTTTTTATGTTGCTGAGAGACTTGCTGGTTTATAAATTCGTTTTCAAAAAAAATTTTTTTTTTGTTGCAATTTTTTCGTATTCTAGCAGCTATTCTCTAATGTATTTTAAAATTTTATTTTGTTTTGTTTTTTCATTCGTTTTTTTTTTTGGGAATTTTCTTTTTGTCGGGTTTATTTAACATAGATTTTGAATTCAAACTAAAATCCTTTATGTTTTCAACACATCATCTCGCTGTTATGCTGTATATATGTGTATAAGTGGACTTCCTTTATAAAATACAAGATATTGTTGTTGTTCGCTATACACAATAACATGTGATGTGATGTATATTTTTCCTTTGGAGGTTTGAAAAAATTCAATATTTACTCCACTTGAAATAGATTTTTTTCAGCATTTTTTTTTCCTCTGTATAGTATATGTTATATGTACCGTTACGCTTCTATGTATATATACTGATATGCCTGGTTATATACATGTATGTAACAGTATTTATTGATATGTATTTCCGTATGTATTCTTTTATTTTCTAGATTACATATACACTCATATAGCCGTACATAGGCACTCGTAAAAAATTCAGAGAAACAACAACTGAAATTTCCAAAATTTATCTATTCATAACGTTATTTCGTGTATGGAAGTGTGTGTCTGTGTATTTGTATTTTTTATTGTATTTTCGTTTCGTTTACTGCATTATTATTGTTGCTGCTGCTGTATTTTGTTGTTTCTGTTATTATTTCTACTCGGTTGGCTAACTAGCTTGCTAACTGGCTGCATGTCCTTACACACACAATCACTCTTATACTTATATATGTATACATATATATAAATATGTATTGTACAATACTTAAACTGTCGGTGTAGTTGTGTTTATCTAAAAAATTTTATAATCTTTTCGTTTCTCTCTTCTTGTTGCTCTCCCGCTCTCTGGCCAGATATTTTTGTTTGCCTTTGGTTATTTTAGCGCAAAATTTTTTTTATTTGTTTTTCTTGTTTTTATTTGTTTATTGTACCATACAAATACCATACAAATGTATGTATGTATCTGTGTATTTATTTATTTATTTTTCTTTATACGTATATGTATCCTTAGTTTTCAATGCAATTTGAGTTTGGATTTCCGCTGTTTTGTTAATTTTTTTTTCGTTTTGTTTTAAAATTTTTTTTTTGTTTTTTTTTTTTTGTTTTTTGTTACTTTTTAGTTTCTTGTTTTCATACAGTTTTTACTCCATCATCCAAAGCTCATCCAATTTAGTAAAACAATTCAAAACTGCATCCTGTGTCTATCAATATTTCTGTTGCTGTTTTCCTTCCATTTCGTCTGTTATTGTATTTAACAAAACTCCTAAAAAAAACACAAACAAAGAAGAAAGAAAGAAAACAAAAATTGTTATAAAATACAACAAAAACAAAATTATTATTATTTTAGCTGCTATAAATGCCATAAACATTGCATTGTTTTTTTAAAGAAAAAAAATAAAAAAAAATTTTTTTTATTTATTACCGAGTATTTCTCTTTAGTTTGTATTATTTTTAAAAAAACTTTCTTTTTTATATAAATAAAGAAATTATTTTAATTTTATCCCTAACAATCGATGATTAGAATACCACAAAAATATTTTATGCGGTTACCGAATAAAATATGTATTATTTTTGGTAAAATAAGAGATAAGAATGAATCAAATACAACATGTATGATCGTATGGTATGTACAAAACGTATATTTTATGAAAATAAATTATTTAAATTGTGAACAAAACAAACATTGCAATTTAAAACTGGGATTTTATGTAAAATATTGTATACCTAACGAAAAGATATGAGACTCTAGTAAAAAAAGGGGGAAGTTAAAATATTGCAATTTAAAGTCATGGTGATACCAATATACTTTGGAATTATCATTGAAAGAATAAAAATTTGAATCAATATTCATACTTCATTTAATACACTTCTTGAATCAGCATTACAACTTAGCTTCACATACTACTTATGTTGTGTGTGCTAATTCTATCCATAAGTCAAGGGAATTACAGTTTAAAGTCGACTCCGAACAAAAGATTTTTGAGTCATTTTCTTTGACAGTTTTATTTACTCTCAGAATTTTTGCCAAAAATATGCTGAAAGGACGTCGACGAATTAATATTTTTTTAAAATTTTGTGTTTTGGAGATGTCTACCAGAGATCAGCAATTAATCGTATTTTCGCTACTCATAAGTACTCAGGAAATTTCTAGTATGAGTGAGTCAATAATATTGAAATTCAACTTAATATTGAAATTCTACTCTCATTCGCTCTCACTACAACATTGATTTATAAGTATAGGTTCCAATGAGTATGAGTACAATATTAACATCAAACTCATAACATGCGAAATATGTTTGATTCATACGCCTCTACTCATTCAGATTCATAAACTTAGAAAAAATACTTATAATACTCATAAGAGATTCGTGTGACTCAAATTATTCATCAAAATTTATAATCTTAGTTATTGTTGCATTTACAACAAAAAAAAAAAAAGACACACAAGCAAGAAACACAGAGCAGCTAACAGGGCAAACACACAACCTTCTAGTAAGTATTGTAGTGTTCGTACGCGATGCATACTTATTTTGTGATTCTTGCAAATGTTGAGTCATGGAGAGTAGAGATCAAAAACATCATGCGTAGTATGAGTATGATAAGTACTTCAAACTTTGAATATGAGTAGTATGAGTATGATAATAAAATAAGTATGAATGCGTATAAGTATCAGAAATTATAAGTATGATTCGAATCTACTCATCTTTTTGACTATTCTTTGCTGATCTCTGATGTCTACCTATAGGTAGACTACAGCAACTTCAAGAAGTATTAAACTGACGCAAATTATCTCGAACCTCATCCATCTTCTTATTTTTTTATTTATTTATTACAATTAGACTGCCACTATTTCCTCTACTTCATTTGTTGTATTATGTTTTTCCACCAAAAATAAAGATTGGTCTACTGTTGCATATCCATGGATAACAAGGCTATCATGTGTCATACCCTAGATATCTAGAAATTTTTGAAATAGTAATGTGTTGTTGTTATCCTCTCTGTATTTCACATATATTATGTACATTAAAGAGTGACATAAAAGATATAATAGACACCATAGACTGGCTTAACATCTGTAGAAGTAACAGCACAGCTTTACTGTGGCCTATAATTGAGGGCCTTTGATCGCTCTATTATTTCACGTTATTTTACGTATCGAAGAAAAAATTCTTACAGAATGCAGAATCTAAAAGAGTGTAACACTACCCACTCTAAATCTCGTCTGCTTGCTTAGTTCAGGAGGCTAGAATGGACAATATTTAGCTCTTAAAGTCATTTTGGTTTGACAAAAAAAAAGAAAAATGGTTACAATGTGTCTTTCTGATGAAAATTTTTTGTTGGAGTAATCATTGAAATCCACGACAACAAATTGAAATTTTAAATTTAATTTTTCATTTTTTTATTTTAAATTTAAATTTTTATTTTGTCCAGTAAAATAATCCTTAATTTGGATAGGTTCTTCATTATTTCATAAGGTTTTCCTTTCCTAACTGCAACCAAATTTTGCTAGACGCTAAATTTCTTGTCAAGTTTTTCCATTCAAAGTTTGGCAATGTGTTGGGGGTTAAGGAACTTTTCGAGTCTCTATTGAGTCAACACTAGAATGCTCTGGAAGTACAGAAGTGTTTGACTGTCTTGTTTGATGATTTATTGAGATGCCTGGTTGTTAATGAAGAACATTGCGTTGCTATTTGAAGTCATTTGGAAACAAGCGCATTTGTCGAATATCCTTGAAAGTGTATCCAATTGCTCTTATACAACATTTGTCACTATTTATACATCTTCTCGAAGGATAAGCAGATACGGAAACAGGTTACGCTCGCTTATAATATATTTTTGAAAAGAAACAAGATGGCTGCAGATCGCATTATTTGCTAATCAAATTATCGCAGTTAATAAACAAATATTTAGAGCTCAACGTAGTGTAGTAGGTAGTGTGTTGCCTTATTAGAACGTGAGGTGACGGTTCAAGCTCCAGAACAATGCAAAACAAAATATGAAAAAAATATCTCTTCAGCGGCTTCCTACCAGCAGATTTCTGACAAAAAAATCTGAGAGTAAATAATATTGCCATCTCAAAATAATCTGTTGTTCGGAGTCGACTTTAATCCATTAATGCATTAATTTTTTTTTTTTTTTGAGTTATAGAACCAGATTTTAAACACGTAGTGCTTGTGGGCTAAGAAACACTCTTTGTTCAGCGACGTTGCGGGCAAATGGGGATAAGGGGGTGTTTTAGTCTGGCAACTTGTCACTGGCCACTAATGTTTTAAACTGTAGCTCTCGCGTTTATACTTACGTTTGTATATTGTAGGTATATAATTAGCAAAGGAAGCCTATAGTTCAACGATTTTCTTTGTCATCTCGTATTTATTGTATTTACACTTTCAATGATATGATATGTCATATCACAATATAAAATAGAATTTATTTATGACCCGTCACCATTAAGAAAACAAGTGTTCTTTTACTGTGATTAGAAAATGGCGAGTGGGAGCGTAAAGTAGTGTTTCCCATTTGTTTAGAGGAATATCACGTTGTTAGTTTAGAATACTGTGAATAAAAAACTGTTCAATTCCTAGTCCGACAGATGGCAAAATAAGATCCTTATATGAGAAATCCTGTGCTGTTCGTAGTAATGCATGCAATTTTTTTGTTTGTCTTTACAAATTTTTTCCATGTGAGAAGTGGAGACATGAGTCTCTAGCCATTCACCAATTTTTCTTGAAAAAGTTTCTGTTTAACTTGAGTTACTAAATATTACTTCTGTATGGCGTCTTCATGTTAAGAGTACATCACAGTGAATGAAGAGATATTTTATATGCTTGTGTTGAAGACGCAAAACAGATCAAAATACTAAAATGTTGTCTACACAATGGCAATAAAAGTTGAAATTTAATATGCAATTAATTTATTTTTATAATATTTTTTTTTCAATGTTTTGTTATTAGCCAAGCGCAGTAAAATTATCATCTCTAATCAAAAACGAGAATAAAAAAAATTTTTTATAGATTTTACTGTCAAAATATTTGTATCGCCTAAATCGTTAAATCATAAAGAATAAAAAATAATGCTCAAATAAAGTTTATTTTTGATTATAAAAATGTTAAAAATAATAAATAATTTCCAATAAAAAAAATTATAAAAAACAATAACAAAAACACTATTTTTATTCGGATTT
>QOCX01000270.1:19093-82042 GCA_005959815.1 Sarcophaga bullata
TGTATTTGTATTTGTATTTGTATTTGTATTTTAAATGAAATCCTATAAATATTTTAGCTGCAGTAATAGATCGTATGTGTAGATATGTGTAGAACACCCTAGTTATGTATACGCACATAAACATTCATTAGATTTTGTTAAATTTAATGTTTTAACATAAAATAACTTGAAATTTAACAAACAATTAAATAAATTATACTGCCTTACTGACTAACGAAATGAAACAACACACAAGAACTAACCAGAAAATAATGAAGGAAAAAAAAAACAAATTTCAAGTCAATTTCATAAATGAATTTGTGTGTTTGTATTGCTTTTTTTTTCAACATTTTCTTAACAGTCTCCCACAGTCTCAACTCTTAAACATATGTTAAGCATAATAATCGTACATAATACATATTGTATAATTGTTTGATTACAAATCTATACCTCCGGATATATGGTACACACATGCATATTTACAAGATAAACAGAATATTAAAATGTGTTTATGTATTAACACATACGTACATACATGCACACATACATACGAGTATATCGCAACTGGGATAAATGTTTTAACTTTAACACTCATATTCTACACTTACACTTACAGTGGGAAAGAGAAATGTTATTTTGTTTTGTTTCAATGGCTTTACAATGGCTTTAGTCATGATTACATACTAGCTTCCCACACCACTCTCATGTGTGTTAATTCTACCATCATGATTTTAACGTTGTTTCCAAATGTTTTGAGAAACCTAACGCTGTAATAGTATTTGCTCTCAGAGCTATTGTCAGAAGATTTCTCGCCAAAAGCAGATTTTTTAAGCAGATTTTTGAACACTTAAGTTCCACGTCAGCCGAAATAAATTGACTTAAAACTGATCAAAAATCAATAAAATTTTCGCAGAGGTTCAACAAAGCTTTGACGATTAACTTTGTTTATTGCTAATATTTTAACTGCCAGTCATACATGATTATTTGCTTTACATAATCTGGAACGCTTCCCATATCTATATAGTTTATCCAGGCCATGCTAGCAGTTGAAATTTTAGACAGACGCCTCTCTGAAAAGTTTTCCGGGCAGTGTGCAAAGTATGTGGCGATACAATTTGATCCGCTTAAGTACTTCATTTCGTATGTAGCTTGTATATCTAATGTGTGTACATACATACGTAATTAAACTTTACAAACCCTCAGTCTGGGTTATGACCTAGGTTCTTCCACCATTTATGTTGTGTGTATTAGTCTTGTACGTGAGTGGTGGTGTCATCTTCGAACGACAGATTTTTGAGAAACTTTTCATTGCAATTGTTTTTACTCTCAGGGTTCTTTGCAGACTCTACTGAGATGAAGCCGCTGAATATATATTTCTAAAGCAAGATTGTAAACAACGATAGGAACTTTTTATTTTTAATGTCAGCGTTAGAATCATATAAACACGCCGTAGTCTAGTAGATAGTGTGTTGGCTTATTAGATGAAAGGCCACGGTTCAAATCCCCTGTCAGACATTAAAAACGAAATATCAACAAATTCTCAAATTTCTGTCGTTCGGAGTCGACTGTAAACTGTAGGTCCCGCCACTCATGTACAAAATTAACACACACAAAATAAGTGATGTGAGAAGCTAAGACGTAATCCTGACTGAAGAGCTATAATGGCCAATTATGTATGTTCGAAGCATATGAGTGCACATGGTATTAATTTATATGCATTTTGTTAAGAACTTAACGGCAGATAACTAAAAACAACACAAGCATTGAATACACTCACTTTCGGGCACCACTGTATTGTCAATTGTGAAAGTAAAGCAAAACATTTGTAAGTTTGTATGAGAGTTGCTACAATCACTTACACTTATTATTTAAACTTTAAAATGTACTCCCAAATCCTTGTACAGGAATATTCTTATAAGATATTCAGAAATCTTGTGTTTTGCTTTGCTTAAAATTATTAAAGTCCAAAAGAAAAGGAAAGGAAAATGAGAGAATTGGAGATGGAAGAAGAATATCTTTTTAAGATAAGGAATATAAGATAAGGAAAAGAAACATGATAAACAGTTTTATTGCATGACTATGTTTTACTTTAATGGAGCAGAATTTGGACATGTTCTATCTTTAGAATTGATAAATATAATCTGTTTATATCGATAACACATTTCTCGACTTTGATTAGTAGCTGATAGATTGAAAATGTATTTCAAATGGCTTTTTTCGAGGATTTGGATCCACATGTGGTTTCCTATTCGAACGAATTCATTCAGAAGCTAGCTTTTTCGCGGCAAATGAATGTGGAATTGAATGTAGCATCATGTTGATTTCGCATAACAGACAGATGCTGTTTCAACAATATGCCCGTTATCAACCATCAAAGTTCTAAAGTCCCTGCAGGAAACTCTATAAATGGGCCCCACCTATGGTTTGACATTGGTTAATGGCCCATCCTAGTAGAGTTCTTATATTCCTAGTCGTTGAAATGAATGCATTTTTCATCATGTATAATGATTTGATCATCAGCCAGGCATGGCTTCATATATATTTCTGTACCCAATTGATTTAAATTTGGTTTATAAAACGAGTAATCATAGCGTTCTTCAACCGAATTGAATTAAATTGTATTATTTACTCCATCAAATAATAAATTATTTGGTATGTGTATGTATGTATGCATGATTCTTATTCTATTATCAATCTATCAAATGCGAAGAGAAATCTGTAAACTTTTTTATCATAACGGGTGTTTTTATAGACGTTCGTAACTGTTTTTTGTTGACAAGCAACAATTTAACAGCTGTTAAGAGAGTTTTCATTCCGTTAGGTTTGTCATTTCATTAGGGATTGCATGATATAATACGTAAGGCTTGTAATTCGTAGAAAAAAAAACTTTTTAACAAAAAAAGGTTCTGTTCATCAGAATTATTGATTACATTCAAGTGCATCTCTGCATTAATCATTTCGTTGCAATTTTCTGTAACTTCTATCAGTTTATGAAAGATTTTATGAAATGATCAGTTTCAACTTGTGCAGGCACTAAAACTGTTGCTTGGGTTGTATACGCCATCAGTACGTCGAAGGGGCTGAAAGGGAAACTAAAATTGAATTTCCATTCAAAATTTTGTTCCTTGATGAAATAAAATTGTGCTGGAATCGGTATGTAACTAAGCAGAATTGTTGCATTTGTGCAAATACACAAACACAAATACAAATACATCCACAGAAAATTTATGCGCAAACTGACTGTGGTGCATGGCGTAAAGATATGGCTCTTAGTAATACTGATGGCATGGGATTCCAGCAGGAAGGAGGCACATGTCTCATAGAACGCTATACAATTTACTCAATGAAACTAATGATAAAAGAATAATTTTATGTAATACGTACATTAATATATAATTGGCCGTTATAACCCTTCAGTTAGGATTACAATCTTGCTTCTCACATCACTTATGTTGTGTGCGTTAATTTAATACATGAGTGGCGGGATCTACAAACTAAATTCAATTCCGAACGACAGATTTTTGAGAAACTTTTCAGCGTAATTTTATTCTTAGAGTTTTTAACAGAAACTACTGAAAGGAAGTCATCGAATAAATATGTTTCATAAGACCACGATGACTACACTATAACATCCAAAGAAAATTTTCTCACTGAGAGTGATACAAAGAACGCACTGAACACGATACAAAGAACGCACTGCAATTTACTTAAATAAGCTTTTAATTAAAGAGCCATTTTATGTAAAGATCAAGTTCTTGGTCACCATTTTGAGTATTCTTTGGAATTTTGTAAAGCCACTTGTCGACAGCAATAAACTCAATATAATTGAACTTCTGGAAATCAGAATTCGGAAACTTAAGGGACCAGATTACAAATATTTCTATCCCACAATGCCCATTTCATTGATATTATAAAATGTATTTCTTTGTTTTCCTGGAAAGAAAAGCCCCCCGACACAATAATGCATTAACAAATTAAAATTTTCAAAATTTTCATTTCCATGTATCAACAATACACGTAACAATAGTAAGTATTTGTCGGTTACCATTAAATACTCTTCATTTATTTATAATGAAAATTTCCAGAAAATCTAGATACAATTTCATATATCTGGACTGTTGTAATGTATAGAAGAAGAGTCCTTTTTATTCCTTGTCATGTGTAGTTGAAAGTTAGAAAATCTGTTTTGTTTATGGGCATATTAAATTTCTGAATATATTCACACACAATACATGTTATTTACTAAACATTATGAAGCATGACAATCTTATGTCACGTCATATGTATTAGAAAAGTCTAAACATACATATGTACATATGTATGTCAATTAAATAACTTATAAAAATCCAAGTACAACTGAATTATTTATTATGACACAAACTAACTGAAATGTTTGAAGTACTTTTACATTCCAAGGTAAAATTACTTACACTTTAATAAGTGAATGTTGTTGCAGAATTACCATTGAAGTTTTAGATTAATTTTAAAGTGTCATTAATCTATTGCTTAATCTGTCGTAAAGATATGAAGTCGTACAGTGGTATTGCTTTATACGTTTTTGTGTCGAAAAAAAAATATAAAGTTTGATCATTGAATTATTGGAAGTTGATAGTAAGGCTTGGATAATCACATCGCAGTCTTCAAAGTTATTACATGAACTTTCCTGAATCAACAAAACTAGCATGCCAAGCATGCTACAACTTGATACACCAATAGTCACGCCTACCTATACAATTCAAATCAAATTCGTAAAATATAAATAAAAAGTATTTTAAAAATGGGTGTATCGATCGATTTCTTTTATTTAAATTCAAGGAATAGACTCTCCTTTATCCCGTAAGAAGACTAGGGTAGAAGGAGATAATTTTGGTTTTTTCTTGAAAACTGAAAATGCCTTTTTCAATCGCCCATATCCCTTAACATCACATATACCACCTAAATAACTCCTTTTTTAAATCAATAAGGAGATTCCATAGTTCTTTTGAACTGGAGTCTCTTAAGATACGTCGGGGTGTTGATAAGGGCTAAGCGTTATACGTATTTATGTATGTTGTCGCCAACTAAAGACTTCAATGAGTTTGCTTATCTTGGCTCTGACGTTACCAGCAAAAATAATGTCAAGTCTTGAGATCAAGCATAGAATCTCTTTTCCCAACAGACACTTAAGTAGCAGAAACCTCTCTTGTACAATAAAACTGATACTCTACAAGTTGATTACCCCATCCGTGCTTTTCTATGGATTTTCTATGGCATATGTTCCTTTTACTCCTCTAGTGAGCATAAGGCCGTAACTTGTTTTCGGTAATAATATTCATTTAAGACGTACAGCTTATTAGGCTATAGCGTCCGATTCTGGTGTTGGGGTTGCCAACATCGCCACCAGGCGTGCAAAGTGTCGGGATTTGGCCGTGAAAGTATTAAGGTTATGACGCTCATGGTCGGTCGTCAGATCCTTGATAGCGTGACAGGGGACACCAAACCCAAGCCAAGGATTGCCTATGTGAAAAAGTATGTGACTTTTGAACGCTTTACGTTCCCATTAGTCCGGCATGGACGTTAGTAATTACTGATAATTATGCTTTCGATGATATGAATGAATATGTTTATTTTGGCTTTGTTGTTACCAGCAAAAAATTACGTGGCTAAGTGTCGATATTTGACAGTATTTGAGAGAAAAGTCCTACGTAAGATCTTCAGTCCAGCGCAAGTTGACGATGATATATGCATCCGAACCAACTACAACCTGTATAAGCTGTTCAACGACATAGGTGCTGTTGTGGCATGTGATTCGTATGCTCTGGCAAGTAGTGGGTGCCTGTGTTCGAACTAAAAAAAAAACGAGAAAGTCCTGCCATGGATTGATGCGGCTAACTGGTGATAACATGCAAGAAGCAGAGGCACCTTTAAGGATGTTACAATGAATATCTGCCAGGAGCAGATATAGGAGATATAAGTTATTTGGCTCTCCATTTCTTGTCAGCTTGAAGGAGTTATCATCTACTGATGTCAAGATTATAGCCTCGTTTATCAAACTATCTTGCTGGTTTTCCAGCGTGAGGTAATCGTTTGTTTTTGTTGTGCAGCCTTTGCGCTGACCAACCTCTTCCTTTGCCCTGGCTTTGATAGAACTTGCTCAGTACAGAGACTGCGTTTTCATGTGACATCACAATGGGCCGCTGTGCTCAAGTGAGCTTTTTGATATCAAAAGCAATCATTCCGACTTAACCTAACGTAATGTTAGAAGGTCCTGCATTTCATTTATAACAGCACTAAAAGGTTATCAATGAAAATTTTTCACACTCATTTGATATGATAATTAAAATCAAGAGTTGAATGTAAAAAAAAACGCAGTGATACAGATACAGCGGTACTTTTCATTAAAATTATTACTCAACTACTTGTAAGTACTCGGTACTAAATGCCTTTATACAGACTTATTTTTATGTCTGGCAACTTTACGCTCTCTCTATACGCTATTGTTTTGACATTTTTAATGTTTACTTTGTTGTCTCTCTAGTACATATGCTCGTGTTGTTGTTTAGTTTTTAATGTTGCTTGTTTGTCTTTGCCTAATTAATTTTTCTAAGGAAAATTATTCATTTTTTTACCCAAACACTTTAGATTAGATCTCCAAGAAGTAATCATTCAAAAAATTATATTTTTACAACCAAACTTCCACTGTGAATCTTTCAGGACGTCCATATGTTTAAGACAAAGTAATTTTTTTTTTTTTTTGTATATTTTTGCTTCAATGAAAGATTTTCAAGAAAATGTGTTTAGCATGAATATAATTTCTCTTAAATTTCATTATTTATTGTATGATACCCTAATTTAATTGGGTCAGAACTATAGAAATTGATTATCAGCCATAAAGATAATTAAAATGATGAGTAACAGCTTAAGGACAATTTTATCGTGTATAATTCTTTTTTATATACATACATATATGAACTAATATATATATATATACGCACACATACATATATATTATGCATTAATGAAATCCTATTATATAATTACCGTATAATATTGTAGGCAATATGAATTGAATTGTTCATAAACACTAAATATCAATGCATACGTATTATTAAGGCATTATTAATTGTTATTGTAATATTATTGCATATTTATGTATGTATGTAAGTTAGAAATGTTTTTATGTATGAATAAAAGGGTTTTTATTAATGAAATTAGTAGCGAATGAATAATAAAAAAACAAACGAAATATTTGCTATTAAATTGTTGAAAATTAGAAACTAAAAATTTATTCACGCATATGCAATAAGTACAGTGATGATCAAAACTAACTGAACAAAAAACTGAAATTGCATTCAATAATAAGCTCAAATTTCTCTTCTTTTAATATGTGAACAAATAAAACATTGTTTTAAACTTAGAAATTTATACGTTAAGATTCCTGATAAATTCTATTTATTTTAACCAACACTGTGTCCATATCATATATTCCTTTATACATATAAATTTGATTGTTAATTGTTGTGATTAAGCTAAACAATAGGATTGTGTAAATAATTTAATTTAAACAAACCTACACTGCATGTGTATGTATGTCCGCAAATATTATTAGTTGATAATTTAATTAAAATGTGAATAGAATTGCCTTTTACAACAAAAAAACCACACAATAAAAGCCCACAGTAATTAAATATGTAATGAGATAGATGGCTAAAACGATTACAAAATGCACTACACACTCAAATATGCTACTGGTGTTAATTTCATTTGTATCTCTTGGGCAGTTTTTTTTTATGGAAGTTCATAGCGATTCAATTTTTTTGGGCCGTTTAGCTCCACAATATAAATTTTGTATGTGTAAACAAAATATTTGTGACATATGACCTTAGATCATCAATATGATTTCATTTTATTTGATGTATAGACCGACAAACGAAGAAATTATGGAAGTTTAATATTAAAATCCATGCTCTGTGGGAAATACAGTTCCGACATAAAATCTTCAGCTAAGAAGTTATTTTTTTTTATTTTAATACTTGCAGTCGCCATAATCTAGTAGGTTGGCTTATTAGATATGAGACCAATTCCCAGTTCAGATATTTCCAACAAACCGAAAATATGAAAAATAATTTCTTCGACGAGAGTTTCTTAAAACTCTGTTGTTCGATTTCACTTTAAACTGTAGGTTCCATCCCTGATGTATAAAATTAGCACACACACACACCATAAATTATGTGAATAGCTTGAACTGAGAGGCTAGGTAGGTCTAACCCTGACTCCTCAATCTGGTTGTAATGGTCAATTACAATGTAATATGTAATGTTCCTCGGCCTAGCTTATCACACCACTTATGTTGTGTGTGTTAATTTTATACATGAGTGGTGGGACCTACAGTTTAAAGTCGACTCCGAACGACAGATGTTTTTGAGAAACTTTTCATGGCAATTTTGTTTACTCTCAGAGTTTTTGCCAGAAATCTGCTGAGAGGAAGCCGCCAAAGGAATATTTTTTCATAGTTCGTTACCTACTAGACTACGACGACTGTGAGAAGCTAGGCCGTAATCCTGACTGAAGGGTTGTAGTGGCCAATTGTGTATGTTATGTACGTATGTATGTAATGTTCCTCAAAACAGCAGTCGGTCAAATCGGTCCCGCCACTCATGTATAAAAATAGCACATACAACATAAGCGGTCTGAGAAGCTAGGTCGTAAACTTGACTGAAGGGTTGTAATGACAATCTATTTACGTATGTAGTAACAGAATTATGGAATTTGATGTGAAGAGAGGACAAAGTTAGGGCAATAGTTGTTAAGATATCTTGTAATAATACACAGTTTAGTTCGTTTTGTGGGCTACTGAAGTCATTGAAACGCATTTCATAAAGGACGATAAAATTTCAAACGTGACAAGTAATACGACAAGCTACCGATGATGATTATTGAAGTTTTTTTTTTTTTTCAAAAGTTGAAAATTTAATTTTTGTTGCCTACAAAAAATTCTGCCACATGACTAACGCTACTAAAAATGTATTCAAGTTACTTAAGCCATTCACTTCATGTCTTGGGGGCTGTCGATTGACTATCGAGATTATGGGATTACAACCAATTAAGCTTTTTTATGGTTATAAATGAAATCTATCCTTCCAATTCCAGCCTTGGAAGACAACATTGCAGCTACTATTAGGGAAATACCAGGCGAAATGCTACAAAATATGTCAAAACTGGAGCTCATAGCTAGACCATCAACGATATGTTCAATAAAGGGCCTCTACATGAAATATTGTCTTAAAATTTAATATCATCAGCTGCATATTTATCGTCTCAAACTTCGTTTATACATACACAATTCAGTCGGGAATACAACCTGATTTCTTACATCACTTAAGTTGTACGGGCTACAGTTTAAAGTCAACTCCGAAAGACAGATTTGTTTGAGAAACGTTTTCATGGCAATTTTATTTTATTCTCTGTGTTTTTGCCCAAAATCTGCTGAGAGGAAATAGACGAAGAAATATTTTTTCATATTTTCGTTTTGTTGGAGATGTCTGTTCCGCAGTTTGACATGGGGTCACGTCTAATAAGCCATCATACTGGATACTAGACTAAGGCAAATTTTCAGTATTTTTTTTTTATTTTCAAGCAAAAAATGGATAAAAATCTACTTGCTCTGTATTCCTTTGTAAATTTTAATTTGTTTCCTTTAAAACCTGCCTAATTCTGTATGTCTTTAAGCATCAGTTTTGTTTTATTTAGGCACGGCTCAGACTGAACTGAACTATTTAGTTTAAAGATTTGCATATGATTTGCTCATAAATAATAGATGACAGCCATCAAGTGGTAATTTATAACTACTAAATCAACTAATTTAACTTTTCTTTTTCAGAGCAAAAAAAAAAAAAAATACAAAAAAAAAAATCGAATAATCACATCATAAACAATTTCATTAATCGAACGAAATTCATAAATATTTAACGTATTACTGAATTTAATTACTTTACTTGTCATTTATCTCAAAAATCTTTGATTTACGATTGAATATCAAAGATACAACAACAACAACAACAACGAAATTGTATTGGTGAACTAAATAGAAGAAAGAGAAAAAAAAACAGGAGAGAATATTAAACTTTTTTAATTAAAGTTTTTTGTTTAATCATATTCAAATTACAAACAAACTTACACTCTGTGTACGTATATACATAGATATATTTACATAAAAATCTGTTAATATATAGGCAGGCATGTATGATACGGTATGGTATGGTATGTGGTATGTAAATACATCTTTATAATGTACGTAAACATGTTTTCCAATTGACTTTTGTTGAATTTTTGTTGACATAATCATTAAAAGTTTTTAAACGAGCATATTAAAAAAAGCGAAAAAAAAATGAATGTTAAACATGTAATTTAAATAATCAAAGAGAATATTGGTATGTAATTAAAATAAATAATTTATAATTATTATTAATATTAAAAACATAATAACAAAAAAAAAAGGTAAATAGTAGTGTTGCACAATAATAATAATTTCAATTTCAATAAATAAATTAATGTTCAATCATCATTGTAATTAACCACACAAATACAACATTACGCAAAATAAATATACGCCCCTCCACCCTCCACCCCTCCACCCTATGCGTCAGGTGAAAATCTCTGTATTATTATAAAAATCAAATTAAATAATACAAATTAATTATGCACAACCAGTGACTCACAGCTTAAATCGTATATTATTTCAAAGCGAAAATATAAAGAGTTACATCACGGATATTGATAATGATGTCAATAAATTTCATTGTTTGCATAGAACGGCCATAGTCGCTCTATGCTAGGTCTAGTAGAACATCAGCGCCTGGTGTAGGCAAGTGTATTGCTAAAGTTCGTGAAACTGATTTCACTGCACCAAAACGTAAGAATGCCCACACAGCGCATACACCCGAAAATATCGAGACAGTGTGTCAATATCAAGAATTAAACATTTCACATCAAATCTTCGTCAAATATTGCGAAAAGATCTTGTTATTAGGCCTTACAAATTTTAATCAAAGCCAGCCGCATGATACCCGTTATACGCAAGCTTATTGCTAAAGTTCGTGCAACTGATTTCACTATTAATGCACCAAGGCGCACAGTGCGTACGCCCGAAAATATCGAGAGAGTGTGTCAACATCAGGAGTTAAAACCAACCGCATGATAAACCTCTTAATTTTCGCTTCGTTACATAGGCCTAGTAGCCGCAGTCTAGTTGGTAATGTGTTGGCTTATTAGACCAAAGAACACGGTTCAATTCCCCAGTCAGACATCAAGAACGAATTACGCAAAAATATTGCTTCGGCAACTTCCTTGCAGCAGATTTCTGGCAAAAAACTTTCTGAGAGTAAAACAAAATTGCCATGAAAAAGTTTCTCAGAAATCTTTCGTTCGGAGTCGACTTTAAACTGTAGGACCCGCCACTCATGTATAAAAATTACCACACACACAACAAAAGTGATGTGAGAAGCTAGACCGTAATCCTGACTGAAGGGTTGTAATGGCCAATTATGTATGTATGTGGATGGGTCAACGAGAAACTGCACAAAACAAATCATTTTAGCCGATGAAGCTCATTTTCATATTGGTGTGTGCGTTAATAAGCTAAATTGCCGTATTTGAGGCTTAGAAATCAACACGTGTTGTTACTGAAGCCAATGCAACCATTAAGAGTGACTGCTTGGTACAGTTTGTGGAGCGGAAATACAAATTTCTTTGAATATGAGAAAGGCTTAACCATTACGATCAATGGAGACACCTATCGCACCATGATAATCAATTTTTTTTTTTTGTTTCCACTGTTCGTAGTATTGATGTGAACGATGTTCGATTATGCAACTTGCCACACATCTCATGCCACAAATGAATTATTGCGTCAAATGTTTGATGGCCGTTTAATTAGCCGAAATGGCCGCCAAGAAGCTGCAATTTGACACCATCAGACTATTTTCTGTGGGGCGCCGTTAAGAAATCAGCGTCTATTAAGCATTTGAAGACAAAATTTAGAAAAAGTTAACGAAAATCGGTTGGATCAAATGAGGTACTGTGTGGCCAACCGCGACAGCCCTGTGAATGAAATAACAATCCAGTTCTAACAAGGAAAACTAACGTTTGATTACATTGCATATTTAAATTTAAGCTTTTAAATGGTGCACTCATTACTTTACAACTTAAAGAGAACGTTCATTAACGGCCTTACATTATACGATCTTGTGTACGTGCAATTGTTTGGGTCACTGTATTACTGTTTTAGAGAGGCTTAATGATAATAAAACGAACGTTAAAGGATTCTTAAAATAATGTATGCAACATTACAGGATCATAATGTGACTTAAATAGTAGTTTCTCATAAATAAATTAATAAATTTCATTGTAATATTTTCATATGAAAACCACATTAATGGTTCATAATTAATTTTTGTAAATTCTCTTCAATAAGCATCCTGTTTGTTTGTTTTTTTTTTTTTTTTTTAATTATTTTCTTAATGACATAAAACTAATAAAATAAAAGAAATTATCTGTTAAAATTCCTCTATTTTTTTTTATCTTCCACAGTTTATTTACCTTGCAAAAAAAGAAAAAACAGAACTTTAAATTAAAAATAAAAAAAAAAATGCCAACAGCAAACATAATTATTAAAACATCAATTAAGCTCAAATAACATGTATAGAAACATATGTTTTACATAAAAAAAAGAGAAAAAAGAAAAAGATAACATAATTTTTCTTTTTAACATGAAATTAATTAATACATACATGTATACACCCACACATGCATACATACCTACATTAAAAGTGGTTAATACTTGGAAAGATCAATAAATAAAAAATAATTTTTTTCATCATTAAAATAATTTAACATTCTTCCTGACACTGATGATGTATGTACTAATACAGACACAGTACTGCAGAAAAGTAAACGGATTTTTTTCTTCTTCACTGTGCTTTTTCAATTGGAAATTGACCAAATATTATCAGTGATGGCCAGCATACTGTAATTTATTTAAACAATTTTAAATGTTTCTATGGAAGTTGCCGTAGTCTAGTTAATAGACGTGAGGTCACGGTTCCAACCCTGGGTCCGCTGTATCTAACAAAATGAAATTTAAGAAAAATATTTTCTCCACAACTGCTCCTCAGCAGATTTCTGGCAAAAAATCTGGGAGTAAAATAAAAATTGTCATGAAAAAAGTTTCTAAAAAATTTGTCGTTCAGTGTTGACTTTAAACTGTAGGTCCCGCCACTTATGTATGAAATTAACACACACACTATACGGTGTGTGAGAAGCTAGGTCATACTCTTGACTAAAGGGTTGTACGGAGGAATTATGTATGCATGTATGTATACCTATCGGTTGAAATTTAAACCATCGGCTATTTCGAATCTGACAGTATTTATGTCATTCGATTCTATCACAAAATTCTCCACTTAACGTTATGAATCGATTTACGTTTGAGCAAGCTTGGGATTTATTGGAATTTGAGCCAACGGGAAACCGCAGGATGATGTCGTTTTTGTCAAAAAAAAAAAAAAAAAAAAAAAAAATAATTGTCCTTTCAAGTGAAGCTCATTTCCATTTTAATGGGTAGTCATTAACAAGCAAAATTGCCGGATTTTGAGGCTCAGACAACCCACACGCGGTCTTACAGAAGCCAATGCTCTTATTACATGTGACTATTTGGTGCGGCTTGTGTCACCATTGGCCAATATTTCTCTGAAAATGAGAACGGCGCAACCATTATAGTCAATGGAGACACTTATCGTACCATGGCAAACGAATTTTTTTTTTGTACCCGCTCTTCATGGTATTAATGTAAACGATGTTTGGTTTCAACAGGATGGTGCAACTTGCCTTACGTTTCCTTCCACAAACGATTTATTGCATCAAACAATTGATGGTCACCGTAGTCTAGTGGGTAGTGTGTTGGCTTATTAGACGAAAGGCCAGGGTTCGAATCCCCGGTCAGACATCTAAAAAATGAAATATGAAAAAAAAATATTTCTTCGGCGGCTTCCTCTCAGCAGATTTCTGGCAAAAACTCTGAGAGTAAATAAAATTGCCATGTAAAGTTTCTCAAAAATCTGTCGTTCGGAGTCGACTTTAAACTGTAGGTCCCACCACTCATGTATAAAATTAACACACACAACATAAGTGGTGTGAGAAGCTAGGCCGTAATCCTGACTGAAGGGTTGTAATGGCCAATTATGTATGTAATTGATGGCCGCTTAATGAGCCAAAGTGTGTTAACAATTGGCCGCCAAAAAGCTGCGATTTGACACCGTTGGACTATTTTCTATTGGACGCCTTAAAAGAAAAGTATTATGCCAACAAACCAGAGACAATTGAGAAGTTGAAGTCCACCATTCGTGTCACCATTACCGAGTTACGACTCCGTCCACTCGAAAAATTCCATGAAACTTGGTCCCATCGTATGAGATACTGTGAGGCCAGCCACGCCATATTCATATGAAGTAACAGAATGCATTGCAACACAGTCTTCAATTGAATTTTCAGAAACTTTTGTCTTCATTGTAAATCTATCTGAATAGCCAGCCCAATTCATATATTCATACGGAAATTTTCTAAGCAATTAATTTATCTTTGAATATTATTTCGATTTTGCTGGAACGCCTACGCTTAACCAGGTTCGTTATGCTAATTACGAGAATTGTAATTGTTTTATTTGAATAAAAGTCCATTAATTTGAATTTATTTAACCTTTAATTGTATTGCTTTCATTAAAAATTTTCCTGTCAACTTTTAAATTGTTTCTTGGAATTTTATTCTTGTTGTTGTTATTTTTTTTTTTTTTTCATACCCCAATCATCAACCATAACAATTTATGTTGATAGCCATCAGCTGAATTGTATGGCAAAACAAAAACCAAAAAAAAAAAAAGGAAATTTCTCATTCTCATTCAATATAAAAAAAAAACTCAAAAAACTCATTGTAATTTTTAGCGGAGGGGATGGTAGGAAATAAAAGAGAAGAACTTTATTATTTGCTCATTACTTAAGCACCATTAAGTAATTAAATGATTGGAAAAATTCAAGAATCTTACGAACGCATTTACAGCAGAGGGGAATAAAAACGGCAAAAATAACAACAAAAAGTTGCGAGGCTTTTTTTTTGTTTTTGCTTCTTTTGTTTTAAAAACTATATGTATTGTGTAGTAGATTGTTTTTTTTTTTAATCTGAAAAGCTATTTATGGATTTTATTCACTTATTGTTTTATGCAACAACACCAGCAACAACTTATTAAAAAGTTTATTAAGTAAAGTCAGTGTCGGGCGTAAATTATTAAAGCAACGAATAAGTAGTAAAGGGAAGAAAGGAAAAAATTATGAACATGATGGGTAGTGATCAATAATTGGAATTATTCATAGGGTAGATATAAAATTTCAATGCCTTACTTGAAGTTGAAATTCTTTTAGCACTAACTGGTGTTCGATTAGTAAAGGGTGGGCCTTTGAAAAGTATAAATTTAGAAAAGCAATCATTTTATTTATCTTTTTTTCTTTGCGAAGTACAATTATTTCGGTTAGAAATGTTATTCTCTATTTCAGTCATATGGCTGCCCCGGCTGGCCTAGCGGTACCTCATTCGATTAGACTAATCTTCGTGCTCATTTCGAGTGCATGGCAACTTATCTCGACAATTGCATCACGACTGTTGGCCTTCAAATGTACGATTGTCTCTAGTTTGTCGGCTTAACAGTTTTTTTTAATGGCATCCCAGTAAAAATAAATAAACGGTGTCAAATTGCAGCTTCTTGACAGCCAATTGATATCACCATTTCGGCTAATTAAATGACCATCAAACGTTTGACGAAATAAATCGATCGTAATATGTGATGTGCCTGTTGAAATCAAATATTTTTCACAACAATACCTTGGTGAGCGGGTACAAAAAAAAAACGGTTATCATGGTGTGATAGGTGTCTGCATTGACGGCAATGGCAGTGCCTTGCTTATTTTAAAAAAAATAAGAGCCAATGAAGTCTCCGATCCACAAGCCGCACAAAGCAGGCAATCATAATGGGTGCATTGGGTTCGCTCAGATTGCGTGTGGATTTTTCTGAGCCCTCAAATACGGCAATTTTGCTTGTTAATGTACCCAATAAAGTGAAAATCAGGTTCATTTGAAAAGATAATTTTTTTGGGAGAATCGACCTCAGCGTATATTCTCTCGTTGGACCATCTAGCGAACCGAAAACGACGTGGATGGCCATGTGACTTCAACTCTTGAACAAATTGAACTTTATAAGGCGTCATATCGGAATCGTTTCGCAAAATTCGATGTAAACTGCTGCGTGATATGTTCAATTCTTGAGAACGATAACGAGTTAATGTTTCAGTCACAGTTTCGATATTTTAGTATGAACTACAAAAAAAGGCGTTGATAGGTGTTACAAGAATAGCAATCCACCATCGATTTTCCATCGATCAGCCATTAATCCGAAAAACAACTAGAATTTCTAGTCAGCAAAAAAAAAAGCGTTGATAGGTGTAACAAGAATAGCGAGCCGCCATCGATTTTTCATCGATAAGCCATAAATCCGAAAAACAACTAGAATTTCTAGTCAAAGAAGCATAGCCAATCGCAAGCGAGCAGCCATTAATCGGCAAAAAAAAGAGTTGAAATTAGGCCACCGAATAACAAGGCGCCATCGATTTTTATCGATCAGCCAATCGCAATCGAGCAGCCATTAATCAACAAAAAAAAAAGAGTTGATGGTAGTAACAGGAATAGCAAATCGCAATCGAGCAGCCATTAATCTGCAAAAAAGGTGTTGAAGGTAGTACACAGAATAACAAGGCGTCATCGATTTTTTATCGATCAGCCAATCGTAATCGAGCAACCATTAATCTACAAAACAAAGCGTTGATAAGACTAACAAGAATAGCCACCCGCCATCGATTTTTCATCGATCAGCCATTAATCCGAAAAACATCTAGAGTTTCTAATCAAAGAAGCATAGCCAATCGCAATCGATCAGCCATTAATCAACAAAAAAAAAAACAGAGTTGATGGTAGTAACAGGAATAGCAAATTGGAATCGAGCAGCCATTAGTCTGAAAAAAAAGCGTTGATAGGTGTAAGAAGAATAGCAGGCCGCCATCGATTTTTTATCCATCACCCATTAATCTGCAAGAAAAAAAATTGATAGTAGTAAGGAGATTAGCAAATCGCAATCGAGCAGCCATTAATTCACAAGAAAAGTTGAAAGTAGTAACAGGAATAGAAAATCGCAACCGAGCAGCCATTAGTCTACAAAAGAAAAGTGTTGATGGTAGTACCAAGATTGTCAAATCGCAATCGAGCAGCCATTAATCTAAAAAAAGAGTTGATCGAGAATAGCAAGAATAGCAGGCCACCATCAATCTGCCATTAATCCAAAAAAAAAAAAGAAAAAAAAAGCAACTGATGGAGTAACAAAAATAGAAAGACGCCGTCCTGCAGCCATTAATGAGAAAAATATTGTCCTGGAGCAATTTGAAGGTATTATTATCTGAAATGGAGGTCACCGTGCGGTACCCAGCTAAGTAGTGGCAGGCATTTGAATTATATTATATCCTACAGATATGACGTCAATAGGTCTTTCAAAGGAAAAAAATTTTGCTGTTATCTCACACATACATACAAAGCTTTCTGAGTAGATTTTTACAAAATCCGTGAGTGTAAAATAATTGGCAAGAAAAGTTCGACAATTTCGAAGCTAAAGAAAACTGTTGTTTATCGATAAAATGTGTGGCTAGTTGCACCATCCTGTTGAAACCAATCCTTCACACCAATACCATGAAGAGCGAGTATAAATAAATCGGTTATCATGGTGCGATATATGTCCCCATTAAGCATAATGGTTGCGCCGTTCTCATTTTCAAAGAAATAAGGGCCAATCAAGCCTCCGATCCACAAGCCGCACAAGGCAGTCAACCATAATGGGTGCATTGGGTTCGGTCAGATTGCGTGTGGATTTTTCTGAGCCCTCAAATACGGCAATTTTGCTTGTTAATGTACCCAATAAAGTGAAAATCAGGTTCATTTGAAAAGATAATTTTTTTGGAAGAACCGACCTCAGCGTATATTCTCTCGTTGGACCATCTAGCCAACCGAAAACGACGTGGATGGCCATGTGACTTCAACTCTTGAACAAATTGAACTTTATAAGGCGTCATATCGGAATCGTTTCGCAAAATTCAATGTAAACTGGTGCGTGATATGTTCAATTCTCGAGAACGATAACGAGTTAATGTTCCAGTCACAGTTTCGATATTTTAGTATGAACTGTACAAGCATGCTATGTCTTGTCATCAAGAATGAAACCAGTTTTGCGAACTTTAACTTGCGTATCCCGAGCACTGTTGGTTCTTCTCTCTGGCCTCATTTTGTACGACATTTTCATGCAATTTCCTGCCAATTGTCTTTGTTTTTCAAATAAATTTCTAATAAAACTCAAGCGTAAATCGATTCATTACGTTCAGTGGAGATAATATATTGAATTTTCTGATAGAATAAAATGACATAAGTATTGCCAGATTCCAAAATAACCGATGATTCAAATTTAAACCCATACATAGCTTAGGTCACATGTCAGTCTATAAAATAATTTCGTATTTATTTTGGTCCGTAACACCGTAGACTATAACATAGTGGCCCTAGACTTTGCTCTGAAAAGAAAGGCTACAATTTTATTAAAAATATTGTCATGCTTACATAACTGGGCTTCGATCATAAGAATATACTTTTGGTAGACACTGTATCCAGCATGCATTTTAATTGGAGCTTATTTATTCAAATATTTGCCCAACGTGTTATTGATCATCCTTAATTCAATAGAATTGTTTGCATAGGAAGATATTTAACACTGACTATCGAACGATGCCTTCCCATCAACTGGCTGTCTGTCTATTTATCACTTTATGTTTTGGATGCTCGTTACTATGGTTGGAATATTTTCAATAAAATGAAATGCACACACACAAAACAAATTTTTACAATAACATGTTACCCACATGTTTACGCATTTTTGGCTTAAAGCCAAATTAAATTTTCGGTACTGTTTTGTTTCTTCATTTTTTTTTTTCTTTTGTATTTATTTTGCTAACGGCATACTCTTGCATGGCTTTTAACAAGAACAGACAAAACAATAGCCATGGAAATGGAAATGGAAATGGCGGTGGGCTGTGGGTATGGCAATAGTAGCCTAAAAAAAATGGGGAAAAAACAAAAACAAAAGCAAACCATACCAGCAAAATATTGTTTAAATGAGCAAAAGATATTAAAACAACAACAACAACAACAACAACTACGTATATAACACCAAACTTTTAGTTTGTAAAAATAAAAATAGCAGCACAATGCTAAAGTTGTTGATGTTCTTTCTTTTTTTCATTGCCTTTTTTTTGCTCCTGAACAATTTTTAGACTTAAAATGCCGCAATACAACTTACCACATTGAACTCTATTCCATGCGTTATTGTAGTTTTTTTTTTTTTTTTTTTTTTTTTTTTTTGTTGCATATACGAGGTTTTTGTTCTGTTGCATATTTTTTCCTGCTTTTTTATGTTTTTTTGTTTAACAATAAAGTAAGTTTTGTACACAAACAAAAACAAAAAAAAAATCGCATTTTGAAATACCCTACAGTTGTATGTAAACCATCAGGCAACATGCAAAAAACCATATGCTATTGCATGCTACATGGCTATGTATGTATGTAAGTATGCAATGCGAATATTTCCGTGGAAAGCGAATATTTTGTTATGCATTTGACTGTCTAGTAAAATAAAAAAAAATAAAAAAAACAATGGAATGACAGAGTAAAACGAATATATTGGTAACACAGATAATGATTTTATTCCTTGTGTAAGAAACGAAAACAAACAGCGAAAAGTAGCAAAACAAAGTGCAGTAGTAAATGTAAATTTTATTATTTGCTTGCTTACTTGTACACTTTACTCTGTCTATACCATACGTACGTACGTACGTTCATACGTATTGGAATATCGAATATTATTGTACTTTTCAGGGAGAAGCTTTTTTTTCGTTTATAAACAGACAATCGTTTACAAGGAGGAATATAAATGGAAAAACAAATTTTTTTTATTACGTTTTCATTTTGTCTATCCGTCTATTCGTCTATCTGTAAGGCATTGCTGGCTTTCACGGTTGTTGGCATTTCAGCTGGAGTCTCAAATGTTTCTTTTTTTTTTTTTTTTTTTTTTTTTTTCATTCATCCTCTAGCATTTTTATATACTGGCTTAACAGCATTCTACAGAAGTTAAATTTTAGTTGGAATTTATTTAATACTGGAGGAGCATAATAAAATCTGATTAGAAAGCATAAGAAAGTATTTACGCAACTTGAAAGATATTTTTGATATACGGGCTGTATAGTAAACATAGATGATATGATATTCCTTACTTTTGTGGAAATATATTAGAATTTCTTTTACAATTTTAAGAAATATTCGCGTAAAGGCAGTTGAATTTTACGACAAAGTGAAATATTTTGCACAATTTCTTATCTTGCTCTCGTATTTATATAAGTTAACTGTCTACAAGAGCGTAGTTGTTCCATATACCTAGGCAAGTCATAAAATATTGGTAAACTAACAACAACAAAAAAATTCGACGCCAAATAAAAACGAATTAATATTTGAAGAAATAAATTGTTTTTGTTTATATTCGTGTATGCACTTATTAGACATGAGCCCACGGTTCAAACCCCAGGTCAGACGTCTTCAACAAAACGAAATACTTCACCGGCGACTTTCTCTCAGCAAATTTTTTCAAAAACTCTGCGATTAAATAAAATTGCCATTAAAAAAATTTCTCAAAAATCTGTCTTTCAACTGTAGATTCCGCCATTCATGTATGAAATTCACACGCACACAAGTGGCGGAGGAACTGGGTCGTCATTTCGACTGAAGGGTTGTAGTGTAATTTATTCATATGGGAAGGAATCTACAGTTTAAAATCGACTCCAACGGCAATATTTTTTTTTTTTTTTGAGATATTTCATGGCGATTTTTATTTACTCTGAGAGTTTTTCGGCTGAAATCTGCTGAAAGAAAATCATCGAAGAAATACTTTTTGTTTATCATTCATTTTGATCTAGATGTCTGACCTGTGTGTTGAATCATGGCCTCACGTATAATAAACCAATGCACTATCTACTAGACCATGGTCATTTCATAAACTGTAGGCAGGGTCTTGTTAGAAAAACCATGGTTTGTTGCTGAATATTAATTCATTGAGAAGCTTAACTATGGGGTTCAAGAAGGTCGATTTTTTCAATTCTTTCTAGCAAATATGGAGCTTGGTAATGCCAGCGTGGCACTCTCCTTACCAGAACACTACAGATGTCGGATGGTGGTCTCTTTGAACCCGTTTGGATATGTTAGGATGCTTCTCTGGATGTTGAATATTAAAATTTACAAGATTATACAAACTGCTTTCGTCTAATGGGTAGTACAGATCCTTAATCCCAATGGAGAATGCAGTAGAAACGACAAATTCGTTCTCTAGCAGAGAAGCATTGTGTTCGACATTAAAATCTGTGACGCTTTCAGTCTTTTCAAAATCTTTATAATCTTGCCAACCTGTTTTGTCATAACGAAAGTGGCCATTAATACGTTTGACAAATGAAATCACAAAAATGGAAATGGTGTAACGTCGTTTTACATTAAAATGTTAAATAAAAGCTACAAAAACAAAACAACCGACTTGTTTACTTCATTAAGAAAGAAACAACAACATCAGTAGAACAAGACAAAGTAATAAACAAGTAAACAACAAACAACAACGACGCTGAAGGGACGAACGTAAACAAGTTACAAAAACAACGAAGAAGAAAACATATATGAATGTACACAACATGTTTACATTTTTCTCGGGAAGGCGAAGGCTAGAAGCTTCATCTACGAGAACATTCATCAGACTGTTTACGTGGCTATATAAAAGGCAAGGCAAAGCATGCAAAGTCGGAGTAGAAGTTCATACAATCTTGTGTGAAGATGCGTTGCGTGTGAAGAAAGCAATCGTGGTGTGAAGATCTCCGTTGCTCTACAGAGCAATTGTGTGATAATTGTTATTGTTTATTGCAAAGGGCATAAACAAAGGAATAACAAATGAAGCAATTGTTGTCATTTGAACCAGTTGCGAACAGTGACACACAAAATTGTGCGAATAATAAAGAATTTAATTAAAACTGAACACAAATTTATTTTTATTTTTATTTGCAATCTATGAGCTTATATTTCAAACGTTTTTAAAAGGTAAAAACGTAACAATATGTAGTTTAACTTGAAGTTGCTCTCTGAATACTTTTGAGCTCAGGAGAAGTAGTAGAGTTTCGAAATACAACACAGATTAATCTTAAGATTTTTTGAAAGCACTTTTTAGAATATACGAATCAAAAATCGATTTAATAACATTATATTCAGTTTAAAACAGGCAAAAATTCTTTTTCATATTTTCTCTTCTGTAGAATAACACTTGATAGTATAAGCCTGTGCTAAGCCTTACGTCATAAATGCAAAACACATTTGCTTCATTTTTATGTTCATAAGAATTTATTATAAAAATATTTTATAAATTCAGAAATCTACTAGTTTTATTATAAAAAATATTATTTTTTTTCTTTATTTATCTTTTGGCAAACATTAGGGAAGATCAATCATTTCGAATGCAATTGAATGCGAATACGAAAAAAACTTACAAATTACATAAATTGAACTGCCCTAATACATATGTATATATATGCCATATAAGCTTTGTTATCTTTTTCTTTTTTGTATAAATATTTATTTGGTTGGCATATAAACTTTAACCCAATTTGAAATAAATTTCATTTACACTCGCATTCTCTATAATAAACACCGACCGAGGTAGAATGCACATAATTCTACTTGAAAAAAAAATCTTTACATTTGAGAAATTTTTGTTTTTTTTTTATTGTCGGTGTTGCTGTTTATTTTACTATTAAGCAGAAAAAAAAAATAAATGATATTTTATTAAATTGAGTCGGCAGCAAAAATGAAATCAATTAAAATAAATTGAGTGTTTGTCTGTAAAGAGCTCTTTTTTTTGTTGCAAATACTTACTCTTTTGTACAAGCCTTTCTGTACATATGTATGTACTATGCATATGTAAAAGAAATAATGTTTTAAAGAATGAAACATTTTTCAGTTTTCCAAGCAAAGTTAATTAAAACTTCTGGACTTCGCTACAACTTTTATTTCATTGCAATGCTAGATATTGTGTACGAAATACAATGTCATTGAAATGACATCAGACGATTTCTTTGAGTTAGTTTTCGACCATCATTTTGCATATTTCGAAGGCATTTCGGCAATATTTTAAAAATTGCTCATTTTCATGCCATTTACAGTAAGATATTTACTTAGACGTACTTAGACGTACTTAGACGTACTTAGACGTACATTGACGTACTTTGACGCACATTCAATTTTCCATGGAGACATCAAAATAAGAAAAAAAATCAAAGGAAAACAGCAAAATAAATCAACTAATAACTGGAAAAGCATTTAATGCAAGCAAAAGTTACCCAACTTTATGAGTTATGTTCACGGAGAAGTACTGAACGAAGCAAAGCTGCAAAATCTAAAGTTTAATGTATGACGGATTCTTTATGACCCGTTCTGAACGCACGATCTTGCTAGTGACTTGTTATTGAAGCAACCTCAATATACTCAATTAAAAAAACTTCTCATAAAGTAAAGTCAAATCCGATAATGCTGTATGGTTTATGTTATTCGCTATTGAAACTACAACTGCAGGCAAAGCCAATTCTTATGGCTATAGCGTTACAATTAGATGGTAAGGGTTTTTCAGTTACAGTCAGTTTCGGAAAAATACTATCCAAGAATACCTGTTAGATAGATATCTTGCTCTACGAGGCTCGTTTGCAATAATTATTCTTTTTGATGAAAGTACCGTCAAAGAAGAAAACTTCAATAGTGAAGAAAACTTTGCGTGATCAATGATTATTAAAGGTTTGTTACCCAAGCAGGCAAACAGCAGCCCAAAAACTTTGTAATGGTCAGTCAGCTTTAACTGTTGCGCGAAGTGAGAGTACATATCGAACTGAAAAATATGCCAGAGTGAGGCGTAATATGCCGTGAAACGTATAAACACCGATTATCCGCTATGGTTTCTTTACAAAAATTTTAACCCATGTGTTGCGCTTCCAGCCTTCTCAGATCTCTTTAAAATCTTGCCATTTACTTGAAAATTAGGTCGTAGGACGTATGGATCATCACCTTAAAAGCAAGTTTAACGTATTTTTTCAGATTCATTAATGTAAACCTTTCAGCATATCAATGACAGATGAGAGCTACAGTTGACGTCCTTGCTAGACTGTTAGTATTTAAATAACAAAAAAAAGGCCCGATATTATATGAAATGTTCAAAATTAAATTCATTTTTTAATTGTAATTTCTTTAAATTATTAAAATATTCTGTTTAAGTAAAATGGTTTTTACAAGTCATGATTTTAATTTAAAGTAATTGCTCTTCCACCATCCTCAAGCTAATTTTCTTCAACAAAATTTGTTTCTTTAAAATTATTTTTTTTCCATAGTAAAAATACAAATTACAGCACAATGAATTGTAAATTTACATGCACGTTTAAACAAAATTTTTCAATAAAATGACAATTTTATTCTTAACAAATTGCTGTGTTTGTTCTTGGAACTTGGAATCTTACTCTCCTTGTGTACTTTTATAGTAAATACAAATAAAAAAAAGAAAAAGAAAAACAAACGAACAAAAATTCTTGTCATATTCTTTACTTTTATACAATTTTTCAATTTGTTTCATTTAAAAAAAAAAAAAAAAAAAAATGAAAATCGCACATTGCCTTCTTATTTTGCGGCCAATCGAACGGAAAAGCATTGATTTATTGGTGGGTTTTTCCGTTTTTTTTTTCCTCCCATTTTTCTCGTTGTATTTTTTTTTGGTTAGTGAGTATCATTTTTCTTTTTTATTCCCCCACGCATGATTTTTTGTCTGTTTTTTTTTTACAAATTTCTCACACAATCATATCTTAAATTTATGCCACAAAACTTTTCGTATGTTGCACAATAGTTCACACATACATACATATATCGGAGTACATATAGAAGTTAAAAACATACCAAGAGCATTGGTATGTATTGGTAAAAATATTGTGTCAACTTTTTACACATTTTTTACAGAAAAAATAGCAACATAAAGCGCTTAAAAATAACAGTATTCCAGGGAAAAATAGAGACATAAATAAGGGGGCGAAAAATAAATATAAAAAAGAAGTATTCAAATAAAAAAAAAATACAATTCCAAGACTAAGTCTTATAGCTTTAAACCCAGCAAAATTTTTGTCATCATAGTCTAGTAGGTAGTATGTTGGCTTATTAGACGTGACGGCACGATTCAAACCCCATGTCTGACAACTCTAACAAAACGAAATATGAAAAAATATTTCTGCGGCTACTTCCCCTCAGTAGTATTTATGGCAAAAACTCTAAGAGTAAATAAAATTGCCAAGAAAAAGTTTCTCAAAAATATGTCGAGTCAAACTATGAGTTGTATAGTCCCTTGAAATCATGGTAATTTTAATAAAGAACGTCATATGGTGGTTATTCTTGAGAATGTGTAACGTTCAGTGAGCAATTTTATTATCATAAGACTTGCTGCTGAAGTCGCCGTAGTCTAGTAGGTAGTGTATTGGCTTATTAAACGAAAGGCATAGGTTCGAATCCCCAGTCAGACATCAAAAACGGCGGCTTCCTTCCTCTCAGCAGATTTCTGGCACAAACTCTGAGAGTCGGAGTCGACTTTTAAACTGTAGGTCCCGCCACTCATGTATAAAATTAGCACACACACAACATAAGTTTTGTGGGAAGCTAGGCCGTAATCCTGACTGAAGGGTTGTAATGGCCAATTATGTATATGACAGACATGCTACAGCAGAACAATTACATGCTTAAGAGGGAAATGAAACCAGAAGTTACATCCTTTACATCCAGAAGTTACATCCTTGTAGCTAGACAACTCCATATCACACTCATTGCAAACATGTTGTAGTTACTTCAGACTGCGTTCGTCCATTACAAGTTCGACAACTGCGCCTGCTCAGTTATGTCAGCACATGTGCTATTAAGCACCTCTCGTCATTTTCAGAAGCATGTGCCACAAAATCCTACACAAATACCGATGTTGTTAGTCGATCTCTCTGTGAGAAGGTCGTTGCTCAAGTTCGTCAGTTTCAACGGCAAGCACCTTATGTCTTTGATTACCAACTTCTTACAGCATGAGTTGGGAGATCTGGACAAAAACGACATGACATTTTAACACAATGGTGCTTCATGCCAAATTAGATATTCTGCACAAGTGATTTAAGGGCATGATGATCTCATGTGAATATAATGTGAACTAGGCACCCTGATCTTGCGATCTGATCTCTTTAAACTTTTTCTTTTTCTTGTAATAATTAAGTCGCAACGATACACAAAAACAGCATACGGACAACAGGCGGACATTTGAACGATGTTTCCTATATATTCCACATTTATTGGCTTCAATAATTCATTCAAACGCATAAAAAGCTTTGAAGAGTTCCCTCACACAGTTTGTTTTATTCCAATTGAATAATAAAAGGCACCTAATGAAAGGCCCCCTTGCAATTTTGTTTGCATTTCGAATCTCCAATATAAAGTCTTCTTCGAGAAATTTCGGATAATTCAAAGCAACTCTTATATGAGTTCCGGGACAAAGTGATATCGCTTGATATTGCATTGCTGTTAATCTGGCTAAGGCCGCTAAAGACCTAGTAAACTCTGACATGTTACAGGGCATTGCTTTGTTTAATTTGGATATTCCTCCCACTCGCTCCACGAGAAGCCTCAATATCGTTGCTGGCAGGAGGGCATGTGAAATATTGCTTGACGCTGCCGGCCACGTATGAACACAAAAAGAACGAACTGAACTGAACTGAACTTCTGTCCTTAAATCGTCTAGCCATTGTCCTCTTGATAGGCATACCGAAAGTCTTGGCATTCCAACCAATAACTTCTGCAGTAGTTGTGGGGCTGAGAATGAGGAAGAGACTGTCCTTTACCATATGTGTCAGTGCCTCCAATGAGCTCCAATTTTCTGATATCGTTGACTAAGCTCACTTTCATACAAAGTTTGCTGCAATAGCAAGATTTATTTTGTAGTCGGGATGGTTTTCTCTGGGGATTGTGTGAACTCCAGGTAGAATTAACTGTGGTATGACAATTGGCCTAAATGCTTGAGGGTTCGCCATCTAACCTAACCCATCCTTGGTAAGGGCTTTCATATGAAACACTCCCTATTGGATACCTAGATATGAGAACTTTCAAATTGGAAAAAGAAAACCAAAGTGCTTATGGTTTACAAAATTTTGCTGGGTTTTTGGAATGTGTGGACTAAAATTAGCATATGAAGAATAAGAAGAAGAAAAAAAATTATTACGAAAATAATATTTGTATTCCCAAAAATAATAACAATACTCATAAGGAATGTTTTTTATTATAACACATGTGACATATTATAAATTTTTTTTTTTATATTTAAGGATAGTAAAGAAACCAAACGTACGTAACATATTATTTGGAATTTATTATTCTTAAAATGCTTTCTAATAATACACAAACAAACACCAAACACCGCCGGCAATTGTTCAACAACAAATAAATAAACAATATTATGATAATAATATACGAATAGAAACACAATAAAATGAAATGAAAATTCTTTTTCTTTTTGGGATTTAAAATAGATTTCTCTCTTGGCTAATAAAGCGTTCAAACTGTAAGTATGTTTCTGAATACAAAACCAAGCAAATAGACTTTATAGCTCCAAGGCTCCCAGGTGCTATAATATTTATGTGAGAGTCCAAAGTAATTTGTGTTCAAAAATGGCAAGAAGTTATCGAATATATCGATTGTTTAATTGGCTAATCTTTTTACATTCTCAGCGTTAACTGGAATTGACGTACCCGATCATTGACCAAAGATTTCGCTCTGTTGAAACATAATCTATGTTTTATGTCTATCTCACTAATTAATGAATATGATTTGATAAGCACAGCTTTCTGCATTTCCAAAATAGTTGCCAAATGTAGACCTAATACGTTAATTGCATTCCTTGGGTACTGTTCCCATGGAACCTGTCACTACTGGGATTATTTCTACCTTGAATTATAATTATTATTATTATTATCATATTCAATAGTTCGTTGTTAAAACCCCACATCCAAAATATCTTTGGGTCCTACTTTTGCCATGTGAGTTATGAACTTCATACATATACGTACATAATTGGTCATTACAAGCCTTCAGTCAAGATTATTTACGGTCTGTGTGTTAATTTTTTTATACATGAGTCCCACAACCTACAGTTTAAAGTCGGCTCCGAACGGTGAATTTTATTTTCTCTCAGAGTTTTTGCCAGAAATCTGCTGCGAAGGAATAGCCAAAGAAATATTTTCTTCATATTTCGTGTTTGTTCGATTTGTCTGACCTGGGGCTTGAACCGACAGGCCCCACGACCTACTAGACTACGGCGATTTTTGATTTAACGTTTACATAATTATCAGTAAAACAGCTGCTGCTGATGATAACTAATAACCATTGTCGATGCCGACATAATCACACTCAAGGGATTCTTAAATATAAAGACGCCGATCGAAAACCGTATTTAAAAAGCATTTTCTCTGCTCTCCGAAAATTAATTCGATTAAACCCTTGCTCTATACTGACATATTTTCCTTCGTATCGTAGAAGCATCATTGGCAAAGGTATAATCTGGTTTTATAGGGTAAGCCATCTATCGATTTAAATTTAAACCAGGGGTTATTTCGAATCTGACAGTACTTATGTCATTCTATTCTGGCACAAAATGCTCCACTTAACGTTATTAATCGATTTACGTTTGAGCAACGTGGGAATTTATTGGAATTTGGTCCACCGAGAAATCACACGATAATGTCGTCTTTGCCAAAAAAAAAAAGTTATCTTCTTGTGTGAAGCTCATTGTCATCTTGGTGGGTACGTTAATGACTAAAATTGCCTTATTTGTGGAAACTCCCAAGTGGTCTTACAGAGCGTAGACATCATTGGCCAATATTACTTTGAAAATGAGGATGGTGCAACCAATACAGTAAATGGAGACATCTATCGCACCAAGCAAACGAATTTTATTGTACCCACTATTCATGGTATGAAGTCGCCGTAATCTAATACTTAGTGTGTTGGCTTATTAGACGAAAGACCACGGTTAAAACCCCAGGTCAGACATAAAAAAATATGATGTCTGCAGATTGCTGGCTCTGGGAGTAAATAAAATTGGCATGAAAAGTTTCTCGAAATCTACGGTTCGCAATCGACTTTAAACTGTAGCTTCTGCTACTCTTTTATAAAATTAACACAAACAACATAAGTGGTGTGAGAAACTAGGCCGTAATCCTGACTGGAGGTATTCATGGTATTGATATGAGCGATGTTTGGTTTCAGTAGGTTAATGCTACTTGTCACACATTTCATGCCGCAATTGATTTATTGCTTCAAATATTTGCTGGCCGTTTAATTAACTGAAATGGTGATGTGAACTGGCCGCTAAGATGCTGAGATCTGACACCGTTCGATTATTTTCTATGGGGCTCTGTTAAGAAAAAATTGTATGCCAAGAAACCAGGGCCAACATTCATGATGCCATTGCCGAGATACGACTCCATACATTCGAAACTGTGCACGAGAATTGATCCCAAAGAATGAGGTACTGTGTACTGTGCTGTTCGCTTAAAAACGGAACTTCGTTTCATGCTGAAAACGTAATACATTGAAATTGAAGGGAAAAATTCCACAGTAATCGTTTTATTTGGCATTGTAATCGATCTTCTCTTTACTACATCTTATTAAATTCATCACCATTCAAATAAATATTTATTTTTTTATTTCTTTTTTGTTTGTTTGTTTGTTTTCTGGCTCATAAATAAACATTATTTTATCGATTTGATTTATTAATTACAAACGTTTCCAATTAATACGATAAAAGTTGACATTATAATTTGAAATAAAAAAAACAACAAAAAACAAAAATACACACTGAAATTAACAAAAACAAATGCTGTTGCTGTTGCTGTTGCTATTGCTGTTGCATTTGAAATATATGTACAGTTTAGTGAAGAATCAAATGGTAATGCAAATTTAAATATGGCCAACTGAATATATATGATGGTAACTTGTAATCCTTTCTACCTTCAATTATAATTGCATACATATGTATGTATGTATGTATGTATGTATGTGAGCATATATATACAATTATATCTAGAATCTAATCCGGGTAATATATGACTGAAAATATGCCATCAAAATGACAATAAAAAGCCACAGATAAACTTCATAATGTTTTATGTATGTATTCGTGTATTGTGTGAAATGCTTTGTGTTTTTTTTTTTTTTTTTTTGTATGAGTATGTGTGTGGCATTGTTTATATTTATGTTATTGTTCATAATGTTTCAACATTAGTTGGCATATCCTATAGAAACGGAAACGGAAGTGATTTAAATGTTTGCAATTTACAATTGTTTTTATCATGGCCAACAACATTTGCAACGACAAACCTAGGCAAACAATAAACGAAAAAAAAACAAAAATATTAACAATAATAGCAAGAGAAACAAAAACAAAATAAAACAAAACATAGAAACAAAAAATATGAAAGGAAAAAGCCTATAATCATTTAACGTATCAGCGCATATAACAACCAAATGTTCTTGGCCTGATATGTCAGCGTACATACATACATACATACATACATACATACATACTTATATAAATTTTTTTTCAAATGAGTATACATACATACATTAGCATTTTATAAAAATTATTAGAATTATGATTACCAACAATGCCTATATGATTTATTCTGACATATTTGTCACAAATTTAAAATATTCATATTCATACACTCGTACATACGAATGTAACATTTCTTTATTCCCGGCCATGTTAAATATGTGTTATACTATATGGCATTTTACTAAGAAAGAGAGAGAGAGAGAGAGAGAGAGAGAGAGAAATAATACAATCCTGTAAGTCTTGAAAAACAAAACAAGGGTGAAGTTCTGTTTAAAACCTACAAAATATAGTCGAATTACGGTTGCGATCTAAGAGAATAGGGAATACCACAATTAAAACAGCAGTCGTAGGAATTTAGAACATTGCATTGAAATACATACATACATACATACATAATTGGTCATTACTACCCTTCTGCCTGGATTACAACATTGCTGCTCATACCACATATGTTGTGTGTTTTAAATCTTTTAAGACAACTCCGAACGACAAATATTTTGAAAAAACTTTTTTCCTGGCAATTTTATTTACTCTCAGAATGTTGGAGAGTTATCTGCTGAGAAGCAGTCGTCAAAGAAATAGTTTTTCATACTTGTTTAAGATGTTTGACCTGGGACTTGAACAGTGGCCTCATGTCTAAAGAGCCAAAACACTACCAACTAGGTTGCGGCAACTACGTTAAAAATTAAAATAAAAATATTTCAAGTTGAATTTGTACTATTTAAAGTATTTCCCATACTTTCTGGCAATTCTGCACCAAAAGACAATAAATTGTTTCCGAACTAAAGTGAATCAGTGTCAGTTATTAAGTACAATGTATTCCATTGAAAGTGATCTGCATCAAAACAAATGGTAATTGTGTGGAACAAGATCAGGCCGTTGACGTAATGGAATAAAACGGTTTCATGACTGTTTCAAGACTCGTTTTAGGAATCGTTTTAAGGAAGTCATAATGCACAATGTGTAATATCTTAGCTGAATAGACATGAGGCCACGGTTCAAACACCAGTCATCTCGATCAAAACGAAAAATGAAAGAATATTTATTCGGCGGCTTCTTCTCAACAGATTTCTGGCAAAAACTCTGGGAGTAAATAAAATTGCCAAGAAAATCTTCGAAAAACAAAAATTGTTGCCAGAGTCGACTTTAAACTGGAAACTTTCCGCCACTCATATAAATTGTGTCAGAAACTGTAATATGTATGTATAATGCATAGGAATTTCAAACAAAAAGCAAATTGTTATTGGATTTTGGTTAAGGTGGGTATATTGCTTATTGTCTGTATGGATTCGAATTAAAAACTATTTTTTAACAAGCCAAAGTCTTCTAATATTCTTCGGCTTCTATTGGTTTGATATATGCGAGCGTATTGAAATTGCAATATGGAAGCGTATTTCAGAACTTGTTTTTGAGCTTGCCATAATTTTTGTAGCGAATTCCTTCCTTCAATTCATCGTGGTTGACCTAGGCGACTTACAAAAAATATCGCTTCAGAATACAAGAAGCAATTCAAGCATTTCCGTAAGGGCATCGACGAGCCATTGATATGCTTCAGTTGCTTTTAGTCTAGAAGGTAGTGTGTTGGCCAATTAGACAGGTCAGATGGACATCTCCAAGAAGACGAACTATGATAAAATATTTCGTCGGCGATTTTCTCTCAGCAGATTTCTATCATAAACTCAGAGAGTAAATAAAATTGCCATGAAAAGTTTCCCAAGAATCTGTCATTTGGGATTGTCATTTGTAGGTCCCGCCATTCATGTATAAAATTAACACAAACAACATAAGGTGCAAGAGAAGCTTGGTCGTAAACCTGACCGAAGGTTTGTAATGGCCAATTAGGTATTTATGTAAGCATGTATGTATCAAAGCTAAACAAACCAATTCTGTTCTTAATACAGTGACTTAAATTACAATTTGAAATAATTGCTTAACAATAACTTTTACTACGTACATATGTATGTACATAAGTATTTAAAGACCACCACCCGAGTTCAGGTAGGGTGCTAAAAAAAAAAAGAAATGTTAATAATCCCACTTACACAAATTGTTTCATATTGCTTTCTGTAAATCTTTTCAATTACACAAACACATACATCCACACATAAATACATCCATACTTACGTACATACATACATACATACATACATACATAGACATACATACACATAGTTTTTACGTTTACTTGCCTTAAAAGCTTTTTTATTTCCTACACCAACAAAAAAAAAAAAAAAAAAAAAACCTGACGATCTTCATGGTATGTACTTTCTTTATGACTGTAGTACGTGGTATAGAATAATTGACATTTATTACTGACAGCAAGACATTAGGACCAACAGAAATGTGTCAAAAAATTGTTTTCTTATTTGTTTCCTAAAAATTGTATTTTCTTCAGCATACATACATACATACATACATACAGTATGTAAAACATTAGCACAATATATTTACTTGTAGATTTACATACAAATGTATACAATACATATACAGTCATATTTCTGTTTCAGTATCCCTTGGGTCTAATCATTCTCCTTCGGTTTTTTTGTTGATCATTTTTTTTTTTTAATTTTTTTTATTTTTTTTTTATTTTTTCCATAAAGCCGACGAGACAGATTTCAACAAACACTTTAAAATTCTTTAGTAGTGACATATTGTTGACACATGTTAACATTTTACCATTATTTGTATTGTATTTGTAGGTTTTTCTTTTTACATTTTTATATCGTCTAACTTTAATAACTTGAGTCATTTTCAAGTGCTACACTCCATAATGACGTATCAGTTTTATTTCGTTTTCATATTTAAATTGCATTCAAGTAACTGGATGAAATAAAGTTTTTGAAATAAAATTTTCTGTGGCACTTAAAACAAATCAAAGATCATCGAAAGCAATACCTCAGACTGTGCTACACGTTATTTGAATCAAGTTGAAAATCATTCTGAAGGTTTAATGAAATTAACAATCAAAAAAGGAAGAATAAATGAGAGATATCTGTGTAAAGCCCCGGGATGGGCATTGGCAAATAAGGTGGAAAACAGTCTTTCCCTTCTTAAACAATTTACCATCTTTACAGAAATAATTTTTACGCAAGCAAGTGTACTATTTACACAATGACCAGTGAGAATATATACGGTGATGTCGATGTCACTTCGATCTTAATTATGTAGTTGAACCAAATACGAATCTTCTTTAGCTCAAGATTTGTCAGCAGGAAGTAAACAAACTTACTTACTTACTTAATAGGCCATAACAATCCGATTAATGGATTTCAGCCTGCCGCAACACATCCTTCCAGGCGCCTCTGTTTCTTGCGCGCCTACGGCAGTTGGTCATACCAATCGATGGCAGGGCTTCCTCAAGTTGGTCCTTCCAACGCCGGAGCATCCTCCCCCATTCGAACGACATGGCCGATCCAGCGAAGCCGCTGGATATTAATACGCTGCACAACGTCTATGTCGTTGAGGAGCTCATACAGCTCACTGTTGTATCGGATTAGGCAACTCGCACTGGACCGAAGGAACTAAACAAATCTGATAATAAAAACCGAATCGGAAATAAGATATGTACATATATATGTGCGTGCATAGGAATTTGGTATGAGTGTGCAGCTCTCCCAAGTTCATTAGCCGTACAATTATCGTGATTAACAAGTCGCCATGAACTTATATTAGATTGACAAAAGTCCACAGGGAGAGATGATCGTCTTAAAGGTCAAGAAATTAAGTATGTATGTAGTTAGGGAAGAGAAACGAAATACAAATACTGCATTGGCAATATTATTCTTAGGTCCTAAACAGTTGCTGTAGTTTTTCAGCTAATCCCCAGAGATAACCATATGGATAGACTAGGTTTACTGATTGGAATTCTGGTGTTAAATGCTTAACCAAAGTTAAGTTAAGAAGAAGTCGCCATAGTCTAGTAGATAGTGTTATTAGACATGAGGACACGATTCAAACAACACATCAGACATCTCCAACAAAACGAAAATATGATATAATATTTCTGCAGCGACTTAACACACACAACGTAAGTGGTTTGCGGCTTAAGAAAACTACGACAGAAAAAGTCAAACGGAATAAAATCACACAATTTCGGTGGCTAGTTCACATAACCAGCATGTGATATGAATATGCCCTGATGTCGCAATGTGACATAAGCGATGCAGTATTTAGCACACCACATTGTCAGCTCAAGAGAAAGAAGTCAGTACTTATCGTGCTCCCTGTTGACAGTCATCTCATTCTCAAAAAATATGAAGAGATGATACTGGAAGCCAAAACTCTACACCAAGCAGTAACTTTTTCCGGGATGCATTAAACGTTGCTAGACATCATGTTGATTGGACAATTTGTTTGTTCACGTACCCATTCCTCCAGAAACAGGTTGAGGCCTATGAAGACAATTTTTGTGTGTCAGTAGGCAACTGCTCCAGAGACCAGAGCACGAACACATGTCATTGTCTACGATCACTTACCTTCAGTTCCTTGGTTAATTGAATTTTATACCGGCGCTGGCTCCAAGTTATAACGCGAAATTCGCATAGTTGTAGTCTACAAAAGGCCACGTTCTGGCCACGTGAAATCGATTGCCTCGGATTTTCCTGCACACTGTTACAGAGGCGATTTCTTCGTTACGTATTGGGTTCGGTCGACATACTAATGTCGAATGTGAACCTTAAAAATATTTCTCTTGGTAGAACGATTATGGCGATCGTAAAATGAGTAGGTTTCCTTAACAGAGAAACCATTTGGATTAAAAAATTTTATTATTTACACGTATTGTTGAATGCTAAAATCATCCAGAATGACGGAATAAAATACAACTAATTTGACAGTGAAGTTATCAAATTCCCTTCGGAAGACCATATTGTTTATAAGCATTTTGACGTCATTTGGGCTATTTTGCGAAACTTATTTGGAAGATAATTTTTAAGAAATTCGTAAACAATTTACAATAGTTTTAAGGACAGTTTTCTTTAAAATTATCGTAAAAGTCGAGATTAATAATATGCTTCCAAGCAGGGAATAATAGCCTAAGTCATTATCATTTTCGGCTTGGGCTATTATTACTTGGAAGCACAGAATAGCATAAAAAACGAATATTTGATGTTCTTACTGCCTGTTAATACAGCATTAGTGCATTACGTCTGAAAATGCAAAATTTCGTCTTAAAAGGAGTTAACCTTCTTAAGATATCATCCTATAACAGTGCGAATGCATCCACTAAACATTGAAAGTGTTATTAGAGTATACATATGTACATACAGAAAGATGTTCATTAAAATATATTTTAAATTTATTTCTTCAATATTATGCGCTGTTTTTCGAGCACAATATAATTCGCCAAAAATTCACTTGAAATCCTTACTTAGAAATTTAAATTCCAAACACCTTTTGATGTGTGTCGGTCGGTTACTGGTTCAAGCACAAAATTACATACATTTTGTTGTTGGGGGGTTTTTTTAATATTTTTTAAATAAAAATTTTTCATGCTGTGTTTGGAGGGGGGGGTTTGCATTTAAAATTTTTGGTTTTGTCTTGAATTTCCAATTTTTTTTTTTTTTTTTTTGTTTTTGTCGTATAATAAAACCATTGTCAACAACAGCAAGAGGGTAATACGTACAATTTAAAGTAAAGCCAACTTGAATACAATAATAGTTTGCATACATACATAGTACGACGTATATACGACGACGACCATAGTGCTATAAATGTTCATCAGATCGTTTCTTTTTTATTTTAATTTTCATTCTACGAATGTCCTTTTTGCTATTGTGAATGGTATTTGTTCTCTTTTTTTTTTTTTGTTGATTCCTTTTTGTTTAGATTTTTTAACCCAAAATCTGTTCTTGTTGTTTCGTTTCTATTCTACTTTTCTTTTCTTTTTTCTCTGTTGTGTTGTGTTTACATAATTGAATTTTTCTTGACTTTGTCGTAGAGGATGAAACTTAGTAGTAACTTACCAACAGGCGGTCTTTTATGAGAATATCAAGGAGGAAAATATGTTTTTTTTACATTTCTTTGTTGCTCACTGTTGTTGGAAAATTATACCACAAGTATTTGTTGGTTTTTTTTTTTTTAATTTTTTTTTTTAAATTATTAACGGCAGGTATATGCAAATTTTTTAAATGTCATAGGCTGTCAATTAAAGGAAAATATTTTCACGGTAATTTAATAACCATAATAATGGGAGCATATCCTTTAACTACGCTGCTGGCACTATTGCATAGCCGCTAAGGCCCAAATATACGGAGACTGTACTTAGATTAATGAGGCACAGGCTTAATGCAATATTAATCAAGATCCATAGTGGTCTGGTAAGTCGATTGGCTATTAATTTCTTTCTTAACTGTCCCCTAGACTGGTACTAGTAGACTCTATGATTTTAAAGATTGCTTTGCAACGAGACTAGTTAATAAGAGTGCAGGAATAATTTGGCCGCTACATTCTCTATTAAGAGGGAGATTATTCTATGCTATACGGATAGTCCAAGCACAGTCCTATAGGACAATATATAAAGCTCATGAAGAAAATTGAAGCGAAATTTTTCACCAACGAAAACTATGCACAATTCAATTGGGAGGGGAAGCACAGTCAGATCTCTATCCACTCACACAGTTTCTATGGAAATGACTCGATTTTAAAATAGAAAGCTGAATAATCTAGGCTGAACTAAATGCCCAGTTGTGAAGGAATTCGCGGGGATAAGTAGGCATATTATGGATGTGTAGCTTCCATGCCACTAAAGTAAATGAATTGCAAGTGTATGCTCGGCGAAAAGATGAAGATGAAGACAATCGAACACACTTCCAAACCTGAAAAGACTTGAGACATTCCTAACATTTGTTGTGTAAATGAAAAGCGATTTGAGTTCTGCGTCATACTATTGAAACGTAGCCCCGAGATTGTAACCGTCATTTTACCGAGCATAGCAGACATAAAGAGCACTACTTTGCTGTATGATTTATTGTCTGCAATATGAAGAACGAGTGAAAAGAAACATGATGCATCGATTTATACGATTTAAATCAGAACGAAACAACTGGGCGTTTATCAAACAATAGGCAAATAATAGGCCAATAGCATCCTGAAGAGAATGGAGACTACAAGTACATTGAAGGTATTCTGAATGCGATAATCCACTACCTTTGCACAATAATGAGTTTTTACTACAATAATAATGGGTTTTTACTACAATTTTGAAGCAAAATTATCGATGTACAGAGAAAATCGATGTCTATTGCTGAAAATCGATATGGTACATCCAAGCTTCTTTTGGAAAAGAAAGCATGAATGACGGTATGCTTTATTTGATATTTTCAAGTTGCCGAATAAATTCTATAGAATACGTCAAAACCTACAGCAAGAAATACTCAACAATGGTTACTTGCGTGTGTTTCTTACCAAAGATCTTTGAATTTTTCTGTAAGTTTTAACAAATATTTGCTTAAAATTGTGATTAAGATTGTGAATTTAAATTCAGCGGATTTTCAAATTTACGTGGCTTATAAACAAGCCATGGTCTAGCAGGTAGTCGCCGTAGCTTAGTAGGGAGGGTGTTGGCTTATTATATATGAGGCCGGGGTTCGAACCCCATGTAAAGTTTCTCAAAAATTTGTCGTTCGGAGTCTACTTTAAAATATAGGTCCCGCCACTCATGTATAAAATTAACACACAGAACATAAGTGGTGTGAGAAGCTAGGCCGTAATTCTGACTCAAGGGTTGTAATGGCCAATTATGTATGTATGTTCGAACCCCAGGTCAGACATCTCAAATTAAACAAAATATGAAAGAATATTTCTTCGGCGTCTTAATCTCAGCAGATTTCTGGCAAAAATTCTGAGCGTAAATAAAATTGTTATGATAAGTTTCTCAAAAAAAAAAAAAACTGTTGTTTGGAGTCAACTTTAAACCGTAGATCCCGCTACTCATGACACACACTAGATAAATGGTATGGGAAGCTAGATCTTAAGCCTGAGTGAAGGATTTTAATATGGTGTGTCGAGAAAACAACTTTTTTAAATAAAAAATAAACTTAAATTCAACGAATTTTCCATGCTCTAGCATATAGTGTGTTGGCTTACTAAACAAGAGTTTTGCAGCACGAAACCCAGTACAGACATCTCCTAGAAAACAAAATATGAAAAAAATTTCTTTGGCAGTGTGTTCGCATATTTGATTCGATTTAAGCCACAGGTCAGACATCTCGAACATAATAAAAAAAATTGAAAAATTTTTATTCTGCTTATTTCTGGCAAAAAAACGGAAATTAAAATAAAATTGCCATGAAAAAGTTTCTCAAAATGTTGTCGTTCAGTACAGACCATAAACTCTAGGTCTTGCTTCCAATGTATAAAATTAACGAACAACAATAGTGATGTGCATGGGTAGATCATAATCCTGACTAAAGGGTTGTAATAATCCAATAGGTATGTATGTATGTATGTATGTATGTATAGTAGTAACGGACGCTGTAGGTAGTGTTTTGGCTTATTAAAAGAGATCCCGTAGTTCTAACCGAATGAATTATGAAAATTTCATTTCTCAGATGACTTTCTCTCTAAAAGTAAATAAAATTTGTGATGAAAATTTTCTCAAAAATCTGTCGATTCTTATTGCCACTAAATAGAAAGCATTGCAGGCATATAATTTAGCTCTTGAAGCCTGTTTTCAAAACCGGACAGTTCAGTTGCCTTTACACGCTTCCATTGTTGTGGAAATTTTCTCATCATCATTGTTTGATTACGATTTCATTGATACGTTTTTGTGTGGGTAAAAAAAAAGGCAGATTCGACAGATTGTAATAAAGTTATATAAGAGAACAAAATGTTACATTGTTAAACTCTTTAAAATGCCATTAAAAAAAAAAAAGAAAAGAAATACAAGTGAATGAAACAAATTCTTCAAAGCTGAATGGCGTATTAATAATTTGGCCATAAAAATCGCCATTAAAATCAAATAAAAATTTTAATGTTTTACAAAATTTTGTTTGAAAGATACCCTCGTAAAAATGTTAAACAACACCTGATAAAAAAAAACAAACACACACACACACACACAAATTAAATTATTCTGGTTCTTCTTATCTAAGAAAGAAACGAAACAATAGCCAGTTTATTAACAAGTTTCCTTAGATGGATGGATGATAATTTTTTTTTTGATTTTTTAATAAAATTATGATAAGCAGTTAAGAAAAATGAGAAAAAAAACAATTTTTTATCACACATTTTGCTTATAAATTTATGTAAGTTATTGCTTATAAATCAAACTGACGAAAACCACTTGTGACTGTAATTTGTTTCTAATTTAAAAACGTTTTCTATTGTTGTTCTCAAAGAATCAAATAAAAATTGTTGGCTATTGTGTCCACAGATAACACATTAAGTGAAGAGAAGTTTTAATTGAATTTTGCATAACAATAGAGAAACAAGTCATCATGTTTCGATAATGGTTTGAAAATTATATTGAAATCTCTTTAATAAAAATAAAATCAAATTTAATTTGATACTGACTGATACAGCGCAAAACCAGAGCGGATAAAAAAACAAAATCCAAAAATCAATAAAAAATACAATTTGAAAACATGATTGTTAATTTAAAACCACTTAAAAAAATGTTTGAAAGAAAAACAAAAAACAAAAAAAAACTCAGCGTCATTAAGTCTATGACAGTTAAACAGGTTGAACATGTTTCGTACAGTATTTGAGTTAAAAACTAATTTACAACCGAAATTCCAATGAAATATTCACTTAATTTGTTTAGCATGCAAGCAAAGAGAAAAAAAAATTGAATAAAAATTAAATAAAAATAACACAAACAAAACGATATCAATGGTCTTACATAACATTAATTGCTTAAAAGCTTCTATAAATCTTAAAAATATTTTATAGGGTCTTTCACTAGGTACCATAGTGTCGAAGCGAAATCTGTTACATTGGTTGTCATTTCTTCGGTCTGCTTTGTTTAATTACCATGGTCAAATAGAAATGGAACAAATACAATCACTTGTGTTCACTGAATATGCTCTGGAGAAGTGGACAACAAAACCCAAATTTCATTTAAGAATCATTTTCAGTACACAAACAAAATGGCAGAACTTTGGGCGATAACAATCCATATGAAAAAGTCACTGTTATGGTCGAACTTGCTGCGATAACAATCCAGATAAAAAAGTCACTGTTAGGGGTTGACAAACAAAATAGTTGTACTTGGGACGATAACAATTCAGATGAAAAAGTCACTGTAAGGGGTAGACAAACAAAATGGTCGAACTTGGTACGATAACAATCCATATGAAAAGGTCACTGTCAGGGGTAGATTTCATGCTAGCAGCATTATCAGTCCATATTTTACTTGAAATCCAAGACTGTTCCATACATACTGACAACAGTCCATTTATCATTGTGAACAACATTGGTAATGGCACCACTGTCAACGGCCAGCACTATACATACATACATAATAGGTCATTACAATATTTCAGTCAGGATTACGATCTAGCTTCTCACATCACTTACGCTGTGTGTATTAATTTTAAAAATGTGGCAGAACCTGCAGTTTAAAATAGAAGTCAGACGCCAGATTTTTGAGAAACTTTTCACGGCAATTTTTATTAACGCACACAGTTTTATCCAGAAATCTGCTGAGAGGAAGTCAACGAAAAAATATTTTTTCATGATTCGTTTTGTTAGAGATGTCTGACCTGGGGGTATGAACTGTGGCACGACTTCTTTTGGCCTGAATTCTATGATCTGGACACTAACGATATGTGCTTTTAACCGAATGGCAATACGTGCCATATAAAACATGTCACATGGAATATTCGGCTCGAGCGATTTGAGGGCATGGTCGTCTCATGTGAAAGCAAGAGTTTTCTTAAGTCGCAGCGTGGTAGAAATAAGGCATAAATTACATACAACGTTCATAATTGGTCATTGCAATCCTTCAAATTTACGATCTAGTTTCTGACATCACTGGCTACTCTGATTCTCATTTCTGAGAAACTTTTTTATAGAAGTTTTATTCACTTTTAAAGTGTTTACAAGAAATATGTTGAGATAAAGCCACCGAAAAAATATTTTCTTTATATTTCGTTTTATAGAAGATGACCGATCTCATGTCTCTAGTAAGCCAACACAATACCTACTAGACGACGGCGAGCAGTATATAACAAAGATTTTTAGCTTCTTTGAGCCTGAATTGGTTGATCTGGACTCTAACGATATGGGGTTTGAACAAGGCAGCAATACGTGTCACATTTTCTGCACAAGCAATTTAAATTAATGGTCATCTCACGTGGTGTTAAGGGTTTTCGTAAAGCGTGTGAATAAGGAACAAACTTCAGTAGCCCTTGTTCAGATTCAGCCTCCCTTTATACGTTTGGAAACATGGAAGATTGGATATGGAATATGACACACTTATTAAGTAGCATTAAAAAGTATCCCAAGAAGTGGTCAAAGAATTAATTTTTTTCTTATTTGATTATATTCGAGATGTTTTATTTCAAGTTTAGTATATAGAAGCGCTTTAAAAAGACCCTATTAATTAAATTTCATTGTTTAAAAAAAAAAAAGAAAAAGGGAAAGAAAAAACCTTGCAAGTCTTCATATATTACAATGGCCTCAAAGTGATTAGATGAGGGTATTTGTAAAGGGAAACTAATGATTAAAACAAATTAAATTTATGGTAACAAATATATTTGATCACAACATGTCTGTTGAGTAATTTAATTAATAACTTGCCAACATATGTATAATACACACTACAGACACACGACAGTAACCAAGTATTAATAATGACGTTTGATTGGTAAGGAAATTCTTCTGTTGATCATTTGATCATAAATATTCATGTATTTATGTGTTCATGTTCAAATTTTGAATAACCATCATAATTTATTATAAATTGTATTATATTAAGAGTTGTTGTTGTTTTTCTATTTTTTTCTTTAGAAATTTTAAACGCTTTTTATTAATTTATTTAAAATGTTTTAGGCAAACTGTCAAATGTTTATGTCATAGGCTTACATACATTACACGCTTTGACATATTCAAGGGCTTAAATGGTAGGCATAAAATGTCTAACAATTGGCAACAGCAAGAGATGAAGAACATTTAATTTATTCTTACACTTATATTAAGTATTTACAACAATTCTAAAATATATTCTATCTGTGATTATTTTTAAATTTGTTACGAGCCGAATGCTTAATTCTTTACGCTCAATGCATTGAAGAGGCCTCACACTGGTGGTATCGAAACCTTTTTAGGGATCCACCATCTCTGGTCTATGTATTCAAAGCATTGTAGTAAACGTCGACGTAGTCTAATTGGTAGGGTGTTTGCTTATTAGACATGAGGCCTCGATTTACGGTCCATGTTAGACATCCCGAACATAACGGAAAATTAAAAAACTTTTCTTCTGCAGATTTCTGGCAAAAACGTGGAATGTAGAATAAAATTTCCATGAAAAAGTTTCTGAAAATGTTGTCGTACAGTATCGACCATAAACACTAGGTCACGCTTCCAATGTCTAATATTAACGAAGAACCAAGTGGTGTTCATAGGTAGGTTATAATCCTGACTGAAAGGTTGTAATGATCTAATATGTATGTATGTATGCATATATGTATGTATGTATGTATGTATATATGTATGTATCGTAGTAAAAATCGCCGTAGGTAGTGTTTTGGACCATTGTTCAAACCCTGTCTAAGACATTTCGATCGTAACGAATTATGAAAAAATCATTTCTCAGATGACTTCCGCCCAACAGTCTTTTGGCAACAACTCTGGAAGTAAATAAAATTGCAGTGAACTGAAAACACTTAACAAGACGCTCATGTGCCCAGTCTTTCCTCATGGCTCAGAGTCTTGGGCATCAATGTTTAATGATGCAGCAGCCTTGAGAGGAATCGAGAGAAAGGTAATACGTAAGATCTTTGCTCCAGTGCGAGTTGGAGATTATTTCCGCATGCGATACAACAATGGGCTGTATGAGCTCCTTAACGACATGGACGCTGTACAGTGTATTAACATCCAGCGGCTATTCTGGTTCGGCCCTGTTATTTGAATGAAGGAGGATGCTCCGACGAGATGGGTATTTGATGCGACGGTCAACCCTCTTTGCTTTGGAGGGATCAAATCTAGGAAGCCCTGTCATTGATTGGTGCGACCATTTGGCGAAGGCATACAAGAAGCAGTCTCCTGTAGTGATATATTAAAACAGGCCGAAATCGGTTAATCGGGTTGTTAATAGCCAAGAAAGTAAGTAAGTAAAAAATTTTTCTCAAAAACCATTCGTTCGGAGCCGAGTTTAAACTGTAAGCCCTGCCTCTCATCTATAATATTATACTTGGCTACTAGTTAGGTACTTAGGTGTGAAAACCATAAGTTATAACATTAGTTAGCGTTTATCAATCCTTCAAAAAGGATTGTCTTCTCAATAAACGTCTAATATTTATAAAATTTTTGTATTTTTAAAACATTCCTTCGATCTATTAAACATCGTCCATAAAACTTTTAAAGTCAAATTTATTATTTTAAAACAACTTTACGATCGATTTTAAGTAGACAATAAAATTTCTTTTAATTTTCTCTCAAGTTTTGCACTTTCCAATGCCACCATCAATAGCTTTTAATTTTTCTTTACAAAAGATATTTAAAAAATATTAAATATTTCGCGTGTACTTTTTGTTCAACAAAAGACTTAAAATTGAATGAAATTCAACTAACGAGCTACGGTGTACGAACGTACGTATAAAAACTATCTTCATCTGAAAAAAATCAAAATAATAAATAAAAGTATTCTTAATGAACGTCAAAGAAAATGAATAAAATTAATTTGAATTCTAAGCACTTGAGATTTAAGACTGTGGAAATAAATTCAAGCAAAAAAAACAGAAAAAAAAAGAAAAACAGAATAAAACAGCAACAATCGTAGACAAATAAAAATACACACGTACCAACCAACCTGCATTGAGAAAAGTAAAAAAAAAATCACCGCTAAATCCATATAAAACTACAGAATGGTGTAGTGGTAGGTGGTAGGTGGTAGTGGGTGAAGGTATTGAAATGTTTAAAAGCGTCGTAGATAAGTAGATTCAAATTCATGTCGTCATTGTAGTTGTCGTTGTCGTTGACGTTGATGATGTCGATGATGATATTAACGATTCCTTGACATGAAGTATGTTTAATTGTAAACAAGTGCATGAAATGCTACTACTTGTACTATTTAAATTAGTATGTAGTTTGTTTAGCAGAAATACACAGAAAGAAAAACTACAACAGCAATAACAGCAGCAGCAGCAGCAACACTGTATGATAACAATCAACAAGACAAGAGCAAGTAATATCTGCATAAGGCTTACCTACCTACCTGTCACTAAATGATACAAAAATCATTTGCTTTATTGTTAAACACAGTTTTCTCTTAGTTTTCTTTATTCTATTCTTTGTTTTGATTTTTTTTTCCACGAACTAATTTTGTAGATTTCCAAAGTATTGCTAATTGCATAACAATGAGATATTTTCACTTGGTTCATTAGAAGTACCAGATCCGGAGAAGAGTGTTTTCTTTTAGTGAACTTTAAAGCATAGAAAAAAATATTAAAATTTTAATTTAATTAATTAAAACACAAGCAATATTAAATAATTTATTTAAATATTAAATTTAAAAAAAATTTGACAATTTATGAACAGAAATTTCCTTTGAAAAGTACTCCAAAGGAATTTGTAGGTGAAGTATACCAAGGCAAGTCACTTGACCCAATCTAGTAGAACAGAACAAGAAACCAAACTTTACCTCCGGCCACCGTTGCAAAATACTATATTTCGAGCGTTGGTATTCGCCAACAGGAAATGTATGATCTAGGCTAGTAATTGCTTGGTAAACTTGAAGTATAGCGATTTAAATACCTTTCCGGGTAGTCAAATGGCAATTAGAGCAATAACATCCAGGAATATGGGATTAAAGCCTTTCCTGCTATGTAAATAGGTTATTAACAATTCTTCCCGGAACGGAACGCTACTTTTGATGTGGAAAGCTCGTCACTAAGGAGCGATTGGAAATGAATATTACATGCCATAAGCTTGGACAACCCAGTGCCTTTCACTGAATTAAAGATCAAACTGGGTAAGTGAACAGAAACGTCACATCAACTATTGGGGACAATAGGCAGAATTACAAAAAAAACTTTCGGGCGATCCTAATGAAGTGAAAATAAAACTAAATAAGGGTGACCATAATTCGCTAATGAGCCTACATCGAAACTATGGAATAAGTTTTGTGCCATTGATTCGTACATCCATGTATTTTATGGAGGACAGATGTCAGAATTGACTCGCCTCCTAGTATTGGACTGGATAAAGTTAAAAAAGTTTGTATAAGACACAGAATTTCTATAGACAGCTAGGCGGTGTTCCTATTGGTGAGCACACAACAAGCCTACATAATGGCTAAGGTGTATGTTGACAGGCATGGGACAATTCTTCATCTTTCCACCTACTTAGGAACTCAAGCTGAGACTATGAACAATAAATTCACATAGAACTGTATTTCCTTTTCGTTGATGTGGATCATCGTACTACACTTTAGAGATGGTATTACATGAATGCCTAAATAGAAAAGCACTTGTTTTTTCTTAGGACGAATGAGATAAGATGCTGTATGAAGCAATTCCTACCTTAGTTAATCGTAATAATTAATGTTTGAAGTTTACATATTTCTTTGATGAAGCAATTCCTTTTTAAAACTTCTTTTTTCTGCTATAAAGAGAGCAGGGCCTCGAATCTTAGATTGACCTTTCACTACCCATTTAATGGAATATTGATTTCAAATATTTTCACTATGCTGATGCAGTGTCTATACATATGATTAGGATCTTTAGAGAATGTGTGCACCGCATCTAAGATTGTCCAAGAATTTCAGATTCATACCTCATATGGGTTAATGCACACGAGAACGTTGAAAGTAGATATAATGCTGACATACGTGCAAATGCTCAACGGAAAATCCAATTGAATTCATATTTGGGATTGACCTTTCCCAATAGAGAAAACTTTTTTCTTTTGCAAAAGAAAGTTAAGATAATGCATTCACATGCAAACAGACAATACCGTTCTGACTTGATGTGGGTATATGCAGAGAAAAATTTGTACAAAAAAAAAAAAAAACTTGTCCGAAATGGAACTTCACAGGATGTAGATATAATAGGACATTGGATTTTGTATGCAGATTGGGATTACTCAACAATATGGCTATTGTATTTGTTTACCATATGTCCAGTTTCTGATTTGTTATGTTGCATATTCTCCTGTTTTATCCATACACTATTACAAAGCTTATCTATTCTATAAAGATCTCGAATATGCTTACCCAGCGCCTTATTATACCACTTAATACTTTATTAAGAATATGATTGTGATTGAAACATTGTGATGATATTTTGCTTATGTTTGAAGTCCAGGCAAGAAATAAAATGTTTTAAAACACTCCAGCAAGCCTCTAAAGCAGTTTACATGTGTCAATTTGTCGAAAATCAATTTATACTTTAACGTTTCTGTTGCCATACAATTTATCAACTGAAGGAAACATTTTTTCAAATATCAAAAAAAAAAATGTAAATGAAAGGCAAAATAAAACACGGCAACAAAGTCGTGCTCTTTTATTGGCCAATTATTCTGTTGTTGCCTGTTTAGGGTGTTCATTTTGCTTCTGTTCTTTTGTGAACATTTTTGAAGCACACTTTTCTGCGTTTGCACGGATTCAAGGAATAATAATCAGAACTCCTGCTCTTCGCAAAATTTTATAGAAAACGCCACACCTACGCCCACACAGTTATTGAAATCTTAATACTATTGTTGTTGGCATTGTTGTAGTTTTATGTTCCTGTTGTTTTTTTTTTTTTTCATTTGATTTTCTTGTTGTATTCAGTTGCCATCAAGTTTTAATATTAAAACCAAAAAAAAAAAAAAAAACGTATACAAACAAATACACACGCATACAAATGAAAAACAATCTGATTTTATGCAAATTTTATGCAATTTTTGATGTGTTTTTGTTTTTGTTGTTGTTCTTTATTTTTCTTTTTTTTTTGCTTATTTAAGCATAATTTATTTTTATTTTTCTGTACAATTTTTGTTCTGTTAATTATTTTTTGTATTCTTTTTTTTCATTTTCGTTTTCATTTTGTTGAAACTGTTGGTGTTGGTGTTGGTGTTGTTGATGTTGATGTTGTTGCCGATGTCGTATTTGTATATTTCTTATGTTTAATGAAAATTCAAAAAATAGCAAAAAAAAAACAGAGAAAAACAAATAAAAGAAAAATCAGAATTTATTTGGCAAAATGGTGTGTAAATAATTGTGTCCGTAATGCTTATTTTATCATTATTTTCCTTTTGTTGTCTTGTGGTCTATGGGTCTTATGGTATTGATTTAATTCATGTCCTCGTCGTACTAGTACTCGTACTCATTGTAGTCGAACAATCGTATTTACGTTCGAACAATAATTTGTATGTGCGGACATGTTGTGAATATTTATGAGTATTTAAATTAATTCCGATTTAAATAAAGATTATTTTCAAGACTTCAATTTAAAGGTAGAAAATGTTCATTTGTATGTATGTCTCTTATATGTATCAAAAATTGTGTGGGAGTATATTGTATATTGTATTTACTTGCTTATAGTAAATGGTACAAGTGTGAGAACGAGGCCATATGAATCAAGATAGCTAAAGTTATAGTTGAAGGTGTAAAACTACATGAGTTTGGTCTCGCTTATCGTGATTTAATTTAACATGCTCGCCAAATCGTAGATTTATTGACACCAAATGAAAAATCATTTTATTTTGCAACGTTTTTTTTTTTTTAATAAAAAAACATGAATTTCAAAATATAAATCATGGGCTATTTATGTAAATACAGGTAAAAGTTAAATATTGGTCAGTGGTTGAGAGGATTATTTAAATGAATTTAAACTAAAATATTTTAAAAATTTATTGCATATAAAGGATTAAATTTTAAATATTTTTATTGATAAAAATATTCGCCTCAACTGCAATAAAACAAATCATAACAATAAAACAATAAAACAAATAATAACTATTGGGTTATTGAATCAAATTGTAGGGCGACTAAAGTTAAATTCGATTAGCAACCATATTAGAAACCTTATGGCAGTTATAACAGAACAATAGAGCCAGGTTGGAGGTTAAAAATATCTCACCATGACTTCTGAACAAGCTATTACAATAGACCACAGAGCATATTCTCTGTCATTGTCTGATGCTTGGGAACCTAAGAAGTAGAATTCTTGCTTATAAAGAAGTTATTGACATAACTTGTGTAGCCAAAGATGATTTGAACAATATTCATACCAGATATCGCCAATGAATCCTGTTTTCGCTACTCATAAGTATTCATAAAATTTTGAGTATGAGTTAACTCACTCAATATTGAATATTGAAATTTAACTACTCTTGATCATTCGTAATCACTACACACATTGATTTATAAGTACAAGTTGCAATGAGTATGAGTACAATGTTGACATCAAACTCATAACACTCGAAATAAGTTTGATTCATACGTCTACTCTTTCAGATCCATAAATTTAGAAGAAATACTTATAATACTCTTAGGTGATTCGACTGATTCGAAACATTCATCAAAATTTACAGTCTTAGTTATTGTTCCATTTACATTAAAAAGAAAAAAGACGCACAAGCAAAAAACACAGAGCAGCAAACACAGCAAACACACAACCCTCTAGTGGATATTGTAGTGTTTGTACTCCAATCATACTTATTCTGAGAGTGGTACATATGTTGAGTTATGGAGAGTACGTAGTGTTGAGTACGAGTATGATAAGTACTTCAAACTTTGAATATGAGTAGTATGAGTATGATATTAAAATCAGTATGAATACGTATAAGTAACAGAAATAATGGATATGATTCGAATCTACTAATCTTTTTGAATACTCATTGCTGATCTCTGATTCATACTTTCATAAAACTACCGACATGGCCGAGAGATACCAAACGGAATGTAGAATTCTATGGCAGATTAAATAAATTAGGATTGCAACAAGATCTTAGAAGCTTCAAGTAAGCTATGCTGTTTAAGGCTGCTCCCAATTCAATGTTTATTCGTTTGGTCAATCTATTAGCTAGAAAGCACTGCTTATGATTACATAAATTATAGTCAAACTGAATAGACTGTGCAAAAAGTGCACAGCTAGGAGTTGTCAAATTCTTTCAAATTCGTTTCTTTTCTTTTTCAATTAAGGTTACAAATCAACATGTAAACTGGCTATGTAGCCCTTAAAAAAACAGAATTCAATGGTTTTAAATCAAATCTCATCTTAGAAAAATAATTCACAGTGTTTATTGAAAATATTAGAAAAAATTACTTACAAATTAAACTCGGCATTAAATTTTTTGGTTACAATTACCTGAAAACAGACAAAAGAAAAATATGTTGTTAGAAGAGTTTTAAAAATAAATTCAAAATTTTCTATTATTTTTGAAAATATTTCAATAAAAAGAAAATTTGTATTGAAAATTATTTTAAATAACCAATACTTTGTAATCATAATCCTTTGGAATATTTTTCAAGTGATGAACGAAAACAAAAACGAAGAAAAAAATTTAAAATATTAAATTTTTTTATTTTTTATTTTGTTTTTGTTTGCTGTACTTTAATATAAAAAAAAGAAAAAATTAATCTGCCACACTTACAAAAAGAAAAAAAGTAATGAAAAGGAAAGGGAAGGAAAGGAAAAAACTTTCTATACAAGACATGTACGAAATTGAGAATTTAGTTTTTACATACACACACACACACACGCACACACTACCTGGAAAACCCATTAAACAAAGTACAACAATAAAGCCGATAAGAAATTAGAATGCATGAAGATCCAATTGTTTATACGAATAAAAAAGAAAAGTTTATTTCTTTATTATTTATAAGAGTAGAAGAGAAGAAAAACCCACACAAACATACAAAAAAAAGGAGGCCCTTTGTAATGGAGATTATAAATTTTTTGGGGAAAATTTTCTAAAAACTACATAAAAAAGAAAGAAAGAAAAAAAAGTAGTAATCAAAGAGGATGAGAGAAATTGTCTTTATAATTTAAACAAATATTGTATATTTAAACGATATTAAATTGAAACAAAATAATGTACATGCTTGGTACACTACAATATTGGAATATTATTGTCAGCTAAAATGACAAAATCATACTTCAGAATGAAACAAGTTTGTTATTAAGGCACTTTAGCAATTACTGAATAAAAACTAGAGTCTAATAAATGTAAATAAAGATCGAAAGTTAAGTACATCCTATCAAAAGCTAAAGGCATTGTGATGTATTGATTGTGTTTGGTATTATTCAGACCAGAGATCAGCAATGAGTATTTCAAAAGATGAGTAAAATCGAATTATATTCATAATTTCTGATACTTATACGCATTCAGACTTATTTTAATATCATGGAACCTTCACTCATATTCAAAGTTTGAAGTACTCATCGTACTCATACCAAACAGCACGTATGATGTTGTTGTTTTCTACTCTCCATGACTCAACATAAACAAAAATCACAAAATAAGTATGATTTGAGTACGAACACTACAATACTCATTAGAAAGTTGTGTGCTTGCTAAGCTTGCTGCTCTGTCTGTTCTGCTTATGTGTCTTTTTTCTTTTTCTATAAATTTTGGTGAATGATACGAGTCACTCGAATCATTTATAAGTACTATAAGTATTTGTCTAATATGTGTAGGTTTATGAATCAAACATATTTCGAATGTTATGAGTTCGATGTCAACATTGTGCGCATACTCATTGCAATCTGTACTTATAAATCAACATTGTAGTGCGTACAATGTTAAGTTAAGTTTCAATATTTTTCAATATTTTTGACTCACTTATATTCAAAATTTCATGAGTGCTTATGAGTAGCAAATAAACGACTCATTGCCGATCTCTGATTCAGACAATATCTTGAGTACCAATATGTATCAAAAAATAAAAGATTCCGGCTTGACTTTAAAACGTCATGTGAAAATTGTAATAAAAAAAGGTCAGGAAAAGGTCATATTGTCTATCTAGTCTACTATATTAACGTAGATTTTCTAGGCAATTAAATTACACGGTGTGATGACACAATTTTCTCGCTAATATTGGAAGAAACATGAACGCAGATATTCATACCGTATTTGCATAGCTATTTTCGGAGAATACATGTACATGTACATGTCAGGGTTTTTGGTCCGCCCAAGGTTTTTGCAAACTTCCTGGGCTAAAACTAGACTTTTACGCTACATTCTAGTGAATATTACGTCTGGGCTTAATTTTTTTCCATAAACCTAGTTACTGCATTTAAAAGCTTTAATATTACAATTCAAAACAAATTTTCATTGAAAAAACATCTTCAGCGATTGTGTCCATATCTGGATAAATGAGAAAAGGAAATTGTTGGATTTGAACGATGAAGGACTGGCAAGGTTATTGCTCCCTATTCATTTGGGGACGAGGTCTATAGTGTCTTTTGGCCTGAACTGGATTATCTATACACCAATGATATAAAGTTTCAATTGGACAGCGCTACATGGCACATAACTTATTCCACTTTGGATAATCGGCACGAGCGATATGCATACATGGCAATCTCATATGAAGGGTCTTGTGGTATTTTCTTTAGTGTAAAGTAATGCGATATTTAAAGCCACCATCGTTCAAATTCAGCCTGACCAGAGTCACAGAAAATTTACCTGAACTTTCCACATCGTACATTTTACAGAAGCAATTAGATTGCAGTTGGCATGAATGGCGGTACGAATTGAAGATTGCTAGACTTTTTCTTGGAGTGTATCCTCAAGACGTAGATGTATGCGATCTTCATACATTTCAGGTAAACTCCAACCTGATGTTTTTGCTAGGCTTCTTAAACGAATAAAAATTATCGATCAGATCCCTTGAATCCCCTGAACAAATACCTTATACATCATGGGTTATAATTTTGCAAAGTATTTATACGAACTAAAGTGTAGATTTTTTTGACTATTCTTAACCTAACTTGGAAAGATGGTTGTTAAGGTGATATAAAGCCGTCTATGACTTGTTGAGATGCTTGTTTTATTATTTTTTTTTTTAATTTTTTCATTAAAAACAGAAAAGTTTTCAAAGCACTACATAATAAACAGGAGTTCTTTTTTTCTACGGTACGTTATGCATAGTTGCTGGTACGTTTTTTTTTTGTTTCACCATTAAAAGGACACAATATATTAAGAGAACATATATGAAATTTTGTATACACGTTATGGCTATTGTCACGAAGAGGATACTAATATTATAGGCAGATATGTATGTATGTATGTGTATAGAAGTACAAAAAAAATAAAATGAATGTATACTCGCATGTAGTTTACGTTAAAAATTTTTTGGAATTTTTATTTTTAGAATTTAATTTGTATCGTTCATACATACAGACATACATTGTTCAAACACGTACACATAAAGTGATACTTAAGCATGAAAATAACATTTTATATTATTAACCAAACAAAAACAAAAACAAAAAAAAAGGAAAAAAACGAAAAAAAATGAATAGAAAATAAAAATAAAAAATTTATAAAAATAGTTGATTTTGTTTTTTGTTGTTGTTGTTGCTGTTAGAAAATATAAAATAAGAAGGTTTATGGAATATAGAACATCCCTTCGAACATGTCTACATACACATATGTAAATATGTATGTCTGTATGTATGTATGTATAGTAGGTATAGGCGACATTAGTTTACAAAAGCAAATGTTTAAGTATGTATGTTATAGAGTCACATTAAAATGAAAGCTTTGTATTACACATGTTCTACATAAACACTTGAATGTATAAGTATGGCATTCAAAAATACTAATATTGTTCAAATTTTATATGAGTTTCCTTCTTTTCCTAGTCAATGTGAGAATATTTAACACACATACATAGACGCACAAACCATTTTCATATTAAATATGTCGGTAAGGACAGGATATTTTGTTGTTCTCGATTAGTTTGTTTGATGGTGACAACAAGATAAAAACTATTCTTGTAAAAATAGTTTAAAAAAAATTTATTAAAAGTGAGGCTTTTGTTTATGACAAAAAATATAGAAATTTACGAAAATTACTTTCTAGCACGGCAAGCATTTTATGCAGAATATTATTGACTTTAGATCTCACAAAATTCCATCCTATGTAGCTCATAGTATTTATAATGGAACGCTGGCATCGGAAAACACACGACCGGAGGCTGGTAATACCTTACTACGTCTTCTGCAGAAGTTTTAAGGACAAAGTAGAAAAGGAGACTATAGAAGTACTCCTCTTATATACGTTGCCCAGCATTGGAGAACCTTGAGACAGAAGACGCATGTACACTTGTCATGACGTGTCGAGTCAATGTTAGTTCATAAAAATGTTAGTTTATCGACATGGCTGGAGGAGTTCTTTACATGACAGTACTATTGGTGTTAAATGAAAAACTACAGAACTGAATTAAACACTAAGCTGTAGGAGGGAACCCGATTTTAATCTAAATTATGACAAGCCTAGTAGTTGTCGTTGTCTAGTGAGGCGACGCTTTAAACTCCAAAATATGAAAAGATATTTTTTCGGCTACTGCCACTCAGCAGATTTCTAACAAAAATTCTGAGAGTAAAGAAAAACTTGCCATGAAAAGAATCCTCATAAAAATGTCATTCGGTATCGAAACTTCAAATTGTAAAGCTCGCCGCTCATGTATAAATTTAACACACACGTCATAAGTGATGTTAGAAGCTAGCTCGTAATTCTGACTGAAGGGTTTTATTTGAAGGATTATTGAAATGCTGGAAAATTCATTTTTCTTTCATCATTTTCCAAATGAATTTTGCTCTTATATTGCCGCCATGTAATTACGAATTATAGCACACAACAAACGGCCATGAAACACTCTACCATTATGATCACAAATGATTATCTGCAATGATAATTTCTTTTACAATTTGTGACAGGCTGCTTCATGGCCTTTGAGCAGACTATATACAAAGACAATGCCCTCATAATTTATAAATGAAGTGGTGGAGCAGAAGACTATCATAAACTTCTTTTGATTTCTTTGTAATTGTCATCAATTGACACGAGTGGCTTTAAGTCTTTTAAGCCGATTATTTGAAGTAATTGGTATTCCTTCTCAACGACATCGACGTTGTGCAGTGCATTAACATCTAGCGGCTGCGTTAGTTCGGATATGTCGTTCGATTGAAAGCTGATGTTTTGGCGAGATGTAAAATCATTGTTGTGAAGCTGGCGAAGAGAATGACCTTGTCTACGTTGGAAAGACCAAATAGAGGAAGCCCTACCAGGGTTTTGTGTGAATAAATTGCGAAATCGCTTTAGAAACAGAGCAATGAAGGACTGTTTAAGCCAGACCGAAGCGCCTATGTTGTAGGTTGTTATATCCAATGAAGTCAGTAACTTAATTGTAGTTGGCTTAATAGTACTGTGTTGCCATATTAGACGTGAGCCTACCGCGCAAAAAACAGATCAAAGATCTCGAACAAAACGATATAAAAAAAGATATTTACTTGGACGTCTTCTTCTCAGCGCATTTCTGGCAAAAACTCTGAGAGTAAAATAAAATTGCCAAAGAAATGTTTTAAAAATGAAACTGGGCTACAGTAAATATGCATTCCAATGATAGCTTCCTTGTGATGCATAGAATTTGTACTGATCTAAGCAAAAACAAGTCTGTTCAAATGCTTATCTTATAACTGCCATAATCTTGTATGCCATATTAAGCATAGCAATTTATCTCCAGTCGTCGTAGTCTACTAGGCAGTTTGTTGGCTTAATAGACATGAGGTCACAGTGCAAATCCCAGGTCAGACATATCGAACGAAATTAAATATAAGAAAACATTTCTTTGGTGACTTCTTCTCAGCAGATTTCTGGCAAAAAACTCTGAGAGTAATTGTCAATTGCCATGAAGACGAGACAGGCAAACAGTAGATACGTCTTCCGAAGATTGCTGTGGTATGACGCGTTAACCTAATCTAACCATATTTTACTTATTTTTCGTGCTTATATTATAAACGATACTATCATGTACAGCGTATTAAGCATTGTTATTTCTCTCTAGTTGTTGTAAATTTTTAAACGCTTACTTTTAAAGCATGTCACTTTTATAAATTGGAAGCAGAGTGGTGCAATGCCGAGTTTACTGTGTTAATGACCAATTCGATTACTAAATCAGCGAATGAGGAGCGTTCACGTTCCATATGAATTTCAACTTCGTGTAGAGTTTTTTCGATTCTTTGAAAATACTTGACACCCGGGCATTGTATGTAGAGTTGTAGCTGGTAAGCCATATTATTCTGCTGCTCAGTGGCGTCTTTTAACTCATTCGTATTGAGTTTTATGTCTTTAGCAGAGTTACTAAACTAAACATTTGAAAACTAGTAATAACAACTATGTTCTATATGTCCTATGTTCCTAAAACAAAAACAAAAAAATGTTTGTTGTAAAGATCTTGTCAGTCTGTGCATATTCCAAAAATGTTTTTTACAAAAATGTTTATACGAGTCAATTATTTTCAGTGTCCAATAAAGGATTATTCAAATGAATATGATGCAGATGGTATATCCTTTAAAAAAAGTGCCACAAATTAATGTCGTTACATAGTTTTACTTAATTATTTTGAAAATTATGAAACAAAAAATTCATAATTTTCCCTTTAAAACAGTTTAACTTTAAAAAAAAAAATTTATACAAGCAAAGCAGAGAAAAAAAACTGAAACTATGTTGCATAGATGGACAAACTGACAGCAAACAACCATACCCGATAACCAAAAACCTACTGTTTTTGTAACGAAAGAATTTTTTTTACAAGGGATCCCATAAGTATGTTGAAATATTCAATTCAATAGAATGAACAACGTTGGCTTATAAGTTTTAATGCCATTGGCTAGAGCTGGTGTATCACTATACTTGACAAAAAAAAAAAAAAAAAAAAACGAATTTCCAAGCCAAAGATAAAGCAGCATATGAAATGGCACACAATATTATGGCTATTGTTGTTGCCTTGCCGTATATGAAAGATAATAACAATTTTTGAACTTCACACAATTCCATAAAGAGTAATAAAAAGAAAAAAAAAACAGTAAAAGGCCAGTATTTTAATTAACCTATATTTAAAGAAGATTTTCATCTGCTAGTCTCACTCACAACACCCGAGCAGTAGCCAGCAAGAGCCACAGCAGCAGCCAGCAGTAAGCAGCAGGCATACATGTATGATAGTACTCTTACTCTGTTCAAATAGATTGAGACTGTAACTGTAAATACATGTAAAAAATCTTTTGCTTATTTATGAATGTATTGGTCTGGGGAGTTTTAAATCCAAAAATCCCCTATAATTGCTTTATTCTCACTAAAAACAAAAACTTTATGGCAGAGGAGGACGACAAAAAAGAAGAAAAAAAATAAAGATTTAAAGTTTACATAGAAAAAAAAAGGTAAATTTGTATCATCATAAGTTTGATACAAAAAGGAAAAAAAAAAACAAGGTAAAGTAAGGTTATCGTTGACATCCTATTACACATGAGACTTTCAATGAATTTTTTTTTTTTTTTTTTTTTATTTTTTTTTAATTCTGCTAGAAAGGGACATCAGTTAAAATTATAGTAAATAAATGAAGAGACTTTATAAAATTGTCTTTGCAAATGGGAAAATGAATTTAAGAGGATTTTTATTGAAACGTAAAAGTTTGCCAGCAAAGTCCAGGCTACTATTCCTACTAAGGTGTTGAAAATGTTTAAAAAAAAATAAGCCAATCTTTAAAACAAAAAAAGAAAAAAGAACCAAAGCCATATTCAATGAAATTGATACGAATTGAAATATTTTAAATTTAATTCTTGGAAAAAAGAAATAAAGACTACATAATTGATTGTTTAAGAAATTTAAAGGATCGTTCAAATATAGTATTCTAATTCTAATTCCAATTCTATTGACGAAACAAAAAGAAACAAATTTAACCGGTTGGCTTAAATTCTAATTGAATTCAATTTATTTGGAAAATTTAAATTAAACTTCAGTCCCGATAAACATCTGTATAATCACACATCCAGAATTGGTCGGTATTACAATCCTTTTGTCGTGGGTTACAACCTGTCTGTTCATATCCCCTATGTTGTGTGTGTTAATGTTATCCGTAGGCGGCAGGGACTACAATTTAAAGTTAACTTTGAACAATACATTTTTTGAGGAGGTTTTAAGGCAATTTTTCATTTACTCTCCCAGTTTTTTGTCAGAAATCCTCTGAGAGGAATTCTCCGAAGAAATATTTTTTTTATTTCGTTTCGTTTGTAATAAGTCAGCGCAATACGTCTTAGACTACGCCAACTTCAATAGCTAAACTCCTATTCATTAGAAAATCCTTAAAAAATTTGTTGAAATCATATAATTTATAGCTCTATGACACCTATTGATATGGATATCTACTGTTTAAAAACTGCAAAAATATTGTTACATTTTTACCTTTTAAAAACGTTTGAAATATGATCTCGTAGATTGCAAATAAAAATAAAAATAAATTTGTGTTCGGTTTTCAATTAAATTCTTTATTATTCGCACAATTTTGTGTGCCGCTGTTCACAACTGATTCTAACAACAACAATTGCTTTATTTGTTATTCCTTTGTTTACTCCCTTTGCGATAAACAATAACAATTATTACACAATTGTTCTGTAGATATTTGTAACGGAGATCTTCAAACCACGTTTGGTTTACTTCACACCCAACGCGTCTTCACACAAGACTGACTGAACTTTTACTCTGACTTTGCATGCTTTGCCTTGCCTTTTATATAGCGACGTAAACACTCTGATGAATGTTCTCGTAGGTGAAGCTTCCAGTCTTCGCCTTCTCGAGAATGTATGTATGAATGTAAACATGCTTTCTGCTTTGTTGTTTTTGTATCTGGTTTACGTTCGCCCCTTGTTGTTGTTTGTTGTTTACTTGTTTATTACTTTGTCTTGTTCTACTGATGTTGTTGTTTATTTGTTAATGAAGTAAACAAGTCGGTTGTTTTGTTTTTGTAGCTTATGTTTAAAATTTTAATGCTAAACGACGAAACATCATTTCCATTTTCGTAACAAAAATTAAATTAAAATTTATTATGAATCATTGAACCCTTTGCGTCCGAACTTAGCATGAGAGATTTAAAATCGTAGTAAAATTTTTTTAAGTAACATTCCGGGAAACAGTAGAGCTAACGTGCTCGCCAGGGCTGGCGCACTTCTGTTGGAATCCTCTTAAATGAATTTAGGAATGAACTTTACCTCTTGCAATGTGGCCATTGCGCGGAAATTCTTTCGAGACGCCAACCTATCCTGAGTCAATGAGCAGTCCTGCTCTACAGCTAGGCTCACTTGGCCCTCAATGGGTAGAAGGCTCACCAACCAGTTATTTTTACTTGGTCGTAACGTCATCTCGATCGCAGTGCTCAAGTGAGTTTTTGGTATCAAAGCTACCACTTTAATCTAACCTAAGCTAACCTAAGTGAAAATACTGATAAGCAAAATCGAAGCAATTTTTTATTGAAATTACTGTCGGGTAGCTGAATACCCATACTAAAAAATGGTTCGGGTTTGGAAATACGGCGTTCAACTGTGTGGTGTAGCAAGCACTTCTAACGCGTGTTCGCTACAAAGAAGACATATTGTTTGTCTAATTTCAGATACACGATGATTTCAGATACACGATAATTTCAGATACAGATGATGAGTAACTGTACTTAGTTTTATTACTCGAGCGGCCGCGGTTCAACCCCTAGCTCAAACATCTCCAACGAAATGAATTATGAAAAAAAATCTCTTTGACGTCTTCCTCTCAGCAGAAAAACGCTAATGGCATCAAATAGCAAAATCTCGTTGGTTAGTTTACATCACCGCCATGTGAGATGATTACGTTCTCAAAGCGCTAGTGCAGAATATCTAATGTGGCATGGGTTGTATGGCACATGACCCTGCATGATTGAAGCCACATGTCATTTGTGTGCAGATTTGGTAATCATCGCTTTATAGTGCTTCCAGAGATGGTACTTGGCAGAGATGGTCTAGCCAATGTCATTTCCAAAGAAATATTGACCGATGATCCACACAAAAAAAAAGACTTTTTCAGAAAACATTGTATACTCTTTGATTGGTATTGTCCAAAGCCACTATTTAAATTCCTGGGCAAACATCTAAAACAAAACGAAATTTAAAAATCATCTTCGGCTACTTACTCTCAGCAGATTTGTGGCAAAAGTTTTTAGCAAAAAATGCCATGAAAAGTTTCTCAAAAATTTGAAATCTGAAGTCGATTTTAAATTGTAGGTCTTGCCGCCACTGTCTAAAATTAACAAACACAACTGAAGTGGTTTGAGAAGCTAGGGCGTAAGCCTGACTGTATGTTAATTGTATGGAAAAAATCAATACAGATTTGATGATTTAGGGGAGGAATATTACTAGAAGCTAAAGGGCATCAATATGTTGTGAAAGTGGACGGCATATATTGCAGCTATAAATCAGAGTTGACTTATGTTGATTGCAAACAATTTGTTTGTTATGGTGAGTGCTGATAGCGATAATCATTTAATAACATAGACAGTTGGTAAAGGAATGGTAACGAAATTCTCTGTCGAAACAGGGATGGGATTACTATTGTATGGCTTTAGTATCGGTAGCGTTATCTGTTTGCTAGCTTACGAACTTTTCAGTTCAAGCAAGTTAAATAGGCGTTTTGTGAGGCAAATTTTTGCGGTAAATGAAGTTTGGAATTTTTTTTATCATTTTTTTTTTAATATTTAAAGGCTTTAAAACAGTTTATAGTGATTTAATACAACTGCATTAAACATATTATCATTATTATTATCATTATCTCTTTAATGCTTGAAAAACTATTTAAAATAGAGCAGATCTAAATAGCTGAAGCAACTTTCTTTTATCATTGGCCAATTGACCAATAGTTTCTTAAATTACCATAAAATCTAATTGTGTGTAAAATTCAATATTCCTTTAGAGAGAGAGAGAGAGCGAGAGAGAGAGAGAGAGAGAAAGAGCGAGAGAGCGAAAGAAAACAGCATTCCACTTGAGCTGAAGTATAATATATTGAATGGTCATCCTTTATATTTGCTGTTGCTGTTAAACTCTAGTGGTATTTAATAGTGCACAACTCATGAAATATATTCACTCATATTAGTTTGTATATTTGTATGTTTGTGGTAGTATTATTGCATGCCCATAGCGAAGGTATGTACATGCGGAATTTATTTCCCTAACCCATATAAAAGGGTAGAAAGAAATAAAAAAACTTAAGACTCTTATTTGCTGTTTTTATACTTCTTTGGCTGTAAGTGTTTGTGTTAGTTTTGTGGGCAATATAAACACACACACACCCACACACACAGACCCAAACTCATATACACATCAATAAAAACAGATGTATTCCTCCCAATGATATAAAACTTGTTGAGAGGGAGCAAAGAGCAAAGAGCAAAAAGCAAAAAAGAACGGTGTGTTGTTGAATGAGTGTGTGAGTAATAGTGAGTGAGTGAGTGATTTAATTGCAAAAGGCATGCAAATAGCGTGATTATAAAAATGCTTTATACTCTCTATACTATCCGTGAGTGGAAGTGTGTGTGTGTGTGTGTGAGTATTATTTATACAATCGCAAAATAAATAAAGAATTTTATTATACCGAAGAGAATAAAACTTACAAATATGGGGGTAAAGGAACAAATGACTACTACATGTGTTGAAGTCTATTAATTTCTTTTCATTTTTTTTTTTTTTTATTATTCATTTCTGTGTGGTACAATAATTTTGAAATTTTCTTTTCTTGTTCAGTAAATATTTACCTGGAAAAATAAAATAAAAATTAGAAAAACAAATTTATTTGTTTATGCACTTAACTGTAATTAAACTTTAAGTAATAAAACATATAACCGGCAGTTACTTGTTTAACAGTCTGTAATCAATTTATTTCAGTTCTAATAAAATACGATGAAATTTTGATTTGTTCTAAAGATGTTCATTTAGGAGGGTGTAGTTGTTAGAAGAGTATTTAAACCCGTGCAGATAAATTGAAGCCCCAGGAATGAAAGATCAAGAGAGTTTAAGAAAGCCAACTGGTCCTTAGAGTAATGTTGCTCATTACTAAACCTAACAGCACAAAACATTTTAATAAGAAGGCCTTGTTTTGCGGAAACGATAGGTTCTAAATAAACTGAAGCAACGAAGAGTTTTTCAACAGAAATTCTTCGGTTTTCTAATCATTGGTGTAACTCGACTAATTCTAACCAAGTTACTAATGGAAATATTGAAGTAAGTATTGAAATTGATGTAGAAAAGGGCAGCTCGTACTGAAGCTTTTAGGCTAAGTGTTCTCTTAATACGTAGATAAGATATAAAGCCACTCTTCTGTTCTAACAGACAATACTAATATGGACTACCATTTGACTTTTTCGGCAATAGATTAGCATTAGGTGTGATGAAGAGTTGGTGGCAATTGATTTGTAAACTCTACCAACAGGATCTTCCAAACTTTTATAGTTGCTAAGGTCCATCTCCTTAAAGCTATTACAGTCAAATTAGTTGTCATTTATTAATACAAAAAAGACTTCGAAGTACACTGCACAAAGAACAAAACTTTAAGCATTTTCATAGCAATTTATTTACTCTTTTGAATTGAAAAAAAAAAACAGAACTCTTGATCAATTATGCATTTTATGCTAACGCTGAAGTGAGGAATCACAAACGGTGTCTGTATCTGTCTTTCAGTATTTGTTTTTCATGAATGGTATTTGCCTATCCTCTAGAAAGCTTGGTAAATAAAACACGTATCGTAGCTGATTCGAGATAAACTTCAGCAAGTCCTAATATAGTTAGTATCACAAGGTGGTCGCCAAGTGAATTCCCAATAGAATTCTCGAAGAACTAAGGCAGTGTGATGTAAGAGGAGAATATCGAATATTCTTTCTAAAATACTTAGACGGTTTATTT
>QOCX01000270.1:82065-131662 GCA_005959815.1 Sarcophaga bullata
TGCATACCCAAGTGGAATCTGTTCATAGTCACAAGAGTGAGAAAGCAACGTTTTCCACAATATTCCTTTAGGGACTGCACGTGACGTAAAAAAGGATATTATTATCACTCATATTTCTGTATACTGACCATACATACATAATTGGCCATTATAACCCTTCAGTTAGGATTACGGCCTAGCTTCTCACATCACTTATGCTGCGTGTGTTTAATTTTATACATGAGTGGCGGGACCTACAGTTTAAAGTCGACTTCGAACGACAGACGTTTTTGAGAAACTTTTCATGGCAATCTTATTTACGCTCAGAGTTTTTGCAAGAAATCTGCTGAGAGGAAGTGGCCGAAGAAATATTTTTCAAATTTCGTTTTTTATGTCTAACCGGGGAGTTGAACCGTGGGTCTTTCATCAACACACTACCAACTAGACTACTAGAGCAACTTAGGTGCTCTCTAAATAGTTTAGCTATCCTTGACTTTCTGAAAGTTGGTATATTCTACTGTTATAATTAAATACCCAAACGATTTGAGCATTTTGTTGTTTGGTTGTCAATTGTCTGGAGCTTCAACAGTTCATTTTATACGAACTTGCTCTGTATAAGGTGCAGTTTGAACATTACCTATTAATGCTAGAAGTCATTCTATTAACTAGAGCAGTATTGTTGAACACTACTGCTTTTAATATTGTTAATATCATGGTGGTACTGCAGATAATTTTTTTAGTTTAGAATAAAATTATCATGGTGCTACCATACAACTGTACACTGTACTTCTCAATAACTTTAGAAATTGCTTTGTTAATGTGTCACCATAGTGGAATAATGATTAATAAACTGTCACTAATTGGAAAATTGACTACGAAACAATTAAAAAAAATATAAAAAATAAAACAAAACTGAAGCCATTCTCATAATCATATTCGTTATTCATAAGCACTAACAATTCTATTTTTATTTAGAAAATTAATGACAATCAAACTTTAAGAATTATAGTTTGGGAGTCATTAATTAAATTGTAATGGATTTAACAAATATCATGCAGACTTATCTTTGAGGGGGGTATTAAAGCATTTATTAAATCAACAATTAATTTAATTAATGCGTAACAAATTATGAAATAATTCTGTTCAAAAAGCAACATTAGTTGCTACATAGTAAAGAACAAGAGAGTGAGTATAAATTCAATATAAAAGAACAAATTGTAACATAATATATTCGAATATTTTCGATATGGTTGGTGACGGTTAGGTAGTGTAAGTATTGTAATATGTTGTCATAAAACTGCTGCTTCTTAATTCCAATAGGTTAAAGACAAATGGTTTCTTTTGCAAAAGAAAAATCGTATTTTTTTCTTTTTTTCTAAGAAAAATAATTTTCAACACTGTGAAGCTAAAATTAAGGGAACTGATTGTATGAAGAAACGCATACTATCACACCAATACAGTCAATACCGCTGCATAGAGGTGAACAGCATACAATTGCAGCCAAATGTAAGCAACATGCATTCATTTCCGTTTCCTTTAACTATAAACCGATAGTTAGCAGTTGTTATAAATGATTTTTGCTGCTATTGTAACAGTATTTGCTGGCTTCAGCTTTTGTTTGACCACACAGTTATTTGTCCACAAGAGTAAGTATAAATTACACTAGGATTTATATGAATATGGTTTAAGAGATTAATTGGCTTTCTTTTTTTATGTGATCATTGATCCTAATCCCGGTATTTATTGAGCTAAAAGGTTTTTAAATATTTTTCTGCATAAACGTTGTACAAAATATACTGTAGCCTTGGAAAATTATTCCAATTCTGTTGTAAAACTAAATCGCTCCACTCTCCACTAAACATATTGTCAACGTCTGACGATTCATATTTCCCATTCCGGATGACATAAACAGGATTGTTTAAATAATGGAAGCTACCAATAGAGGGCGCTATTCATTATACTTTAAGCCTTATGTATTTTACATTGCAATGTAATTAATGTATGATTAGGTCTTTAGTCTTTATAATTGTTTTATATTTCTTCATTTCTCTTTTTGTAATATCGAGTGGGATGAAACTATTTGCTCATTTAGCTAAGAACAAAAAAAGAAAACCAGAAACAAAGAACAGAGAAAAACAGAAAGAAGTGTGATCAGTCCAACATGCAACAAAATGTAAATAGTTTTTTTCATGATTTGCTAGTGAATTTGGACGTCCTCTAATTTTGATTCGTTTTTTATAGTGTCCTGAAATTGCGACCAACACTAGCAAACAACATTACCCACACACAGGTTCAAAACATATGCTTAGATGTGACTTATTCATGAGTATATTAGTGGTATTTCAAATTCCTCTTTCAATTTCATACAGATTATGACCTTACCACCGCTGTGCAAGCGTATCACTTGACAAGTTATATCACCTCGACAGGGAAATAGAAACCTTGCTCAGCTGCCAATAAGGAAATTATTATTTTCATATTTTTTTTTGTGTTCTTTTTTTAGATTTTTGTAAATTCCAAAGGTTTAACTTTGTCTTCCTTTAATTTTTTCTGTAATTTATCATTATTTTTATGATTTTTAATTGATTTTCTTTCTTTACTTTTAAAATTTTTTCAATTAACTTTTTCAGTTAACTTAACCGTCTCTGTTAATACAAGAATCACTATGTAGAAGAAAATATAACTTTTGTAGCTAACTTTACATATATTAAATTTAAACGAATGTTCGTTAAATAGACAACAACTGGATTGGACCGAAATTTTATCGGGATTTCAGAAGTATTCTGTACTAAATCACTAACTGTCTTTGAACCTTTCTGAAATGAGTATGTAGCATCAAAATGACCCCTTAACTTATAAATAATTCAGCAGGTGGGGGAAAAAAATTAAACAGTTAAAGGGTTAATATGTAAACATTTACTCAAAATAAAAATGAAAAAATAAAAAAATTTAGGTAGCCCTTAAATTGCTTCTTACCCTATTCAATTCATAATAGACTTTATATTTGCTACTGTTGCTACTGTTGTCCGTTGTCAGAGCTATGGTTGTGATGGTGTTGGTGGCGGTGGTGATTGTGATAGAATTTTATGCCCACCTTTGCTGTGTTAGTGATTGAGAATGAAATATTTGAGTTTCGAGTGCAGTGTAATTTATTATAAAAATCCTTTCGAATGGGCTACCACTTAAAATAACCACAACCACAAGAAAATCATTCACATACAAACGTATACAACCGCATAGACAAAAACAAATACACTCTACCCTATTTCCACTTCCCCAACATTCTGGGCAAAGAGACAACAAGTAGAGGCGTATTGTTGAACAACCCTTTAAGTTTTTATATTGGTACAGACATACATACATACGTATGCATGTATGTACATCTATAACGGTGCCACAAAACTCTACATAAATAGCAAAATGAAACGATTTTTTATTTTTGTATGTTTTTTTTTTTTTTGTATTTTTTCTTTTGCAACAACATACATACAAAAAAAAAAAAACAAATTCTATGGCAAGTAAATAGTTGTTGAAGAATAATAAAAATTGTTGCTGCAATTTTCAATGTTTTTTTTTCTTTCCATTTTTCCTTATTTCTATAAAAAAAAAAAATAAAAAGATTTGCAAAAAAAAAAAAATAAAAAAAAGGGAAAATCGAAAACAAGAGCACAATTTATATAATTTTTACCGACTTTAAGCTAAAAAGACGTTAGTTTTACACGATTTTTTAGAAATAAAAGAAAAACAACAACAACAACAACAACAACAAATATATTTTCCATACAAATACAAACAAATAAGCGTTAAATTTATTGCCTGGGCTGTTTGATAAAAAAGAACTAAACACTGTGGTTAGTTTTGAAGTGGCAACAAAAAAAGGAGAGAGAGAAAAATTGTAGTCTCTTTTCATCGGTTTGTGTATGTGTTGTAGAATTTTGTAAACTTGTTTTTCTAAGGATTCAAGTCCTTTATTTTCCTTTCTTTCATTTGAAAAGTGTTGCAAGGAAACAACTTGTTTGTGTTGTATTTAGTTTTTCATATTTGCTAGTGGTTAGACTTCAGGCATTTTATGTTTTACACTTGCCTCTTGACAAAGATACATTGCTTACGAAAAAAAAACAACAACAAAGAAAACAAAACAAAAAAGGTAACACATTTCAAATACTTGTATTTGTATATGTATTTCTATACCCTACAATAAATGTTTATTTAAAAAAAAAATTTTAGAAAAAAATTAGAAATAGTTTCTGTACTTCAAACGAAATTTAGTCATAAAGTCAAGCATTTGCTCATATTAGATCAGCATTGTTATGAATTTGAAAAATTTATAAAATTTTTAAATATCCTTTGGCTATAATAACTGTTTCAGACTAACGGTACTTTTTATAGTTTTAGAAAAATTATTTTTTTTAAGTAGCCTTTGATCTGTAACAGCCGCATACCGCAACTAGCACATGCATTAGAGTTTTTAGTATTTTTAACTAATTATTGAACTTTTTTTATTTAATATTGAGATTGAAAAAGACAATTAAATTGTTTAAAATCAATTGAAGTTGTCAATAAATCAAAGAAATTTAAGTTCGAATTCAATAGAAAAAAAATGCAACTCCTTCAACTTCGTCTTAGAGAGTGTTCTGCGGAAGGCGGGAGTGCATCGCAATGGCAATATCTTTCAAAAAAGCGTCCAGTTGCTTGCGTATGCTAATGACATTGACATCACAGGGTGTATCAAGCGAGATGTTACTGCTGCCTTTAGTGCTATTGAACGGGTCTCTACTAAGATGGGTCTGGCAGTAAATGAAAGCAAAACAAAGTACATGTTATCGACAAGTAGAGACGTACGGCATATTGATTCTCTGATTACGGCCTAGAACTATATTTTCGTTACAGTCAACGAATTTATTTATCTTGCCTCCGCCGTTACCACCAAAAATGATGTCAGTTTAGACATCAAGCGCAGGATCACTCTTGCCAACAGTTACTAATATGGTCTCAATAGTTTCGTATAACGAAACTAATACTCTACAAGACGCACATTTTTCACGTGCTTCCTCATGGCGCAGAGGCATAGACCCTATTAAGCATTGATGCAACAGCCTTGAGAGTTTTCAAGAGAAAAGTCCTACGTAAGTTTCTCATTACAGTGCGAGTTGGCGATTTTCTCATCCGATACCACAGTGAACTGTATGAGCTCCTCAAGGACAGGATCACTCTTGCCAACAGATACTACTATGGTCTCAACAGTTTCGTACAACGAAACTAATACTCTACAAGACGCTCATTTTTCCCGTGCTTCGTCATGGCGCAGAGGAAGAGCCTATTTAGCATTGATGCAACAGCCTTGAGGGTATTCAAGAGAAAAGTCCTACGTAAGATCTTCGTTACAGTGCGAGTTGGCGATCATTTTCGCATCCGATACCACAGTGAACTGTATGAGCTCCTCAACAACATGGACGTTGTTCAGTGTATTAACGTCCAGCGGCTGCATTGGCTAGGCCATGTCGTTCGAATGGAGGAGGATGCTCCGACGAGAAGAGCATATGCTGCAAGGATTTGCGCAAGTCGACGTAAAGGACGACCTTGTATGCGTTGGAAGAACCAAATCGAAGAAGCTTTGTCGTTGAGTGATATAACCAACTGGCGTAGGCAAGCAAGAGGCAGAGGCGAGTGGAATGATGTGTTAAGGCAGACGGAAATCCATTAATAGTGTTGCTAATGGCCAATTAAGTAAGTAAGTAAGAAATGTTCCATAAAGAAACAACTTGAAACTTGAGAAAGTGCTGATCAAACTCAGTAAAAATTATTTGAATTTTTTTACATAAGCTTTCTAACATTGAAGTCGCCGTAATCTAGTAGGTAGTGTGTTGGGTTATTAGACGAAAGGCCACGATTCAAAACCCCGGTCAGACATCAAAACCGAAGTATGAAAAAATATTTCTTCGGCGACTTCCTCTCAGCAGATTTCTGGCAAAAACATTGAGAGTAAATAAAATTGCCATGAACTGTAGGTCCCGCCACTCATGTATAGAATTAACACACACAACATAAGTGGTGTGAGAAGCTATATCGTAATCCTGAATGAAGGATTGAAATGAGCAATTACGTTTGTATTCTAACATAAATTCTAATGGCACACTGTGGTATTAGCAGTTATGGTGATTAGCTTGGTCTGCTCCACCAGGATTACTGAAACAATTGCCATAAAGTAGAGGAAACGGAATCGGTACAAAAGTTTCCATGCTTGTGCCCTGCACTTCACAACAGATGTCATATGTTTTTGGGGTGATAGAATGTTTGAAGATATGGGCAAGATGACGAACGTTACATTAAGGAAACAATCCGAAGCTCGTGGTGGAGCTAACCTCACACTGGACATAACACTCATGTATAAAATGAACAGACACACACCATTAATGCTAAGAGAAGCTTGCTCGTAATCCTAACTGAAGGCTTGTATTGATGAATTATGTAGGTAAGTATATATTATTCTCTTACGTAAATGAAGTAATGAATCCAATCCATATCGCTCGAGAATGGGAATACTTTGGGATCAATATTTTGGGAATGTTAAATTATCATGCATTGCATTGTATTGTAATATAGAAAATCATGTTAAAGAAAGAGGTAAAGTGACATTAGGTCTATGAAGTTTAGCTAGTTTGTACAGCACAGAACAGAACAGAACAGTCACAATTTGAATGATGGGTTGCTCTCTTTATTCTATTTACCTTCGATGCTTACTGAAATGTGATTAAATTTCATATTAGTCTAAGGATTTAGTTTAATTTTTATTAATAAATACGAATCAAGTTAAAATAAGGGGTTCAATGAAAACATATTAGATTAAGCTACTACTATTATAGGAATTTTCTTTACCTTCACATACAAGTTAAATCGATGCCACTAAGCTTATTTAATGCCACACGTTTTTTTTTTTCATAATTTTTTGAAGGACAAAACAAAATGCAAGAAAATCATTACAAATTAATTAAATTCCCATTTAGTTTTACAAAATTTAATTGAAATTTAACAAGCAATATACGTACGAGTACATACAATAACAGAAAGGCAGAAGAAAAGAAAAAAGTGAAAACAGAAAACAGAAAAATCCTTATGCTGACAGCATTTTAATTTTGCCATACTTATGCTTTACTTATGAATAAAGCTTAAATATTTTTTACAAATCTTCTTAAATTCTTTTATTTCTTTTCATTTAACGTTATCTACGAATACATTTAAGCAGGAGCATAAAAAGGGCGAAAGACAAGCCAAAAAAAAAAAAAAAAAAAATTAATACAAGGTAAGTGTTAACGCTACCTTGCTATGTATGCCACAGCCACTATTCGTGATGTTTAAGAGAGAAGGGACGTGGTTATATTATGATGGCATATTTTGCGCTTAAGTTTGAGGACTAAAAAACCCAACCAACCGAAAAAAAGTCTAAGAAGTATTGGCCTCAGCTAAGGATTTCTTTTCTAAGAATTGGGGCACATAAATGTGTGTGTGTGTGTGTTAAAATTAAATGCTAAAAATCTACAAGAATTGTGGATTAAAAAAGAAGAAAAAGCTAACGAAACAACACACAAAAACGCTACAAGTGTAAAGCAAAAATTAAAAACATTAAAAAGAAATACAAAAGGCAACCAATGGCAACAACTGAAATAAAACATTAACTTTTACAATATATGTACGGTTAAACACACCCATACACCTATGCCTATACGGCCAAATACTTATACAGTTGCTTTCCCGTGTTTCACTTTTAAATTTTACCTTTATGTGCCGTGAAGTGTGCTTTTTCTTTTATCCAGTCGTCTTGTGCTGCTATGACACAACAAACAGATTTTGCTTGGCCTTGAGCAAATGTCTTACTTGTATGTACGTATGTTTATGCATGTTTTTAAAGAATACATTATAATCGTTATTTTACAGAAAAAAAAATCTTAGACTTGTTGGTGATATTGTCAGAGTCATAATGACTTCTTCTTTTTTAATTTTTTTTTTTTGTTTTCTTTTACTTTATTACAGTTGCCTTATAATTTATGTTGATGTTCATAGTTGAAAGTGAAATATTTTTAATTTTTCTTATTATTATTCCTTAAAAAAGTGCGTCTATTATTTGTACACTGCAAGAAATTGCCGTGACAACCAAACGATTTCAATGCATTTCTTAATACTATGATGAATTTATTCTCGTTCGTTGGGCTTTAAATCGCAGAGCACAATGTAGCCAATAGTGTAGTCAAGAGTGTTTAAACAATGTCATTCGATCTATAAAAATAGGTGCCGTAAAGGGCGAATCAAATGGTGGCAGGATGAGATCATTGCAAGATCTTAGACTTTGCTAAGCACGTCCAATAGCAGTGTTTACAAATCTGAAGATGGGAGGTGATGTCTAGATCAGAAGATGGAATTGATCTTTGCCGTCTGAGAAAGTTATATCTGGTCAACTAGCCACTCTACACTGGCGCCAGGGGCTCTGTTATATTTAAGTCCATTGAAGAGCTTTATTACCAAATTTTTGGAAACTTTCGATAAGATAAGAGAGACAAGTCTCATACGAGATGCAGAAAAGTTCTTCATGAACTGTGCCCTAAAATAAGCATAATAGTGGGCCTTAGCAACAAAAATGAATGGAAAGAGGAGCGGCATGAAAACATATTTTGGCTGGATCTGGAGCTGTAGTTTTTTTTTTACCCAAAAATATTCCTGAGACATTCTAATCCAAAGAGAAACTAGCGGATATCTTCCACAAAGAAAACTAGACCATCGAAGTGTGTACTCAATTCATCGCAGATGAGAGTACAAAGGAAATTAATTAACTCGAGAAAAGTAGAGAACTTTTTGGGGTTAACAGAATCAAACAAAAATTAAAAATAGGGTTACGCTCCTCACGGCAATAAGAAGAAATGAGCATGTGAAGAACAAAGCTTCTACGGTGATGAGTACAGAATTTTTCTCTGCTGTGGGTAGACATGTTTGAAAGGGTATATTACATAATACATACATACATAATTGATCATTACAATCCTTTAGTCAGGATTGCGACCTATCTTCTCTCACACCACTTATGTTGTGTGCGTTAATTTTATACATGAGTGTCAGGATCTATAGTTTAAAGTCGACTCCGAACGATAGATTTTTGAGAAACTTTTCATAGCAATTTTATTTGCTGTGAGCGTTCTTTTGCTAGAAATCTGCTGAGGGGGGCAGTGACCGAAGAAATATTTCCTCATATTTTCATTTTGATGTCTGACCAACACACTACCTACTAGACCACAGTCACTCCGCACATATTGTTTTAATGAAATTAACTCGAGAAAGGTAGCAACTAGAGGAGGAAGCTGAATCAAAACTTACTTTTTTGATCGGTCATAATAGCTGTCTTGAATGCCTTTTTGAGAAGGCATATGAGTATGTGAAGAGTACAGATTCCACAGTGATGGAATTTTCCTATGGTACGTGTAGAGACATTTGAAAGCGTCAACTCGTCGAAAGGAAATATGTCTTTAAAACCTTGAAATATTCAGAAAAATCCTAAGTATAGTAATGTAGATTTTGATAGAGCAAAAATGTCAGGGTGAAAATATGTCTTCCGAACACTTACTTGGAACCGGGGTGCAGTGCAAATGCTGGGCAGAGACACCAAGTAATACCCTGAATTTTATCAGTTCAATAGGTTTGTAGGAGACATTATAGAGATATACGATGACAATAGTAAGGTCTGTAACAGAGATCAGCAATGAGTATTCAAAAAAATCGGTAGATTCGATTCGTACACATAATTTCTGATACTTATACGCATTCATACATATTTTAATATCATACTCATACTACTCATATTCAAAGTTTGAAGTACTCATCATACTCATACCTAAAACTACGCATGATGTTTTTGATTTTTACTCTCCATAACTCAACATATGCACGAATTACAAAATAAATATGAATCATGTACGAACGCTATAATACTCTCGGGAAGGCTGAGTGTTTGCTCTGTTTGCTTCTGCGTGTTTTTTGCTTGTGTGTCATTTTTCTTTTGTTATAAATGCTACAAAAACTAAGACAGTAAATTCTGATAAATGATTCGTATCACTCTAATGGCTTATGAGTATTATAAGTATTTTTCTTAAGTTAGGATTCTAAATGAGTAGGCATATGAATCAAACATATTTCGAGTGCTATGAGTTCGATGTAAACGTTGTACTCATACTCATTGCAACTTGTACTTATAAATTAACGTTATAGTGAGTACTAATGAATCAGAGCAGTTAAGTTTCAATATTGTTGACTCACTCATACTCAAAATTTCATGGGTTCTTACTAGAAGCGAAAGAGCGAACTCTTATTGAATTTTCTATTGTATTCTTTTGTAATGCAAACTTTATTGTCAGTCAATGGTATCGTATTCATTTCTGAGTGTAGTTATTTTGAATTATTAAAATGCATGCGACATTAAAATGTTTTGCTTCTGTTTGGCAAGTTGACATCTTTTCTCATTTTACAATGTTTTATGAGAATAATATACCCACACTTACACTTACACTTACACTTACACTTGCTTTGAGATGAGCTTTGTTCGTATTGTTCGTATACTATCTCTAGAGTAGCACGAAAATCATTAAAAAATTCATTATTTTGCCATGAAGCTCAGATTAAACTTAATAAACACGAATAAACTGAAACAACAACATGAAAACCCCATTTTAATTCAATTAAAATTTCCAAATTTTTTTCTAATTTAAGAAATGAGCAAAATTTCATATACATTTTGGTGAAGAACAGCAAAACAGTAAAAGCAATAATTAAAAACAAAAACAAAAACAAAAAAGCACAATTTATTTAAGTGTTAAAGTTTATCGAACTTTAATTCTAGTTTTCTATTCAAATGGCAAATGTGTGAAACGAAAATGAAAATGAATTTCTATGGCGGTATTTGAATTGAAGAGAGAGATACCTGGATTTACAGAACTCAGCATTAGAATGTGCTGTGTTGTTTTTATAACCACACAATATCTTTTTTGTATTGTTATTCGAGGCATAGATGTATTGGTGATTAAAACACACATTCTATATAGAAATGTTTGTAGTAAAATTTCTAATTATTTGAGAAATCAAAAATATTAGAATATTTTAATTCAAATTGTTCACAAAATTTTTAAGATTTTTCTTGTGTTAGAATGAAAATTTTAAATTATTTTAATGCTCAAAAAAATCGAATATCGAAAAAGTATTGTGTTTAAATACTTTATTCAACAACGAATTTAGAACGCACCTTAAAACCAAGATCGAACTATGCGAACGATTCATATGAAAATAATAACAACAACAAAAATAAAATAAATCAACACTAATGTCCCAGGATAACCCACAAGTGCTTTGCAAATAATACTCTTCATCTAACTGATTAAGATACATGTTTGAAGTGTAGCTGCGATTGCAGCGATTCATTTGCATGCTATGAGGAAATGCTTCAACCAGATTCACAAATCTTATCATCAGAACAGAATGGAAATAGTAGGAGGTTATAACCATATCGCGGAATTTTCCAACTGCATTTCAGTATATTGAAAATCAGGCTCTCAAAATGGGAGAAAGGTCGCATCGACTATAGTCGCTGTAGTCCAATAGGTAGTGTGTTATCTTATTAGACATGAAGCCACCACTCCAATCCCAGGTCAATCATCTCCAACAAAGTGAAATATGAAAATATATTTTATCGGCTACTTCTTTTTCGCAATCTTCTGGCAAAAACTCAGAGAATAAAATAAAAATTTCCATGAAAAAGTTCCCCAAACAAATCTGTCGTTAGGAATCCACTTTAAACTGTATGTTCCACCACCAATGTATAGAATTAACACACACAGCATAAGTGGTATGAGAAGCCAGGTTGTGATTCTGACTGAAGGGATGAAAATCAGACTCCCAAATAGGAAGAAAGTTTGCATCGACTATTGTGGAACCAATGCGCAGAAAATTTAATTAACCAAGGAAGGAAAACTATGTAGATATTGACTTGATTGAACTGATGAGTGTTATTACAGGACAATGCAGCTTATACGAACACCTTAACCGAATAGTTACTGTAGAGAATAAAAAAGCAAGAATATGGCGAAGTCGCCGTAGTCTATTTACTTTCAGAAATTCTGAGAGTAAATACAATTGCAGTGCAAAGTTTCTCAAAAATCTGTCCTTCGGAGTAGACTTTAAACTGTAGATCCCGCTACTCATGACACACACGAGCTAATTGGTGTGGGAAGCTAGATCTTAAGCCCGAGTGAAGAGTTGTAATGGCCAATTATGTATGAATATGGCGCAAGCCTTGAAACTATGGAAGAGTTTTTATGTCATTGCCAAGTTTTCGTAAGCTCCAGATGCCAACATCTCAGTGGAGTGGACTAAAAGAAAATAAGGAAGTTAGTTCTGAAATAAAGAAGACATAAATCAATACGGGGAGTTGGGAATTTAATTCAAAATATACGAGATGCACGTATAGAAGAGCATAAACAAACATGAGCTATGCATCCGCAGAGAAATATTTTTGCAGAGTAAACATTTGAAGACAAAAAACAAAGACGATCCCTAAGCTTCCATTCAAAGATGCGCTAACTATACACAGAATTTTAGGTGAAAATTTGAAGTTGTGCAGTCAGCAGTTAGTAGTACATTGCTAATCGACTTCAAAGAAGAAAGTTTTTTATTGAAACGAGAATCATTTTCATCCTTGTGATATGTATTGTAAATAAGAAACGAAAATCCATTCGCTGTAGTCGTCAGCGGACCGTGTTCCAAAAGCTTATTATAAAATTCTAATACAAGTTCTTCTATCCCAACAAGGTTAGAACAAGGAGACAACAAAAGGACAGAACAACGTGCAGAATTGCATGTAATTCCGTTGCGCTTCCAGGCTAATCAAAATCACAGTTTAGTGATTTCCACTGCTTGGCAGGCTTACTCTATTTCGTTATGAAATTTTTAATGTTTCTTGAAGTCAGAAGTCTGAATCAAACAGAATCAGACTCTTGAAATCTGTAAAAAGAACACAAATTTGGAATGCTTGAACTTATTGCCGGAAGTTATGACAAGAATAGTGGAGAAGCCTACATATGAATCGTTCATAATTTAGGCATTAAATAAATAGCTCCAGTGACAAAATCATTATTTGCTTAAGCAATACAACACCAAAAAATTTCTAATTTTATGACCAAAGCTGTGTCTTACCTGAACAATTTCCGATAGCATCGAAATTATGCCATTAAGTTTCAATTTTATTTCTCTCTCTCTCTCTCTCTCTCTCTCGCTACAGTACATGAACCAACCATTAAACTTTTGCATGAGTTTTAGGTTACGGTAAAGAAAACTTAGAGGGTTTAGAGAAACAAAACAAAAAACAAAAAAAAAAGGAAAGGAAGAGGGAAATAAAACGGATGTTAAACCCCAAGTTTTTTTACTTAATTTTGGAAATAAAAAATACGTTTGCAACTTTATGTTGCAACAACTATTTGCCATTGTTTTTAAACTTTAATTAAACAACAATTATGAATGTTTGTTTGTTTGTTTGTTTGTTTGTTTTTATTATGAATATATTTATGAAACTAATTACTTTAAAAGCTTTTTTTTCGTAATGATACATTTTCGTTTTCTTTTTTTCTTTCACTTCATGGTGCTCGAGGAAGCAAAAAAAAAAGGAGAGAAAATGGAAACGAAAAAACTATGAAAAATTTTTTATACTACTTTTCCTGCTACGTTTTGCCACAAAATAATAATATTTCGATTGTTACATGCTGTTTCTCTGCTTATAAATAATTATTCTTGGGTTTTCTGTTGTTTTTTTTTTTTTTGAAGTATTTTTGAAAAGTTTCTGTTTTAAGTTTTACTTTTCTTTGCCATTGTACCATGGCATCGTCTACAAATATGCAAATTTCTAGCAAAAAAAAAAGAAGATAACAAAAAAGGAATTAAAATTAAAATGAAATTGAAAATTGAAAAGAAATGCAATGGAAATGAATATGAAAATGATAAACAAATATTGTATTCTGTTGTACTTCACTTATTTTAATTTTAGTTGTACAGTGTATGATTATTAAATACAATTATTATGCAGCAACTGTTATTTTATTATTATTATTGTGGTTGTTGTTGTTGCTGTTGCAATTACAATTGCTGCTTGAAAAACAAAAAACAAAAACAAAAAATACCAACCATTGTTGCCAACTATATCAGAAGAATTAAAGTCAAGAGAGGTTTAGCAATAAAAATAAATACAAACGAACATCTACTCGTATATGCAAAAACAATAGAATTTTTGCCAGAGCACCACAGTTCCACAGTTTAAAAATTAATTTGAAAAAAAAAAGAAAATTTTCAAAACAAAAATACAAAATAATTACAGTCTCTAATGAAAGCAAACACCTTAATTTAATGATATGCAATAAATATGTACACTATGGACCGTTATAAAGAAATAAAATAATTAAAATAGAAATTAAAAAAGAAAAACTAAACAAATATTGAAAACATAATTATTTAATAATAGAGTCAGTGTGTGACCAAATAAACCGTACAAAACGTAATACATACAGTTAAAGGTAAAAGTCTACGTATGCCATGGGAAAAACATAGAAATTAACCCATAAAATACAACAGTGTATGTAGACTTTTTTCTTTGACTGTATAATATCCCATATTTTTATGAAAATGTTAGGTTTTCCTAAAATTTCAGTTTTATATGTACATTCGTCACTTTTTTTTCGAGAATTTTTTTTCGTAATAATTCTCATTTTCTTTTTCTATTGCGGGAAATCGCATATAATATCAGGCAAATAATCAGACAATCACAAACACTCAGAGTCTTTGGTTAGAATCAAATTCATGTTCTCGGCACTTAAAGTTTAGCACACTACCAACTAGGCCATCTAAGCGAAACACTGATTCAAGGACATTATAATGGCCTCTACATTATCAAGAGTACTATGAAGTGAACGAAATGAGTGACAATCTAAAAGACGTGTGTGGTCATATTAAGGCATTTTAAGCCATATTAAGGCATTTTAGGGCATATTAAGGCATATTAAGGCATATTAAGCCATATTAAGGCATATTAAGGCATATTAAGGCATATTAAGACATGTGAAGGCATATTAAGGCATATTAAGACATATTAAGGCATATAAAGGCATATTAAGCCATATTAAGGCATATTAAGGCATATTAAGACATATTAAGGCATATTAAGGCATATTAAGGCATATTAAGGCGAATTAAGGGTCATCACAGGAAGGGTTATTCAGTCACAATTAGTATATAGCTGCTCAAGTAACTTATGCTGTCTGTGTTAATGCATAAACATGAGTGGCGGGGCCTACACTTCCAAGTCGTTGCTGTGCGACAGATTTTTGTGAAACTTTTTATAAAAGTTTTATTTTTTCTCAAAGTTTTTGCCAGAAATCTGTTAAAAAAAGTTGTCTAAGGAATATTTGTTCACATATCGTTTTGTGGGAGATATCTGATCTGAGATATGAACCGTGGCCTCAAGTCTAATAAGCCTACACAATACCTACTAGACTTCGGCGACTTACAACAACTTTTCCGGTTACTTTCAGTTAAACTATTTGCTTAAATAATGATAATTGCTGGCACAAAAAGATCAAAGAAGATCAGAAACAAATGTTTGATCAGGCTGTAGAAGCTTATAATAAGCAATCATCTAGTAATCTCTCCTTCTTGATATGAATACCGGTTGTAGTATCTCCTTCAAAACTTCAGCTTGCTGCAGCAATTGTTTTTGAACGTTGTCAAAAGATGTTCGAATTCCAGTTTTGGCAGTGAAATGGAGTGGGAACTATTAAACTTCCCTTAACTTCTTTAGATTTTTACCTTTTTTCAAATGAATGAATCCTAGTCCTCTAGAAAAGTCCACATTACTTAAGCATTTCCGATTATCTTGTCGTAAATTGTGTATGCTCAAGTATTCCTGCTGGCTTTATTCGAATTTACGTATAAAAGGTTCCGAGTCTAGGGGAATATAGAAAACATTGTTATCACTATGGGCCTTATATACAGCCATCTCTACTTACCCACCACCTATCCTAAGCATTCTTAATGGCAGTTAAGGGTTTTCCTGGACTATTGTTAATCTCTATTACTATTGATTTCTTGATTTGCTGCAGGATTGCTGTCTGCAGAAAGTGTAAACTTGGTAAGTCAATTAAATTCTTTACAACTTTCAAGGCATGCTTCATGTCATCATTTTAACATTTTGAAACATAGAGAAGCATGACATTTTACTTATTATTCTGCAAAATATTCTGTTTTGTTTCCAAATACAGCAATGACTTTAGTGTAAGGATCTCAAGCTTTGGTATGACAAGCAGGCTTTTGCCATTAGCCAACATTGAAAAACAGAACCTTGCTGCATTGAAAAGTTTTCCTTTCTTGGATTTTAAAGCATGCTGCTACAGCTCGTCTTTGCTGTATCCAAGAGGCTTTGTAAACATAATCTCTTGAACATTTCTATCAAGAAGGCACAGTTTTTAATGTTTCAATGGCATAGTTTAGTTAGGAGATAGTTTTAATAGGACAAAATGGCATAGTTTAGTTAGGACAACAACCAATGTTTAGAATACTGAATGGTGGACGTCTGAAACTTTGATTACTTTTGTATACAGTGAAGCCCTGTTATGAATTAAATTCTGTAGATTTTCCCAAAACTCTGGCTTAAAATTTATTCATGTTATGTTTCAAGTGCTTAATATCCAATTTAGTTTACGACTTTCAATAGATTTCTATCAACGCTTGATCCTTAAACTTAATTTTCTTCAATTTCAGACTTTAACGTACGGCTATTAAAAAAATTTTTCCATTTTTATTTTCAAATTATTTTTAATAAAGTCATAAAATATGCATCATTAGCAAGAGCAAATATACAAAACCATGTGTTTATATTGCAAACCCAACAGAAATTATGAACAGTCTTGAACAAAAGTAATACACTACCCTTATAGGCAAACGTTATGTAAATAATTTTGTGCCAGACTGTTGGCAACATAAAAAAATATTTTTTTTTTACATTCAAATATACGTATACATGAATGTGAATGTGCATAATTTCAGAGCAAATGCTATAGTGTAATAACAATAACAACAATAATTTAATGATACGACGACTATATTCTATAATTTTATGGCTTAAAAACAGGCAGCCGCTAAGAGTGATATTTTTTTTTCTAGTTTTTATTTCATAGTAATTTTCTGTTTACACCCTAGAGCGGTATACTATGTTTATGTTAGCGTTTAGTTTATAACACGCTGAAATATTAATTTTACAATCATTTTTAATTATATTGATCACAGATCGAAATTACTTAACGTAATGAAAGAGAACAGGCTGCATCTCTGGTGTTTGGTTAGGTATACAATGGCATATAACATAAGAGGTTGAATGTATTTTTTAAACAGACCGGAAAAGCTATGCCCGTAAAATAAATCAAAAGTGATAGGCATTCAAATACATGGTATTAAACACTTTTGTATCTTTTGGAAAAAAAAATATTGAAAACTAGAGGAATAGTTAGCCTTGTAAGTTGGGTTAAAGAGCAGAGTCTCCATTCCTATAATTAGAAAAATAATTTGAGTTTGAATGGTGCTGCGTACGATTTATGGATCAATATGCGATGACATAAAACACTGAGCTGAATAAGTCGTATGTAGTAAATCGGTTTAAAAAGTAGGGAACTCATTATCATGTCATATCTCATATCTTACAAGAAATTTCAAATCTTCTGGTCAAAAGTATCAAACACCCGGTTCAGTGCAAAGGGCCACTTCTAACAACATGTCAAGATGCATTGTAAAGTAAAAATCACAGTGAAAGAAATGCATGAAGGAGGGGTAGCTATTACGTCGAACGCATAGATTTGATTTCTCATGCCACTTATGTTGTGTGTGTGTTACTTTTATACACGATTGGCGGAACCTCTAGGGACATACTTCATGACAATTCGAAGAGCAAGGTTCTAGAAGTAAAAAATCCTATGCAGCACCGATTGGATCAGATAACGACAGGGAAGTCTGCTTTGAACTAAATTCTAATTCTTGACTCTAGAACTAGGCAAACATTTTCGCAATAAGCAACCACTAATGTGTGCAAATTTTATTGAAAACGTCTATGAGATTTACTTCTGACAAAACTCTTCTAAGTATGAAAGCGTACTAAATCCATAGGATTTGATACAACTGCTCTAAAGCAAGTGAGTGGTTAGCTGAATATATGATGCACTTATATAGCCAAATATCTGCCATTGTAATTTGCAAAAGGTCATTTGCGAACTATTGTCTGTATTTGAAACAAACTTGTATTCTTTCAAAGTCTATTTGATGTTCAAAAATCTCGCATTCTTAAGTTCTTTGCAAAGCTAAACGATATTTAGGCTTGAATTTACCATACCATGTCATACAAAACTGTTATAAATTTTATTGAATTTCATCAGCTTAAAGTTGTTTCGAACTGTTGCTGAGAGTCTTATCCCTTCTAATAAAATATTGTCGAGTGTAGCTTATTCTACTACTGTACTGTTGTCATTTATGTTTTTGCGGTGTTATTGTTTTTGTTGGTGTTATTGTTTTGTTTCCCTGCAATTAGTTGTTATCCTTATTTCTATTATTATTACCAATTGTTATTGTAGTTAGTCTGGTTGTATTTGTTTTCATACTCTTTCCTTTCTTTTTTTTTTTTGCCTTTCAAATAACAAAGTTTTTATTACAATTTTTTGTTTTCTAATTTTTTTGTTTTTGTCCTCTGTTCAATTTTATAGCAATTTTATATACATATGCGAGTATATATATATACATGTACATACATATGTATGTACATATACATTTTTTTTCTAATATTTTTTTTTTGTGTGTGGCTTTTAAATGGTTTTTCAATTGTTTGCTTCATTTATTATCATTTGCAATTTGTTGTTGTTGTTGTTGTTGTTGGTTGCTTTTGCAAAAAAAAAGTTTAAAACATACAATAAAATTATGTGCAATTTAAAGTTTTCTTCAATAATAAAACACTTGACATTTATAGAAATTCTAATGACCCTCACTGAAACACCCATAAACTATAATTGTGTGGGCAATAAAACTCAGCACTGGTTTAGGATAATATATGCAGAATGCTTCTGTTATGGTTAGTTGACTTAAGCAGAGAAATTCTTTTTTAATACGAAAAATTTTAAAAAAATTTAAAAAAAAAATTTTTTTAAAATTTAAAATTTTAACACTGAATAACATTCTGGGTATTATTCGGCACCACAAATTGTCCCAAATGACTCAAACGTAGGATAGAAAGTAAGAAAGCGATGAATGATATACAACGGTTGTACGGTCCATACTCTCCTAAGGGGTATTAGCATGGAGGCTGAACTCAGAACAGAGGTTAGCATGCTTCGTCTTGTTCCTATAAAGATTGAATATATTTCTCCAAAATATGGCTGCTACAACTACACTGATGCTTAAGTTCCCAGATATGTTTAGGCAATGTTCAGTATTGCACGCTTCAATACTGCATAAAGTAGAACCGAATCATGAACCGACTACATGGTACCAGAGACTGCTTTTCGACGAACATACTTACATTCCCAGACGGGAAGTAAAGCTGTCATCGGTGATGGTGACGGGGTGCGATGGTGGGTGACAGAAAACTACGGAGGATGACGGAAGTTGACGGATTTTCACCGATGTCTCAAAAATAAAATGTGGAACTGGGGTTAATTCTAATAAATTGGCATTGACACATTGACTGACATACAAATAGCGATTATATTTCAGGCCGAGTTTTTCCTGCACGTATGATTGAAACCAGGAACTTACCCAGTTCAAACTTGATCATGTGTGTAGGCAGTCAAAGCGCAGGATCCCACCTCTTCAAATCAAATAACGACAGGAGTTGTATAGACTCTCTATACCATATAAGTCGATATAACACCCGCCTCTGCTATGTTCAAGGCCACTTTGGCGTAGAAGGAAACAAAAAGACCGAACGAACTGACACGCGGAAGGGGATCAATGATGTCTGAGAGATAAAATATAGGGAAATTATGCGCTCCTACAAGAACGCAGTATGGAACTCAGCAAACCGAATTCCAAAAATGCTGTGCCAGCAGTGGACAGCAAAATTCCCAAAGAACTACTTGAGTTCGACAAGAAAACGGTTCATACTCTAATAGGAATTCCAATAGGGCACTGCACTATTGGCAGTTTCGCTGACAAGTTATGGCTGCCCTGTCAGGTTTACTGCAGAAGCTGTAATAATGTAGAAAAAACGTAATTTTTTTTTTTGTAGGGCCCTGTACGTGCCGCAGACGTCATTGGTTTTGGGTGCCAGAACCGGTTGAAAGATCCGGTTGAAGATCTGGACAGAGTGAAGAGAATGCCACTAAGGGAACTGTCATGGATGGTTCAAAGCCCGTTTGTAACATGTGAGGCTACTCAATCAGGAGTATAGAAAAACATACTTCGAAACAAAAAGTATTTAAATGAAAGTAATTAAACGAGGTTTAAACCTATGATCCACTTTTGTATCATTTGTCGGCTTCTGTAGAAAAAATATTCGGAAATAAAAACCATTACAGGCCTTTACACTTATTTTCTTTCCTTATTAAATAACAGTTTTCGAGCAAAAAATAGTTGCAGCGACTACAGCAGCACTAACTTTAAGTGTAAATTTAAAAAAAAAATTTAAAAAAAAAATGTGTCCTACATTGTACATCATACGTATGCAGTAAATCATAATCTTTATGAATTTTTTCTTTTTTTGTTCTACTTTTTTTGACAAAAAAAAATGGGACATTCAACTTCAGCTTCAATTATAACCAAACATGCTCATATTTTACATCATACGTATGTATAGCGGTTTGTACTTAAAAGGTGAGAAATTTGAGAGAAGAAAAAAAAAGGACAGAACCAATAGAACTTAGACATCACGAACTGCATAAATAGTTGGTAACTTTGTTTTCTTTTTTTTTTTTATTTTACAATAACAACTTTCGTTTTAATTTCCTTACCATACGACCATATTAACCTGGCAAGAAAAGACCAACGACAAACACCGCAGTCCAATTATGTATGTATGAAGGTAACAGAAATGGAGAATAGGCCCGAAATATAAAAGTGGCCACAGAAAAATAATATAAAGTCAAAGGAAATAACCTGAATAAGGGAAAAACAGAAAAAAAAAGAAAAAACCATTGATTATGATGTTCAACTGAACTGAATTTTTGAATTTTAGATAACGAGAAACCGCAAAAAGAAAAATTGCAAAACTTGTGTAATAAGTCAGAGTGGTTAACAGACAAAAAAAAAGATGAGAAAAGAAATTTAAGAATGAAATATCCTTTGATTATATAAATTTCAAGTGGCCGTATGGAATGTGTTGACTTGTTAGACGTGAGCCTGAAGTTCAAAACCCAGCCCAGACATCTCGAATAAAACGAAATATGAAACGAATAGTTCTTTGGGTACTTTTTCTCATCAGATTTCTGACAGACAGTCGGAGAGTAAAAAAAAATGCCATGAAAAGTTTTTAAAATATCTGTGGTTCGTGGTGGAATTTAAACTATAGGACCCGCCACTCATGTATGTAATTAACACACACAATATAAGTGATGCGAGAAGCTAGATCATAATCCTGGCTAAACATTAAGCAAATAAGTCAGTTAGTATAAGATGTAGTTAAGAAATTTTAGAGATCATGTAGAGATATCACGAAATTGTTACTCAAATTTCATTATATCGAGACGTCCTCAGATCAAACGTTTGTGCACCAATATATCAAGCAAGATGTGCTATGATGCTCTTCTTCGTTAATTTTTTTTATTTATTTTCTTTTTGTTTCTAACGATAAATAGAAGTGCTTTTAAATAAAGTGTACAGTAGTGTTTTAGTTTCAATGGCTAAAGGCCTTTAAGAAAACTTTTCGCTAATCACAAGACGTTCAGCTACTGCTTTGCGAAGTTTGATAGACACGGTCAATGTCAGTTGGTGACGATAAGAAGATTACAAATGCCATTCTCATACATTTAGTGTCTCAACTGGTGACTGGATCTACTTCAGTCACCAAATCGAAATGGGAAAAACAACTTGATTTTGAGAAACTTTTACTTTGGCCAGACTATGAATTCGCCTTGAACAAACATTATCAGCATATTACAGCTGACAAGTCTTCAAGCTCACGCCCGAGTTTTCCTAATCAGAAGACTGACAATTTTTCGATAAGAACTAACAGCGATTCATTAAATGTAGCGAAATCTAAATCGTATGCTAACAAATGTTTAGTTTGCAAGTCTGTTCGGCATAGTATTACCAATTGCTCTTCTTCATTCACTGCTGAGCCATTAAGTCAAAGATTTGAGTTTATAAAATCTGTGCCAGCATGTATAAATTGTCTGAAAAGAGTATACACAGTAGCAATGTGATGTGATGTCATCCAAATGCAGAATTTGTGGTAGCTTCCATAATTCATTGTTGCATAGATACAATACAAGCGCAAGTTCAAATAATAACAACACTGAACAATTATGGACTTCACATGGGTCGGTGAATTATTTTTCGTCAGATGAAGTTTTTCAGATACCGAAACAAATCCATTTGTGCTCCATTGTACTGACAATATTTCTTTGCGCAAATAATTCGTCTTTTGTTTTCGTCCTATCTAAGTTCCACAAAACTATGTCTGTGTTTAAATCGATTGCAGTAAAATTAGCAGTAAAAACCTAGCAAATATTTTTACGCCATCCATATATGACGCCAAATAAATACTTGCATGTTTAATTCCTTTAATTTTTAATCGAGTTTTAATGGCTTATTACAAATACAACTTTATGTTGTAAATACAAAGAAATTCATGCATTTTTAATAGGTCTGCTTAAGACCTTAAAGTACAATATCAATGACACGAACCTGAAGCTAAACGATGTGCAAATATTTACAATAACATTGACTTGAGTTATGTTTTACTTGGCTGTTATTCCTTTTGATTTTTTTTTTGCCTTGGGGCATGGCATTGGAGGTTGTATTGTTAATTAATTGTTGTTTGAATATCAGACAATTAAACAATGTCAACAGAAACAAATCGGTTGTAGCGTGAGTTCCATCAAGTTATTGAAATTCATTTTTTATTTACAATATTTACAGAAACTTTACGTGTAATTATAATAGAAAAACCTAAACTATTCGATGATTGTAAGTGTACAATAGAGAGAGATTATTTTAAAATTTAAAATAGGAAAAGAGTATTTTTACGGTCTTATATTGTGTAGAGAATTTCCATTTTGTTTCATGCCATTCATTACATGGTCAAGTTGAAGTTGCTATATGGGAAATGTAGGAAAGACTTGTATTTGAATTAAAAGATTTTTCTTTTTTAATAAAATAGCATTTTAGAAATGATATTCAAAAAAGATTCATAGGCAATTCACAGTATTGTCTCAACACAGTAAAATTATTTAAACTCTTTGTGCTTGCTGGTAATCTAATGGATAGTGCTGTGATCGGTTAGTTCAAGGCTGTAAGTTCTATTTGCAGTAGAGAGAACACAGTAGTCCAGTGGGTAGTGTGTTGGCTTATTAGACCTTAGGCCACAGTTCAAACCCCAGGTCAGACATCAGAACGAAATATAAAAAAATATTTCTTCGACGTTTAGGTTAGGTCAGGTCGGAGTGGTAGCTTCTGATATTAAAAAGCTCACTTGAGCACGCATAGACGCCCGTTGTGACGCCACAGGTAAACTCAGTCTCTGTATTGACCAAGTTCTACCAAAACCCGAGAGAGAGGAAGAATTTGATCAGCGCAAGAGCTGCACAACAAAAACACGATTACCTCAAAACAGGAAGAAAGTTTGATAAACGAAGTTATATCCTTGACGTTAATAGATGATAGCTCTGTAAAGCTGACAACAAATGGAGAACCAAAGAACCTATATCTGTACCAAGCAAGAGATGGGCACTGACAAAGAAAGTGAATAACAGTCTCCTCTTCTTCAACGGATGCACTCACAGCAGATTTCTGGCAAAAACTCTGAGAGTGAATAAAGGTGTCATGAAAAGTTTCTCCAAAAATCTCTCGTTCGGAGTCGATTTTAATTTTTTGTAAGTTCCGCCACTCATGTATAAAATTAATACACACAACATGAGTTGTGTGAGTAGCTAGGCCGTAATCTTGACTAAAGTGTTGTAATGGCCAGTTATGTATGTATGTATGTATGTATGTACAACGCAGAGCGTTAGGTCTCATTTTATATCCTCGTAATAATATATAATTCGTAATTAAATCGTATATAAGCAACGCTATACTATGAAAAATTACAGTTAAACCGTTATCCATTGAGAATATGTTAACTTGTGGCAATGTGCAACCTGTTAACCGTTGAATTCTATTATATATCGTCGACAGCTTCTAGCTTTTCTTTGCCAATTAGCCTACTGTCAGATTTTATGACTGAAAACTAATTACACTATTTTGCCGACTGACCTATCTGAGATGCAGTCGACATCTCGAGTAAAACTTTAACATTTGGTCACAATAGTTCGTAGACTAACACACTGTTAGTATTAATTCCTTACGATTTTTAATTAACCTTAAACTTCAACGCATGATTCAATTTTATAGCTATCGGATTTATAGCTTGTGAGATTACTTAATTGGTCATTGTATGTCCTCAATTTGTACTATGACTTAGTTTCCCACACCAGCCATGTTGTTGTATATTAATTTCATACATATGTGATGAGTCCTACAGTTTAATGACGATTTCGAACGATAGATTTTCTGAAAAGCCTTTTCATGGCAATTTTATTTGCTTGCCGCGATTTTGCCAGAAAACTATTGTGCTGAAGTCTCAGCCGTAGAAATATTTGTTCATACTTCGTTTTGTTGAAGATATCTGGGCTGGGGCTACCACCACGGTCTTACATGGTACTAGATTGTGGTGATCTTCAGTTCGATATAGTTTGTGAGCTTAAGCGTGATTACTAGACCAAGTTTAATGCAAATGAATGAAAAGAAGTTTCGTGGTTTATAAAACCCTTTGTTAAGGCCAATGGATAGCTTGGTTAAACATGTTCAAAGTTTTCAAAAGGCAAATCAAACACTAAATAGTGAGCGACGAAAGTGTAACGACCACTCTTTGGATGCCTGAAAAATGGCTGTTACCATAAAACAATTGTGAACCAAGACATATAAGGCTGTTTATATTACAAAAAAATATTTGGCATAATGGATATGGAGAAACTGTGTTCAAATAAGTTCCGCGTAAGGTTGCAACAACAAATTGATTTATCTATTTGCTTCTCAAATATTTTGAAATACGAATTTATGATTCGATATGTGACTAAGAAGGAACCATGACAGTGTTTTATAATACCAGAAACAACAAAGTTTATGTCATACCTCCTGTTATTGATTACTTTACAGAGAAGAACAATTGAACGTGTATAGCATAGGTTAGTGAGAACTATTTTACTATGAAACATATTCCACTTAAATTACCATTGTTTTCGTAAACATTTGCGACTATTTCACACGTAAACAAGTTATACTCAAAAGTGTTCAAAATTTTTTATCAAAAATTTAAGAATCAAAACAAAAAAAAACAAAAAAAAAATTAAAATTCTTCCTTTTATCGAAATTACTTTAAATATGAAATATATTGTCCACTATCATTAGTCAGCAACTAGAATATGGTGCTCATTAATTCATAATTAATTATTTTCACTTTTTTTTTTATTCAATTTTCAACGACGTCATTAAGGCAAAACTCATTTCCTTGAAAAAACAACAAGTCATTTTATAAGCACAACCTACGGTATATTGACCACGAAGACGTATGCATGAGTTGTATACCACCGTTGTATACCAAACATCAAGACGTATGAGTTGTAAACATTTTTAAAGAGTACGCATACCACTAATGTTAGACCAATAGAGACGTTTATGCCAGTGTGTGAGGTAAGTAAAGAAAATATGAATCATGGAGTTTAAGTTACGTAGTAGTGGTAGGTTTATGTTTTTCTTTTTGAAAATTTAATGAATAATTCATTAGAGTTTTCAAAACAAATTATTTCATAGACGAAAATATTGTTTATCGTTTATATTATTAATAATAAACCCTTAACACAAATACCATAAGGTTTATTACTTTGTTTATATTTTTTCAAGAGAGAGAGAGAGAGAGAGAGAGAGAAAGAAAAAGGGACAGGTTGGTACAAAGAGTTAAAACAAAAAAACTAACACTGATTTTAATGGGGCGTATTGTTTTATTGTTTGTTGTTGTTATTGTTGTTGTTAGTTAGTTAGTTAGTTGTTATAGATTATTAACGAGCAAACGAAACAACATTAGAGTATAATCGCATGTCTATCATAATTAATTAAAACATTGATTTATTTGAAATTTTATAGGAAAATAAACAATAGAAAACCAGCATAGCATTTTGTAACTGCCAGTGGTTAAATGGCAACAATTTACCAACTCGCACCACAACAACGACCACCGCACCCCCCCCCCTCTCCCTTTGGTTCAGAAAGCCTATGGCAACAAAGATAAACTGGCACTAATTTATCAAAATATTTTCTTTTGGCCATTAACGTAACGAACGCATAGTTAAAATGAAATTTCCGCTTAAATTAATGAAAATACCACACACCATAACACACAATACACAGTTTAAATCGCCATAGGAAAAGGAAAAAAGCAAACTAAGAAATATTTCAATTTTATAAACACAAATCCACATGCTCTACAAACCTATTAAATACGTACCCTATTTTAATGGCCATCACTACCACCACTACCATCACTGCTATACTGCTACCATACACAATTGCAATTTGCGATTTAAGAACAGTGATAATGCGGTGTTGCCATTATGGTTGTTATTGTTTTTTTTCCTGTTTTACGGTTTGTTTTGGTCTTCCAAAAATACAAATACATTCGTATTTATGTATGTATGTACATCTCTAGGTATATAAGTCAGCAGTTGAGTGTGTATAATGTCCGAAATACATTTATGTTCGTTACGTTTTCATATTAAAGGTACGCAAGTGAATATGTGACACAAAAATTAATGTTTATGCATTAAAAAATTAATATATGGAGAGTTTATTTATAAAAAAAAGAAAAAAGAAAAAAAGAAAAAACAAACAAAAGATACACACATTGAAAGGTAAAAAGATAGAGGGAGTTAAACAAAAAAAGCTCTTTTGTTTAAAGCATGTATAAAATTGTTGTGCGTGTGTATCGTGCTGTGTTGTTTTTTTCTTCTCGTTTTTTTTTTCTTTCTATAGCATATTGTTTGGGGGTTTAAATAAATATTTAAATTAATATTTATGTTTGCGTTAAAACATGTGCAACAACCATTCACCAATACCTGATGTGTTTCTACTTATTTTCTCTGTCTCACTCTCTCTCTCTCTCACTCTCTCTCTCTCTCTTTCTCTCTTTATGTCTCTCTTATGACTTTTGTATTTGTTGGCTATATATTGCCACGTAAGTAAGTATATTTGGTGCGTGCTCTAGAAAATAAAAGCATTTTTATGTTGGGATTTTTCACATGGGTTTTTGAAAAGAAATTTCATTTTGTTTTCTGTTTTCTTTTTCACTTTAATTTTTCACTTTCGCATTCAGTATGTATTTGTGCTATGTTATGTTCTTGTATTATTTTTTTTTTTTTTTTTTTTTGTAGGTCTGTGGTCCATTCAACTCCGTTTAAAAACATTGATAATAGCCTTTGGTGTCAAAACTTAATTGAAAAAAACAACAAGAAAAACAAGAAAAACAAGAAGAAAAAAATAAAACGCAAACAAAATTGTATAGAAAAACCGTTGAAATTAAAGGTAACAAATTATATACGATTTAAAAATTACGCGTGCTGGGCTGCCTTTAAAAGCACGCCTAGTTAATTTCGCATTTTTTAAAATATTTTTCAGTTCTGTTCGTTTTTTTTGTTTTTTTTTTTTTGTTTTTGAATTTCTTACTAAAAAGGGCGTTTTGTTATTTCATATGTTGGCACGCATATTTTTACTTTCACTATGTATTCCTGCTTAGAAAAGGAGAAATTCAATGAAATTGTATTACATTCAGCTCCACTTATACACTACATATGTATGTGCTACTTAAGTTAATGACAGTGTAACTAACAAACATGCACAGTGAATTTCATATACACAGAAGGATACAAAACTTTTAAACTGCACAATGGGTCATATTACATTGGGTATGTTACATTGCAACATATTTTTATTGAACATACGGTATTCATTCATAAACGTTAGAGAGCTTAAAAAATTTGCTTTCCACTCTCAAATACTAAAGTAACGATACATAAATACATTCACAATTGGTTATTACAACCCTTTAGCCAGAATTATAACCTAGCTTCTCACACCACTGATGTTGTATGTGTTAATTTTATCCATTGGAAGTGGAATCCACAGTTTAAAGTTGATTCCGAACGACAGACTTTTTGAGAAGCTTTGCATTGCAATTTTATTTACTCTCAGAGTTTTTGCTAGAAATCTGCTGAGAGGAAGTCGCCGAAAAAATTTTGTTTATTTTTGGGGTTTGAACCTTGGCCTTACATATAATAAGCCAACACATTACCTACTAGACTACGGCGACTGCAGCGAGGGCTGTTAAATTCAAATTCAAATATTTTCTCACAAAAATGTTGACATTCAGCAGATGTCTGTCTCAAGCCACTTTTGTTGTGTGTGTGCACAGGCATTTTTTGAGAAATTTTTCGTGGCAAGTTTATTCACTTTCAGTGTTTTTGCCAGAAAATATTTTTTATACTTTGTTTTTATGTCTGGCATGGGGTTTGTACTGTGGCCTCACGTCCAATAAGCCAACTCACTACAACTTCAAGTAATATCCACCAGAGTTTAATCAATAAGCGTGTTTCTTGCACTTTTAAATTATGATATCTGGAAAGCCTAGACTGATGCAAAAACTAAGGATGGGAAAAATATTGTCCTTCTTCCTGGTATAAAAGTCTTGTCGGACTGTGTAATCGTGCCATTAAAACAATTCCTTCTAACTGTTCCGCGAGTAATAAAATTTGATAATAAAGTTACTTGTAGCGAGTAAATAATTTAAGACAAGTCTGCTGTAAGAAATGCGTTGGTCTGCTTTGTAGTCACTGTTAAATTGTCACAATTGATGAGCTGGTGAGGCTTCGAGAAACACGTCAATCTCGTCATAATATCTCGTCAAACACAGTAAAATATGATTTACAATGTGTGTTGTACGATTCTTTCACTAGTTAGTTAGCAAACAAGATTTCCAGTCTTAGATTTGGTATATTAAAAAAGATACCACAGTCGAATACACTAGGCTTGCTGAAGTAAGGCCAGTTGATCACAAAGGAACACTGCTGCCAGTATGTTTGCTATGATGGTTGTTTTTATAGAAAATGGATTTTGTTTATCTTTTATCTTAATAATCATTTTGCTTCTCGTAATATATTGACGGTTGACTAACCTAATCTAAACGAAAACAAGATCAGCTTCAATTAATAAAACATAGCAAGAACTGTGAAAAGTTTAAAGTCCCCCTATGATGAGGAAGGTAATCGGTAGAAGGTTAAGATAATTCAAGCTTGCATACTGTACTCCTAGAAATCTTAATCATCTGTATTCCAGTCTGATATATTTTTAATATGGTTTTCCTAAATCTTTACTTCAATCCCTACAACTTGTAGGTTTGCCGTTTGCCAAAAGATCCGTTTATAATACTTAGAGTGTGATAATAGAGTTGCAGAGAATATTCAGAAATTTTAATATTCTGCCTCTAACATAAAGTAACGAAAGGGCTCTTGAATATAATAAGAGAGGATTGAACTCTGTTTACATTAAGCTGTCCTTTGGAAAACTTTATAGATTTCCACTTTAACAACAGTCATATGATTGCAAATTTTCTAGTAAGTGGTGGAAAATTCCACAGCCAACGAAATTATTGCAGCGATATTATCCGCTCTCTTATTTTCAATGATGTCCAGTCATACAGCTTAAAAAAAAGATACATGTTTTACACTTGAATCAGTATACCTATATGAGAGAATTCTGATATGAACAGCATATTCAACTTTAATATTTTACTTGCCTGCAAACTGCCAATAATTTCCATCTGAAGCATGTTTTCGGTAATAGAATGCAGCTGCAATTATAACTACTACGTTATAAGCCACCATAATGACTACTAGCTTCAATCCATGAGGACTGTAGTGCCAAAACTCAGAGAAATACTATTCCTACTTAATTCTTCATTTCAAAATTAAATAGCTGTCTGGCAAAATACAGTTCCCAGAAGACTAGTTCTGTGACGGAAGGTAAGAAATCTTCAGATGCTGCTATAGCCACTAAGAAATTTCAGTCAGAAGTCTCTACCTGATTAAACTTTGAAGCCAAAGCATAAAAAGTGGAGATAAATGAAGACTAAATAAAATTGCCATGAAAAGTCGTTCGAGTCGACTTTAAACTGTAGGTCCCGTCACTCATGTATAAAAATTAACACACACAAGTGGTGTGAGAAGCTAGACTGTAATCCTGACTGAAGGGTTGTAATGGCCAATTATGTACGTAAATGAAAAGTATGTATCGAATAAATATGGTCACCGTAGTCTATTAGGTAGTATGTTAGCATGTTAGACGTGAGGCTGGGGTTCAAACTCCAGATCAGGCATCTCCAAAAAAACTAAGTATGATAAAATATTTGTTCGGTGACTGTCTCTCAGCAGATTTCTGGCAAAAACTCTGAGAGAAAATTAAATTGCCATGAAAAAGTTTCTTAAAAATCTGTTATTTGGAGTCGACTTTAAATTGTAGGTCGCGCACAAATAACATAATTATGGTAAGAAGTTAGATCGTAATGCTGACCTCAATAATTTGATTGAAAATATGAAATTTTTATTTTCAATAATTAGATTTTGCATTTATGTCCCTGTAAATTAGAAAAAATAAATTTCTCTGTAATATAAATACAATCCTTTAACCGAACACACCTCTCTTGTCATAAACCATAACTGGGTTGTTATAGAAATTATTTCAATTACAAGTGCCCTCTTAAAAAAAAATAAAAAAAAATCTGTGATCACAAAATAACCAAATAATGCAAGAGGAAGAAGACTAATGCTTATCGAATTAATTTAATGTTACTTACCTACATATCTAGATTTCAAAGAAAAAGAAGAAGAAGAAGAAAAAAACAATTCTTCTATCACTACTACTTGTGAATCAATCAACCAAACCATTTCCTTACAGTTCATTGGAATTGAATTGTGTGTAGAGCTATTGACATATTTTTTACATTCTTGATGACGTATGTGAACGTGTATTTATTTTTCAATTTGATTTGAATTGAATTGAATTGAATTGAATTTTTCTACAAATTATTTTTATTTTTATTTCCTTTTTTTTTCTTTTCTTTTTGCTCTTTGAATGAAATTATAATTCAATATTCAAGGTAACACACAAGACCTACAAGTGCACATACATATTCCTATGTACACATATATGGTAAATTATTGATATGCAAAGTTTCTATATGTACTAGGGTACTTTAATTGTATATTTAAAAGAGAAATCGGAATGATGAAATAAAGTAATCTAAAGAATGTAATTGAAATAATTTTGAATTTAGATTCATCATGCTTTTGTGGACTTCCGTATGGAAACCTTCAAATTAATATCATGATAAATAAGTTTAATTGAATACAATTTGAAAGCAAAAGTAGATGAAAAGAGAATTTTTTTAATTTTTTTTTTTTTTTTTTTGCTTGCATGTTATTATAACACAAGTTGTTTATTACACCCTTTGCATATACCATGTATGTACATATGTATATATCTTGTACATAAGTTTAGAAAATTTTTCCCAAGTAAAGTGATGATTAGGAAAATATTGTCAAGGAAATTTGATTAAGAAAAATATTCAAATTTTACGCTCGATTTATCATATAAAGGGGCTTCTGAAAAAATTAAATGCTTTGGAATAACATTTCTAGACAATGGAAAACATATAGCCTGAGGGATAAGAATTATTTGCTGCCACCTAGTGTTGACATCTTTCATCTTTACATGTCATCTATTTCAGCAAACAGGCATCTTAAATATCGCATTAAGTAAGCTAGGAACAACCACATAGCCCAAGTGTAATACAATCGGTACCGTAAATGTAGAATAATTTTTATCCGAAATATGAAAACTTAGTTGGAAATAGCAAGTATTAGTGCAATAAGATGTCTTAATGAACTATTTGAAGCACGTTAAGATGCCCATGATAGACATGTTTTGATACTGCTGCACAATCTGATATCAATCTGTGGCAAGTACCTAGAAATCTTAAGTGGCCTACTATGACTCCAGTTACTTTTGCTTGAATCTGATGGAGATTAATCGGTAACTCTGTTTCTTCCTTATTTGAAAACTATATTTAAACCAAGCAAATTGCGTGATATTGACCATTTACCATGAGTTTTGATTAGAAAATTTTGAAAATTTGGATTGTTTGACTTCGAATGAGAAACTTTTTTTTTTTGAGAAACTTCTCATGGCAATTTTATTTACTTTAAGAGTTTTTATTCTGCCAGACATCTGCTGAGAGACAGTTACCGAAGAAATGTGTTTTTCATATTTCGTTTTGTTGGTGGAGATGTCTGCCCCGGAGTTTGATGCATGGCCTGGCTTCAAATAAGCCACTACACTACCCACCAGAGTATGGCGACTATCCGCGGTTTGTTTAATTCCAATTTAAAAATATTTTCTTGTAGAAGCATAATTCACGTCTATCGTCTCTTCCTAAGATATCTGTGATCTGTTCCGTGCCAGTCATTCACCACTTCGTTATTTTCCTTAAATTTTTTGACAGTGGTCAGACACACTGCCTACTAGACTCTGGTAGTATCAATTTCTAGAACGATAGGCTTGCCACCCAATGGTCGCATGGTGGTCTACAGACTGCCATCTAAACTGTGGTAGCAGGTGATTGCTATATTGTATTCATTTCTAGAACGAGAGGTTTGCCACCCTATGGTCGCACGGTGGTCTAGAGACTGCCATGTAGACTGTGGTAGTAGGTGATTGATATATTGTATCAATTTCTAGAACTATAGGTTTGCCACACTATGGTCGCACGGTGGTCTACAGACTGCCATGTAGACTATGGTAGTAGGTGATTGATATATTGTATCAATTTCTAGAACGATATGCTTGCTACCCAAAGGTCGCACGGTGGTCTATAGACTGCCATGTAGACTATGGTAGTAGGTAATTGATATATTGTATCAATTTCTAGAACGAGAGGTTTGCCAACTAATGTTGGCTTTCTATGAAAATGTCTTTTTTTTTTTTTTTTTTTTTTTAAGTCTATGGAAATCCTTATAGACTATTACAATTATATCCTTACAATTATTTCAACAACAAAAAAACATTGGTTTGTTGTACTTCAAAAATGTGGGATATTGGGACAATGTCTGTAGAAATGTATTGGATTTACGGACATAGTGGTAAGGCAGCTTATTCGTTAATTGGTATCCAAGGGCTGATGCTATCTATGACGTATGTTGCTAATGTCAAGCTCTCTGGATGGAGGTTTCAGACTCTTAAAATACTCATTTCATGAGTAGACATTCATGAGTATTATCTGAATTATCAAACCATTTGCTATGCCAGACTGTATACTTTCCTAAGCATACTGAAAAACAAGTTGTTATCTTAAATTAATTGGATTTTTTTTTATTATCATCAACTATAAATAAATCAAAAAGCTGTTTAAAGTATTAAATAACAAATTTGCTAAAACGCCTACTTTTGATTTCATTTGAACATCATAGTGAATATATTAAAAAGAATCGTTTGATGATTTGTGTAGCAGGTTGTATTTAAAGTCATAAAATCTTAACAGGCTGTAACTAATCAATCGTTAATGTCTCTCTGTATGCGATATTTAAATTTATTTAAACATCTTATTTCATTTAATACAATCTATTTCTCTTTTTTTTTTTTTTCTTTAACTAGACATACACACCTACTAACATGCATACATACATTCAAATACATTCACATAATTTGTTAACATGGTGAGGTTATAAATTATTTTCAATTTCCTCTTCATACATATACAATCATAATATAATATTGTTAAACAATTATTAGGTTTGGTTTAACTTTAAGTATTTAAACAGCTTAATTGTATGTATACGAGTATATACGAGTATATGTAGAATACGTATTTTAGTTAATAGCTATTGATCTATACCAACAAATACACAATGAATTGGAAATAATGATGATGATAATAACTTAAAATGAATGAATATCGATTTACAAGACAGGCGATGTCAAAGCTAATAATGTTTAAAGATTGACGAGATAAAAGATTGCCTTGTAAACATAAATCTTTAATAAATGAAATGAAATCGATTGGATTGGATTGGAAATGATTGAATTTAAATTTATAATAATAAGTATAATCACATAAGATTTATTTACAATGGAATTTAATAAAATAAAGGCTACATATTCATATTCATTCAAATACTTTACGTTTAATAACTCAATCCAACTCCATTTAACTTATTTCTTATACAAATGTACGAGGGCAGATTCACTAAAAGGCGTGGTTTCAATGGACCATCTCATTTACAAATATTTGTTTTTAGCCTTTAAAAATAAGAATGCTTAGTGAATTTGGAAATATGAAAGCATTTGCCAATCGTTATTAAAATTTTCCGTCTAAGGACTATTAAAGCCCAACTGGATTCTAATTGATGGTTTTCCAGCCATTTTCATAACATATATTATTGCTACTTGCAATCCTTCAGACAGGATTACGACAAAGCTTCTCAACACCACTTCTGTTGTGTGTGTTCATTCTATACATGTGTGGCGGAATCAATATTTTAAAGTCTTCTCTGAAAGAAAAATTTTTGAGGAAATTTTCATGGCAGATTTTTTACCATAAATCGGCTGAGAGCAAGATATATCTTTGCATATTTCATTTATGGGATATGTTTCACCGTAGCCTCACTTCTTATAAGCCAACACACTACCTACTAGACTGAGTCGACTACAAAATTTAAAGTGACCGTGTGTAAACGAATCCATAGGTCCGACACTTCAGTGGTCATTGCATATCAGATGTCATGCTACTTATTATATACTAAGTTGAGCTTGTCCACAAGCAATCTGCATCTTTGTCGACGAACAGCTATATCTCTCGGTGTCCCTATATTGTCCATCGTTCAATACAATATGGAACTTAATTCCTGTAGTGTGGATCATCACCAGGTCAGTTTTTGCTTCTTTTTTTCTACTTCCTACTTGAGGAATGTAACGATGGAAGTTGGCACAAGTTTTCCCAACTAGTTTATTGAAAGCTCTTCTGTTTTTATTCTACGACTCTTGTATTATATCTGTCATGTCTATTAGAATTCAATATGTTCGTTGCTGACAATATGCCAAGAATTCTGCTGAAGCATGGGTCTACACAAATGGCGAAAATAAGGTTACCCTCTGCTGGGTTCCAGATGATGTTCGAATTCTCGGTAACAGACAAACTAATTAAAATTTTAGTTCGGCAATGTAATAAAAGGATTATCTAACTGGTCCTTTTACAGGGCACGTTACATTTATTCTGAATGCCTCGAGACCAATGGGCGAATGACATGAATCACCGGAACACAGTTTTTCGGAACCTGTATTGCATTAATGCAATTAGAAAAGGCAAAGAATTTATATTGTAGGAGTGAAGCAGTGTTTTGAAATTTATCAAGGCAATAGGCTTTGTGGAGACATTTTGAAGGGAGCACAATGAGAGAGCACAGTTCTAAGGCATCTGTTGTGCATGCATGTCATTATGTAAAACCATATTTCAACAAATTCCACAAGTAAATTGTACGAGTAACCTGTTTGTTTGCATTACGACAATAGTTATAAAAATCGGTCAAAAAAAGCTCACAATTGACTTTGTATGAACTCTTTAACCCACCAAGTTTCACTAAACAAACTGCAAAAACGCAGACTTCTTGTGTTGAAGATCTAATCAGATAACGTATGCATATTTGTGTCAATACATTGATTGCCTTTTTATTTATAATCTCAACATTCTTTACAATCCCACCATTAACTGCAATTAAGCTATGAATAGGAAGAATGTTCAGTTTTTCATTCGAGCTGCTATTTATCTCTCAATATTCTTAACTTGTGTTTAATCCAAGGATTACTTTTTTTGACGCTACTGAAAGATCATCCCGTTTGTATTGCAAATCACATACAGTAAGCGTCAAAAGAAACTGTACACTAAGGATAAAATTCTAACAATCACCAAACTAAACTTTTACCATTTGAATAGAGAGTGCCCGAAAAAATTGGACCAATTTTTTTTTTTTTTTTTTTTTCAGTTTCTTTTGACGCTCACTGTAGTCTGTGGCAGACTTACATAATTTAGCTATTTTAGCCAAATCTCTAAATTCAAGAGATCACATACAAGTCCATATAATTGTGCTACAGAAAATTCCATCCACACTGAACTTATTGTATATTGCAGTGAAAGAATGTATTGAACTCAAATGAAACAACCCTCGTTACAAATACTTGAAACATTTTGAGACACTTGAATAGTCATTCATTCCAAAAATATTTCATAAAATTTTTACATTTGAAGTGCTTTTGTAAATTGTGTTACAGTTTATGAATAAAAGGTTTAAAATAAACAAACCATACACTCACTACGTTTATGGAATGAGTATGTACATTTAAACACTTACTAGTTACTATACTTACTAACTAAACTTTTAAGCATAAATGTTGTAGAGATTAATTTTTTTTTTTAGTTTTTAGTTTTACTAATCAAATTTATCACATCAATACAGCATAATGTAGCAAAAAAAATTTTTTAAATTTATAGACAATCATCTCCGTAGCAAATATTTATGCGAACTGTGCTATTTTTAAAAGCCAAACTAAGAGCCTCTACAAACTCAATACTCTTGATCTCGTTTATACATCAATGGTAACTTGAGTGTTATTAAGACTTGTATAAACAAAACTTGACTTTATAACATAATATTGTAATGTGTAAACATGTACACATGTACATATGTACCAATACACATACGTGTAATGTCTTCTTTGTATACGATGTATTATATTGACAAGAACGCTTAAAAAATGTTGACATTTTCATAACATTGAATGGCGAAATCTTTTCACCTGCATGGTTCTTCAAAAATGCTTCATTTTTCATACATAAATATGAATGCATACATATGTGTATAAGGGTATATATTTATTGTTAATCACTTATTGAGTTAAGTAGAACATTTCTAGCACATTATATGATAGATGGTGTACTACATTAATTTACTGTGTGTCATTTAGTTTGGCATGCTGATGATTAAGAAATTAATTGTTTTCGCCACAATTATTGCCACATAAAGTTGTTGGCACACTTTATGGCTCAATTAATACGAAATAAGATGATAATCATAGAAATTAAAATGATAAAAATTCATTAATTTCTAAATCATTTTAAAGAAAAAGAGAAAGAATGTTTTAAATCTTAATGCATTTTTAGCGAGACGAACAGAGTGTAGGCTGCAAATTGTTCCAAAGACTTCAAAATCCGTAAAATGTTTGTGTTATTATTTCAATAAGACAATTAGGCTTCATTTGATATGCCACCACGTTGCGTTGGGTATTCAGTTGTCTTGAAAATTTGAAATCTTAGCCTTAGCCATCCTACTCAAATAGGTAATGTGTTGGCTTATTAAACCTGAGGTCACGGTTCAAACCCTAGGTCAGACATCTTCAACACAACCAAATATGAAAAAATATTACTGCAGCGACTTCCACTCAGCAGATTTCTAGCGAAAAACTTAGAATACACGGCATAACCTATTCTGTTTCTTATCGGTTCTGTTGGCCCATCTAGAGAAACGAAAACGCAGCTGAAATGTATGGAAATGTAAGGCGTCATGGTGAGATATTTTCGCAAAATTCAATGTAAATTGATGCGTGAAATGTTAAAATTCTTGAGAGCGATAAGGAGTTGATATTGATGGAGTCTCATGGACACTGTCAGCCACAGTGTGTTCGGGTGCACGCACTATACAAACACACTCGCGTCTTCGACCATCAACATTTAAACCAGTTTCATGAATTTTAGCAATAAACTTGCATATACCGGGCTCTGTTAGTTCTTCTCTCCAATAAAATTTTTTACCACATTTTCATGCAATTTTCGCCCAATTTTTTTTTTTTTTGGAAATAAATTTCTAATAAATCCCAACATTGCTCAAGCTTAAAACGATTTATTACGTTAAGTAGGGATAACATACTGAATTTTGTAACGGAATATAATGACATAATTGTCAGATTTGAAATAAACGATGGCTCAAATTTAAAGCGATACTTCTCTTTAAAACCTAAAACATGCAATAAACTATTGCAATTAACATCTTCCTAAGCACTTTCTCTAGTAGAAATAATTCGTCTTCACTCCATAATATTGTTACGGTTTTACCTTTTAAAAACATTTGAAATATGAGCGCGTAGATTGCAAATAAAAATAAATTTGTGTTCAGTTTTCAATCAAATTCTTTATTATTCGTACAATTTTGTGTGCCACTGTTCACAGCTGGTTCTAACAACAACAATTGCTTTATTTGTCCTTCCTTTGTTTATGCCCTTTGCAATAAACAATAATAATTACTACACAATTGTTCTGTAGATCTTTGTAACGGAGATCTGCTTTCTTCGCACGCAACGCGTCTTCACACAAGACTGACTGAACTTCTACTCCGACTTTGCTTGTTTGGCTTTGCCTTATATATATACTTACACAGTCTGATGAATGTTCTCGTAGGCGGAGGTTCAGGTCTTCACCTTCTTGAGAATTTCATGAATGTAAACAATACGAAACAACATGTTTACATTCATGTATGCTTACATGTTTGTTGTTAGTGTATGTTGTTTACGTTTGTCCTTATAGTTGTTGTTGTTTATTGGTTTACTTGTTTATTCCTTTTCCGTTATACTGATGTTGTTGTTTTATTTTTGCTTTTTTGCTAATCAAGCACCCAAGTCCGTTGTTTTGTTTTTGTAGCTTTTGTTTAACATTTTAATGTTAAACGATGTTACACCATTTCCATTTTCGTAAAAATATGAATGCATTTCAGACGCATAGTTATGGCAAATTAAAACAAATGTAGACTGTATGTTAAGGTTTTTTATCAAAATCGTTGAAAATATTCCATGCTGAATGGAATACAAATAAGAAGTAATGCTGTTAACAGTAAAAGATCAACTGAGTTTGAAAGTAAACGACCGAAGATCGTGAATAAAAATTCAATAATTTTTTAAATCTTTGGGAAAATCATTAAAAATTGAAGTCTCTACTTCTTATACTGAACTGAGCCTTTCTGTTAGATTGAATATATCAAATACCAATACTGGACTTTGCAACAAAACTTTTTAAGAAATTATGTTCAATCTTCCATAAATTGCTGACAACTAACATTTGTGGTAATAGAGATCACCTATTCGGCTTGTGCTTGGCTCTTGTGGATTAGTAATTATCATATTTTCATTATAATCCTTCAGTTAGGATTACGACCTAGTTTCTTACAACATTTATGTTGGGTGTATTAATTTTATACATGTGTGGCGGGATCTACAGTTTAAGATCGACTGCGAGCGACAGATTTTTGTGAAACTTTTCATGGAGTTTTGCCAGAAATCTGCTGAGAAGAAGTAGCCGAAGAAATATTATTTCCCATTTTGGTTTTGACGTTTGACCTGTGGTTTAATAACCCAACACACTACCTACTAGAGACGGCCACTTAAAACACATTAACTCTGCAATTATTGATTTCGGTTAATCCTTGAAAAAACGGATTTTTTTTTTTTTTCTTTTTTTTTTTTTTTTTTTTGGAATTTAAATTCAAAAAATTTATCAAAAACCATTTAAATATTCTTCTAAAGCTTAATTCTCTTATATTGTCACATCTGCTGTCGTTTTCTTTAAGATTTAGATTTTAAGAGGAAAAAGAAAAATAATCAATATTCAATAATACAAGAACAACAACAGAAGAATGAAAAAAAAAACATTTCTTGGCATTAATCTTATCAAATTCCAAACAAATTGTCTGCAAACAGCTTTCAAATTATGGCAAATTAAATCTTATTATAAATATTTAATTTTTTTTTTTTTCATTTGCTTTTTCTTTTTCTTATTTTATGATATTTTTTTTTTCTTCTTCTGTTTTATATTTCTTTTTCATTACGAAGCCTCTCAATATGGATAGATTAGCATTTAAGTTCTGTTTTTTTTTTGTTTTTTTTTTTTTGATTTGCCTCCAGAAACAAATATTGGACGACAATGGAAATGTTGTTTGTTTTTTTTTAACAATAGTTGCTGTTGTTGTTGTTGGCGTTGTTGCTTACATTAGCCTTGTTGCTGTTGTAGAGGTTTTATATTCATTTTAACAATTCTTGAAGAGGAACGAGACAAAATGTAAAAAAAAATAAAACAACAACAAATATTTGCAATTCAAATTGAAATTCCGAATTAGAAGTACAAAACGCAAAAGAACGAAAATCGAATAACAATGAAAACAAAACAAAGACACACACAAAAAAAAAAACAGTAAATTGAACAAATGAAAACCGCTATTTTGTGACAGGAAATGGAAACTGTAAGTATGTATGTGTGTGTGTACAAAAATCTTTATTTTATGGCCTCCATGAACCGTCTGTTGTTGTATTGTTGGTTGTTGTTCATTATTTTTTTTCTGTTGTTTTGTTTGTTGCGTGTGGTTGTGTTAGGTGGGCTCTTAGGTAAGTTTTCGTTCTATCCCATTCTGGATCCGAAAGAAGATTTCTTGGCACATTACTATCAACGCGCCATAGAAACCAAAAAGAAGAAAAGAGAAAAAAAAAGTATAGGGACGGTGGGTGTGGTATGTTTTGATTGTCCTCTTTCTTTCCCTTTCATTATTTGTAATGAATACAAAGGCCTGGTTTTTTTTTTTGAAAAATAACAACAACAAAAAATCAAACAAACATAAAACACTTAAATAAACGAATCAACCAACCGGACAGGTGGATAACGTGTTGACACAAAAAGAACAATGAGATTATTAATATTTTTTATGAATTATTGTTATCCGCTTAATTCTATTGTATTATTTTCCAATTATAAATTTATAATAATAAATAAATACACAATAAAAAAAAAAAAAAAAAAATTTTTTTTTTAATTTTATTCATAAGATTACTCCATGAAATAATAATAAGAATAATAATGATTAATGATTTAATAATATTTTGAATAGGTGTGGACTTTTAACAACTTTATTATTAATTTTATTTGATTTTAATAATTTTCCAACTCATATAGTGTGATCAAAGCATTTTGAAAACAACACCAAACACACCAAACCAAGCTTTATAAATTTCTTATCTTATAGCTGGAATTATGGTTTATTATGCCACATGTTTTTCAATTTAAAAATAAAATTTTTTTTTGTACAAATTTATTTAAAATGGTTTTTATTGTTGCTGTCCATAACAACATAAACACACCTTAAGATCTTCGCCTTCATTCTTCAGTCTTCAGTTTATTGTCTCTTTTAGCCAATAATGGAATTTTCTTATACAAAAATTATAATACACGCTGTCAGTGCAAGCCTATTTGACAAGGGTAAATCTGACAGAAGTGGCATTATTTCTAAAGCCCAATGCAATTACATTCAAATACAATCATTTAATATTGATTTAAGCTCGTTTTAATGATTATTTCGAAAGCTTACCCCATACCCCACTAGCCTTATATTTTTCAAAGAAATTTTCGTAATGTCTTGGCATAATACCCCTCTGGTTAAGGTTTTTCATTACTCTGAGCTCTGTTTAAGCAGTGGGAAGTGAAAGAGGGATTTAAAATGTAAATTTCATTTAAATGGTATACAATATAAACAAATTTTATAACATTTTTATAGATCATAAAACAAAGTAATTAAGAACTACAACAGCTCTAGCTCTAGCAGCTTTTAACCTCAAATGGAACTTAAGGTTTTATTCAAATTTTCTTCTGTACAAATTCAAAATTATAATTAAAATTACTTGCCACTGAAACTATAAACAATAAAAAAGTTTTTATAAAAATGATTACAATTTTAAAGGCATTATCATACATCATACATACTCACTGATTGAATGAATATTTTCTTCAAATACCTGCAATAGACGTGGAAGGAAAGAATTTGTTATTAAATTTCAAATTAATTAAGATTGTTTAATGGAATACAAATTAAAACTAAAGGCTGTTTTAGTACGAATGTTATTTTTAAATCCTTAAGTTTATCACTGTCATATATATACATATTGTTACAAAAATGGAAATGGTGTAACATCGTCTTACATTAAAATGTTAAACAAAAGCTACAAAAACAAAACAACGGACTTGTTTACTTGATTAACATATACACAAAATTAAAACAACAACATTAGTATAACGATTAAGGGATAAACAAGTAAACCAACAAGCAACAACAACACTGCAAGGACAAACGTAAACAACATACTCTAACAACAAACAAGTAAGCATGCATGAATGTAAACAACGATATTTACATTAATAGAATTCTCGTGAAGGCTAAGACCAGAACCTTCGCCTACGAGAACAATCATCAGACTGTTTACGCCGCTATATAATAGGCAAGACAAATCATGAAAAATCGAAGCAGAAGTTCAGTCAATCTTGTGTGAAGAAGCGTTGCGTGTGAAGTTGACAATCTCCTTTACATAGATCCACACAGCAATTGTGTAGTAATTGTTATTGTTTGTCGTAAAGGGCATACAAAAAAGGAATAACAAAGAAAGCAATTATTGTTGTTAGAACGAGTTGCGAACAGTGGCACACAAAATTGTACGAATAATAAAGAATTTAATTGAAAACTGAACATAAATTTATTTTTCTTTTTATTTGCAATCTATGAGCTCATATTCCAAACGTTTTTAAAAGGTAAAAACGAAACAATATGTTCAAGCCGCGGTGGTTTAGTAGATAGTGTCTTGGCTTTTTAGACGAAAGGGCAGGGTTTGAATCCCCTGTCAGACATCAAAAACGAAATATGAAAAAATATTTCTTCGGTGGCTTCCTCTCAGCAGACTTCTCTGAGAGCAAAGATTATTGCCATGAAAAATTTCTCAAAAATCTGTCGTTCGTAGTCGACCTTAATCTGTAGATTCCGCCACTCATGTATAAAAAATTAACACACACAACATAAGTGGCCGTAATCCTGGCTGAAGGGTTGTAATGGTCAGTTATGTATGTATGTGTTGCCAACCAAATTTTCCTGGCAATTTTTATTTACTTTCAGAGTTTTTGCGGGGAGACTGAGGAGTCGCCAAAGAAATATCTTTTCATATTTCGTTTCGTTTGAACCGCGGTCTCACTTCTAATAAGCCAACACACTACCTACTACACTACAGATTTAGATTACTTCAAACCTATTTCGTTTGAGTAGAGCCTCTGGCATGGTCATGGTCATAAATTTTCACATGACTATGGAACAAGTACTACTTAACTTCCACAGACAGTTCCATTCTATTTGGTCTCATATGAACAGAGTGTTCGAACAATGCATGGGAATTTCTACAAAATATTGTACTATGGGATCAAAAATCTTTTTTTCTTTTCCCAGCATATATTCGCAATACTATACATACATACATACATATATTACAGAGTGGTCGCTCTTTGAAATGAGTACGTAGTTTCCACAACAAAGTGTCATTGTAAAGCTTTTGCAGAAAATCTGCTAGTACATCATGAACCAAAATCCGAGTTTAGTTAAGAAGGAAGCTAACATCCTTAGCTCGATAGATCAGTTCACGATAACTTCTAATGAACTTAGTATTAGATTCACATTATCCTAAACATACTGTTCTAATTGGCAATGGTTCTTATACTATATTAAAAAAAGATATTAAAGAGCCTCTATCGGCGGGCTCTATTGGACACGCTAGGCTCTGTTCAACTTCTCTCAGCAAATTTTTAACCAAAGCTGTGAGAGTAACAAATTGTCGCATAACGCATAATGCAAATGTTATAAGAAGTTTGACCTGATTGACTGTACGTAAGACTCATGTATGCATGAGTGAAATTAAACAAAATTCCTTTCAAAATGTGAACAAATTTATATACAAGCTGTATTTCCTAAAAATCATCTTTAATTTATTAAAATTTAAAAACTAATTCTGTAAATGCATTCGATAAGTTTTTAATTAAAAACAAATTGTCCATTGTATCCTCATATTTCAATATGACTTATCATTATTATCTTCCTTTATAGAAAAATATGAATTGATTGAAATCTATTCCAGAAATTTCCATTACCATCTGCCTGTGTGCAAGTTTTTATTAAAAAAAAAAAAAAAAAAAAAAAGTAAAAAAGAAAAGAAAATTTCATTCGAAGAATAACGCCTTTTATGCTGAAAAGTATGAAAGTGGAGTGAATTTCTTAGGTTCTAAGAAAATATTTCAATAAAATCAAATAGAGTTATGGCTGAATGACTTCTGCTACACTTTTCTATTACTTTTCTTGCCGCCTCGTTTTAGACGTTTTTTTTTTCTTTTCTCATCGATCGAATGTTGTTGTTGTTTTTTATTTTTTTGCAATTTTCATCAACTTGGCTTATTATATGCATGCAATCATGTCATTGATAAAAAAAAAAAAAATTTTTTTTTTTGATTAAATCACTTTGATAATTTGTTGAACGAATAAGAGAAATAGAAAGAGAAAATGAAAAGAAAAGAAGTAAAAAAATATTGTATTTTTTTTCTTTTCTTCTTCAATAGGAAAAGCCATGAACATAATGGCTGTAGAAGCCAATGAAGCAATAAAGTTAAAAAATCAAATATGAAATGAAAACTTAAGGAATCTATATTAAAAAATAAAAATATGTATAAACATATATACATACATACATACATACATATTATGTATAAATATGTATACAAACATATCTATTTAGCAAAAGAAAATATGCTTGAATTAGAATAGATTCCTGAAAAGGGGTGGCCACAAAAGGTTTGTCTGCATTTATTGAGACGTATTGCCTCATTTTTTTTTAAAGAATGTTAGGACATGTATGTCGATGCCACATAGATTCGTACATAAAACGTCAAACAGTTGAATTAACATTCAGACATAAGCATTCGTAAGGGAAGGCAAACAAATTGGGTCAAAATCTATACAATAATGAATTAAAGTTTCCCTATTTGGTAAAAACGACTTAAGATAACGCCACATAATTTTGATTAATTGAATTTAAAAGTATTCTGTGTTCATATCTTAGATTAAAGCAAAGAAATTTTTAAATTCCCGTAATATGTGCTCTCAGAAAAAGCCACCACAAATTCATTTTTAATATTATTATATCCCCCCCCCCTTAAGTCTTATAGTGAAGTCGCTGTAGTCTAGTAGATAGTGTGTTGGCTTATTAGTCTAAAGGCCAGGCTTCGAATCTCCGGTCAGACATCAATAACGAAATATGAAAAAAATATTTCTTCGGCGGCTTCTTCTCAGCAGATTTCTGGCAAAAATTCTGAGAGCAAAAAAAAATTGCCATTAAAAGTTTCTCAAAAAAAATCTATCGTTCGAAATCGGCTTTAAACTGTAGCTCCCGCCACTCATATATAAAATTAACACACACACAGCATTAGTGGTATGAGAAGCCAGGCCGTAATCCTGACTGAAGAAATGTAATGGCCAATTATGTATGTTTGTATACCTTATAGAGTATACCATAATGTCTCGCCCAACACTGTTTTCCTAACAAAACTTCAGAACTCTGCTCAGTGTGAACAATTACAAATCCCTGCCCAACACCTCACACGCACCCATGGGGTATTATTTCTGGGATACATTAATGTTTCGAATGTGTTCTGCTGAATCACTCTCATCATCACAGTATCTACGTATATTGGGTTCGAAACGTTTTGTAGCATTTTGAATGGTATTGTAAGCTTAAGGGCTTTTAAAGTTCTTCTTGAGCTTATTTTTTCCAAGAATGCATGCATACATACATACATACATACATACATGCATACATACATACATATTTGGTCATTACAATACTTCAGTCAGGATTATGACCACACCATGAGTGTCGGGAACTACAGTTTAAAGTCGATTTCAAACGACAGTTTTTTTTGAGAAACTTTTCATTGCAATTTTTGCCAGAAATCTGATGAGAGTAAGCGAAGGTAAAAGAAAAAATATTGCAAGTAGTCAACAAGGACAATAGAGGTATCTGCATAAAGTACTTTCAAGTACAAATCTTGAATTAAGATTACGACCTAGTGCTTCACTAAAAAATTCTGAGAAATTTTTTCATGGCAATTTTATTTACCATCAGAGTTTTTGCCAGAACTCTGCTGAGCGAAAATCACCAGAGAAAAATTTTTTTGTATTTCATTTTGTTGAAGGACTGTGAGCTCACATCTACATGCCATGTCTACCCAAGTCAATATACTACCTTCGAGACTACGGCTAATATACGCTATCAATACAAGCAGAAAAATATTTACACTACACCAGACCGAGAAATATTTTACGAACATTGTAGAAGCTGTCATGATTAGACAATATTTTGTTAAAAATCTAATGGCTGGAGTAAGTGCAGACCACAGGATATTTTCTCTGGCATGGAAACTAGGGAGCATAAGCTGAAGGAATTTAAAGAACGTCTACATCCAAATGTAGTTTTGAAAAAACCATCACATGTTATAGATAAATGATACAATTGGTATTACAAGCGGACCTTGTAGGGAACAAAAATGCTATTCGCTTTATGGTGTCTGTAAATTAAAAGTAACCTGGCCTTGCCCTTAGAAAATTTCTTTACCGAACAAAATAAAATGCAATGTACAATGTACTGAGCTGTCTTGCCAGTTTCAAGCCATCTATTTTGCTGAGATCAAAAAAACTACAGACTTCTAATTCTATACATAGCTGGAACCACAACAACAACACTCGCAGTAGGATGATGTATATACCGGCATAATTTTTATGTTTTTATGAAAATAAGCCTGAAGAATTATAAATAATTTCAATTTTAAAAAAATTTACAAAATTTCCAAATCGCTCAAAATCATACAAAACCAATAAATCTGGCAACTATGATATAAGGTATGTCCGTTTGTATATCGAACAATAAAAATTTTGCTTTTATTTCACGTACCATTATGTTGTCTATTGTTCGCCGCATGCGATATTTTTTTGTTTTCCTTTCTTTTTGAAATTTTTTTTAATTCAATTCAATCATGAAATAAAGAATTCATATTGAAGAGTTTACAACAGTTAAAGAACCTATACACATACACTTATCCTCACATACATATTGATAAATACTTTGCATATTATATATGTTATGTGTGTGTTATATTATTATCAGTATACAGATGAATGAATGAGAAATTGAATAGGAATACAAAGGAAAAGGAAATACCAGATCCGTTAAATAAAAATACATGCATGCCTTTATTTACATATGAAAGGATATTGACAAAGAAATAAACAAATCAGGGAACGTTAATAAGATTGTAATATTCAATAAAATATTCAAAACATATTTACAGTATATATGTATAGTGACAGTAAGAATATAACAAAAGATTGTATTATAACTACTGAGCTTTTATATTCAACAAGTGAAAACAGTTCAGTCTGAGAGATTTCGTTCGCGTATAATTTCAGATTGACCCATTCACATTGCAAAATTATAGATGTAATCGATCTATGTGTTGTAAATATGATTTATGTTGCGATATCTCATTGGATCGTATATAAATTTCGTCTAGATTTTTATGTTGTATGCTTCAGTACCGTAAATATTCTTGTAATATCAACGTAATTTTTCGCTACTTTACAGCAATGTCAAGTTAGAAGGGGAGAAAGAAAATAGCGATACTTTACATAGCAAACAGGAATCGATTTAATATTCATTTTTCACACAATATAACTTTCTTTTGCCTCATTTTGAATCTCCTCATTATTGCTTAGAAGTAGTAATGCAATGTGATCAGACAATTTATTAAATTATCCTCACTCTAAATGCCTACCACATCCTATTCAAAATGCTGTTAGTTGTCATTGCCTGACTTGGTGTTTCATTCGGACATGCATTAAAATGTCAAAGATTTCAAGTATGTAAGCTCATCATGCTTGGTCTTGATCTCTATATTCCACAGGCTACTTTTCGAAAGCTTGATTCATAACTAAAATCACTTCTCATTTTAATTAAACAAGAAAATATAAGATTGTCTTAAATCTCTTCATCTATACCTTTGCCGAAAGTATTCTTCCAAGCACATTTTTTTCTTAATCTCCACCAACATTCTAGCCTGATCAACGGCATAGAAGCTTTCCTCTTGTTAAGCAGATCTGCTTACTCATTGCTGCGAATGCCAACGAGACTAAATCTGAACTGAGTCTGTCGATTTGATGCAATTATCCATTCCAATTTTGCGGCAACCTCACAGATTTTTAATGGATGCGGGGCAGCCTGATGGTCCTGCTTTCTTCCTTTCCTCTGTTCTTCCTATACGAGTTAAATTTTTAGCATTTGAAATTATCTTCCGATAGAGTAAAAATTCACTTGCTAGCAACTCGAAAGTAGCTCCATGTACTCTAAATACTTTATTCTAAGACTATTCCACTACAAGTTCTTGATCCATCAGTATACCACAGAATGGTCTGTCTCCTATTAAAGCTTTTAGCAGACAAATTATTCCTTTCACTCTTTTCAACCAGTCTCGCTGAAAAGCATTTTACAAAGTCTCTTCTATAAGGGCAATTTATGCCTTTCATTCTTATTAAACTGTGCCGTTCCTAAGCATTTTCTAAAATCACAGAATTTACAAATATTGTCTAGGGCACAGTAAAGGAAGTAATTGGCAGTCATACGTTTTGTCAGATAACAATGCCCACCGGCTAATATCACGTTAGACTTGTCTTCTATTAATTTAACTATAATATCCATGGCTTTGGCGCTTTTTATCTACGCAATGTGCTTAAATCTAAGGGAACTAGCAGCATTGTTAAAGAACAGCGCACTCATTGTCACGGTAATATTAATGCAGGATCATCACCATAACTTATTCAACTTGAACTGAATTGTACTGAACTGTTTTCAATAATGCGTTTACACAACTTTGATGGATCGAGTAAAATGCATCGATGTTTAATGCAAACGTTCGCTAGTGAAAGAGGGACATTAGTAAGGTTACAGTGCACCAACTTCGAGGAGAGCTTATTTTATTCGGGTATTAATTTTTACTGGGACTGCTTTACCCTCAAGTGAGTTTCTAGTTTGTAATTTATACCCGAAGGTTTGCTTTTGTCAATTCAAATTTAATTTTTTTGTAATTATTTCAACATAATTTGCAAAACTTCTAGAACAACTGCATAAAACTGAAAGCGTTTGAAGCATCAATTATTTCAAAATTTTAATACAACAACACAGTGGCTATACATACACAAATATTATATAAAAATTTAGAAATTTTACCACCAAC